>VXAC01004647.1:0-194059 GCA_013399225.1 Rhipidura dahli | reverse complement strand
TTTTGTTTTTTAATTTCAGAATTTTCTGTAAAACATTTTGGGTTTCATTTCTCCCATAGTTCCCAGTAATGTCATCATGAAGGCTAACACAGTTTTTGAACACATTAAGAGAATCACTGAAAAGGCTTTAAATTATCTAAATTTTAAATTATTAGTGGTCTTACATATACTTTATCTACTGGAATTTGCATTGTATTTTAAATTAAAAGCTAGTTTGTCTTCTCTGTTGAGATGCAATTTTTTATACTCTGAAATCTACTGCAAGAATAATAAAGTTATTAATTAGTTATTAGTTTAAATTCCTAACCTCCTTCACTGGGCACATTTCATTATATAATTATGCAAAAGTCATTGACATGAGAGATGTTCCTGTTTAAAAATGCATGTTTAAAATACATTTTTATGTTGGAAAAAAGAAAGTGGTCTGGGATAGTGGTTACTCCTCTGCTTTTTTCCATTAAATAAAATAATTGTAGGGAAGAGAAAACACATTTGAGAAGTTAAGTTAGAATATTCTGCCCTCTGCTTCCTGCACCATGTGTACAAAATCCATGGGACAACAGTGGACAGGGATTGTCCTGTGGCCAGCAACAATCCATAAAATGCTGCAGAAACCACCTGACCTGCAGCGAGCTGACAATCTTCATGCCAAATTTCACCCTCCCAGCTGCCAAAGGACTCTGCACTCTCATTTTCTCTGGAGGTCAAGAATCTCTCATACTAAACCACTTAGAACAGAACAGAGAAGTCAGAGTTTAGGAGAGGAGGAGATTATGTGACTCTAAAGAGGAGATCAAACAGCTGTGAGTTTGCACTCACATCCTCCTCAAGTTTGTCCTCCTGCCACTAATCATCCATCCTGCAACCAGCAAGTCAGTGGGCAGATTTCACTGGCAGATGGGCTGCGTCCTGCACACACGGTTAGCTGGAATTTTCCACTGCACGTATTATTTTAAGAAAACTCAAGTGATCATGTAGTTACAATAAAGCCTAGTTACTACACATGCTAAAGATCTGACCTCCCATACCAGCTGGAGGCCTGCACTTGAACCTACAGATCTGTGGGCTTCTGATCTCAAGTATCAAAGTATCATGAGGTGAATGAATTTTACCGTATCTCAGTATTTGAACCACTTTTACCTTTTCACATCATCTAGCTGAGAGTTACCCTGTAACTGATAAACATGGAGATCAAATTTTTAATTGGGAAAATACTGTTCTAAATTTGCAGGAGCTACAAAGCATCTAAAGCTATTTCAGATTTAAAACAAGGCACTGAATTTCAATTCTTGGATTCCAATCAAAGACTAAAGAAACTACAAGGTACATGATTACTACTTCAGAAGTTAATGAGTTCCCTGAAGTAAGGAGATAATATAATGCTAAGTGTGAAGTCTGTTTGAGAAAGACCACTAAACAAACGGCAAAAGAATAGTTTTGCACATGATTCAGTCTTTTCAAGATAAAGACTAGAGATTCTGGTATAATCAATATTTTAGAAGGCAAAATGATTTTCAGGATTTGATTCCATTTAACTGTGGTAAGTTTTCTTCTCTAGCATGTCTTGCTTCAAACTCCAGTGCACGTGGCATGCATTGTTCTCCTGTTTCAAGGCGGTACAGGGTGAAGTTGCAGTAATGACATATAAAGACATATATAGACATATATAGACATATATATGTCTTTATAGCTATAGATTCATATTGGAGGTTAGTGCACTCTGCAGTTAGCTAGGGTCTGGGTCCTGGCAGCCATGGCTTCCTATTCTACACTTACCCTTTGGGGAGAGACTAAGCCACTTGGTGATTTAGAATGGGATAAACTGAGTTTTAAAGTTCGTTGTACAAATGGTTGTCTGTAAGTTGGCAATTTTACCTCTTCTATAGGCAGACAATGAAACTGGCAGATCTTTCACATACTGGCTATAAATGTATGACAGGTCTAGAAATGCCAGGCAGACTTTTGGGAGAAAAAACATGAAAAAAGTCTGGTGGACAGGAAGAAGGTCACAAAAGCAAATATACTTTTTGTGGGGATTTACTTCAATATGAAAAAACCCATGCAAGTCAAAATACTCTTTTGACTTCAACTCCTTGCCTGGTCTCCCAATGCAGTAAAAGCTCTTTCCCAGTGGATTTGTTAGGTCAACTTCTACTGTTCTTTCATATGCACTCATGTATCTCCTATGGACCACATGGAAATTGTGTGGAAATGCAAAAAATTAATTTTTAAGAAGAGGAGGAGAAGAGCTGAATGCTCTTCATAGTGAAATTCCAGTCCCTTCCAATACCATACACTAAATCCAGTATTTATTTATTTAATTTTCTGAAGCTCTTTGGCAATACAGGCTCTGACAGTACTTAGATTACAGTGTTCTAATGGGGCTGAGGCTTTGTCATTAAAAAAAAATCAAAACAGACTTCAAAAATTACTCTAGACATGCAAAATTAAACCTCATAATGTAGTTGCAGTTTTTATATCTATTTTTAAATTATTCAGATCAGCTAGTGTTAGCTGCATAATCCAAGTTGCCTTGGATTCCTCTTGAAGTGAATGAAAAGAAAATGAAAAGAAACAGAAATATCCAGGAACAATTTATTTCTTCTACTGCAGATGCCTATTTTATGATAAAATGAATAAGCAGGTATCCATCTCTCACTGCTTACAGACCACTGTCCAACTGTAGAGGTGGAAGCTGAGGTAAAGTGAGCCCTGTTTTCACTCTGGGCCCATTAACACATGCCTGGCACAAGCACTATGCATGAGGCATGGGGATTTCCCCCCTCCATATAGAATTGCAGTCCTGTCTGCCAGGGAGTACCAGGTTTGTGCAAATTTATCACCTAGAGCTGTTTCCCCTCATAGAGCTTGAAGAGGAGAAACCTGGCTCAGCTTGTGGGGAAACATAAGCTTTCTTTCATGCTGAGGTATGTCTTACCTGCTCCTGGGCACAATCACTTCAAAGCCTTCCTAGTGCTGAATGTTGTGGCATGTATCTCACAACACCAGCCTGCATGTCAAAAATAGAATTTAACCCAAAGGCATCTGAATACTGCCAATATTTCAACAGCTTCTAAACTGGGTTTCCGTAATACAGCTATAAAAACTGCAACACTTAAACAAAGGTTAAAAAATTTTCACATGAAATGGGCAATTAATTTGATTTTGTAAACAGTTTGATCTAGTGGGAGGTTAATAAGGGGTGGAAATTGTTTTTTCGAGTCTCATTTAATGCTCAGGATTGTGCCTCTGAATTAAAGACATCATAAGCCGACCCACGTTTAAAAATACAGATGTTTTGTTGATCATTTAATAGTGTTTAATTGCCCAACCTCTCTGCACTGAGAAAGAAAAAAAACAAAACAAGATCAAATCAGCTGAAAAACCCTATTTGAAATGCAGGGAATTCATCACTGGATTTGACCCCAATTTTCTCTCAGATGTGAGACACTGACCAACACCAGTAAGTTTTCGTAGAGAAAGTTATACCATTATTGACATTCATTAAATCACTTCCCAGTATGGTACTAAGCAGAGTGACATTCTAGGTCGTGTGTGGGCCATGCACCTATTTCATCATGCATTATTGAAAAAAAAAAAAAGTCACAGCTAAGGTGATGATATTATTAACTTGGTAAAAAAGCAATTAAAATCTTCAAAGAGTGAACTTTTAAATAGTGCAGCAACACTTAAATGTCATATTTCTGTTGCAAATGTATTTTTAATGATAACATTTCTTTGTAATGTAAATCAGCCGCCTCTCAATTATAACATGTTAATCAAGTTATTTCTCAATTGCTGCCTACCCATCAATGCCTACGAGTCCATCAGATGTCATTCTGTAAAAGCATACTAATTACTTGATTATATTTTAGCCAAGTTTTGCAAAGCCAACTATTTTCTTCAAGACAGCATATTATGTGCTGATTTGCCTGTTGTGGGGGAGGCAAGAGCAGAAGACACATTTATCCCCCAGCTCCGTACCTTCAGCCTAATTGAAAATCCTTCAAGGTAGCCTAACATGTAGGACTTGATCCCAGAAGCTGGAAAAAAGGAAGCACAGGTACCTACACACTGCTTCCTAGTACCTCATACACGTGTGCCTGAGGAAAAACACAAGGCTGAGCTGAGCAAATACTTGTGAACAGTTCAAAGCACGTACCTCAAATGCAGAGCAGGATTTGATTGGGTAGAGGTAAATTTTGGTGACAGTGACGGGCTTGCCACCTTTCCTACACGTTGGCACTGCAGTCTCAGAAACAGCTGCCCTTACGCTTTCTGCCTCAGGCTCCGGCAGCTGCCAGCTGCCAGTTGTCTCTGTCTCAAATGGATTATTCCTGAGTTCTCCATCCGAGATTTGCTGTACTGCAGACAATTTATCTGCACTGTTAAAAGAAAGGTGCTCATCTGGAACAGACTCTGTCCTCGGCTTTGTAGCACACTGGAAAGGAATCTCAGCATCCGATTTGGAGAGTCTGGTGGCTATGATGAAATTCAAAAAAGTCTGTGCATCTTCAAAAGAAGACATGTAGCCAAAGGATATTCTCACAGAACCGGTGGGACGTCCATCAACTAGGTCTATATTATCTCCACAGACATGGCCAGCCTAGTTTGAAGTAGGAAGAAAACCAGAGAGCTGTCATGACCTAGTTATTAGTTAGTCTCTTATTCTAACCTGAAAGACTGTTGTAAAAAATACAAAATTAGCACATCAATACAGAGAGAAAATGGAGAAAAGCCCCACAGTCACCTTATGATTTACCCAGACTTTGAGGAAAATAATTTTGAGCTGCTTGTCCTGTTCTACTCTAGGGAAAGAGATACTTCTCAAAAACATATCAAGAATCCCAGAAAGGTTGTATGTCCCATCACTGTTAGCTAGGACAATTTCCAGGGATATTCCAGTCTCACCTGCACAGTTCCCTGGGATTTAAACAGTGGTATTATATTAAGGTAAGTGAACAAAACATAAGACAGATGATTTTTCTGGAGCAGTTTTCTTTATATTCACTGTCAGAAGAGTTCCATTTTATACCATCACTGGCTTATTCATGGCTCATGTTAAATAGTCCAAACAGCAGAGAACTAACTCATCTGGGATGTCAGCAAAGACTTGAATCTAGAGCTCAGACATCCAAAGTGACATTGGAATACTCATCGTGTCTCTCTTGCTCATCCAGTCAACATATTGCTTTCAAGGATGGAGAGAACTAGTCCTTCCTCTAACACTTCCTCCTTTGAAGAGCACAAGTTTCCACTTGAAAAAGTTTTGCTGAAAAATTCCTTGATTGCTCTATAGTGACTTCCATGTAGATACTCATCTTATACATCTCTCATACAAGACTCTACAGAAAACTTTCCCTTAAGAGCAAAGGTTTCTCATTCTTTCAGTGAGTCAGTGAGTGCTGCCACTCACCACCAGTGAAGCAAGCTAGAGCCCTCTTTGTTCATCCATTTAATATCAGCTCGTCAATGGACATAAGATTTAGTCCTAACTCAGCATTCTATTTCCTAAGTGCAGCAGCTATTGGGTTTTTTCCTCAGAATTTAATTTATTTACACATTTCTGTTACATTAAAAAAGGAACTGTGAATAGTTTGTTGACATAAGGCCTTTTTTTAAGCAAGAAATGTCACAGTACAGTGAACACAGATGCCATTTATGCAAGGAGAAACAAAAACCTTACATCTATGTCAAAGCATGCAATGCGGTAGTAAATATTTTAATGCAGTGTGATGTAGGTTTTATCCTTGACAACAGAGCAGAATCAACATTTGCAAAATTAGGTTACATCTGTTAATATACCCTTCTGTAACCCTTCTGCCAAGCATTGCTTGATTGACTGAGAGAAGAGGTTCCTGCTGTGCAAATAAGTAAATGAGCTCCTACATAACATTTTAAGAAAACTAACCACACTTCTCCAGGGACCCTTGAGGACAGAAAGTCCTCCCTCACAGCCATTTTATCATGTAAATCTTCATCAGGGAAGGAAGAATACAGACAGCACCCTGGGAAAAGATGAAACTGAAGTATATGTGCAAATAATGTGATAAAAGATGCCTTCCTCTACACAGTAATGTTGTCAATAGCTCTTCCTGATCTTTCTCAAACACTGATGGGAATGGAATGTCCCAAAATAACGACTGTGTAACTGTACCACCTCATTATACTACCCTTGGCATATTAAGTGTTTCTCCATAAATTTAACTTTGGCCTATCCCCATTTAAATGATACAGATCTAAAAGAAGTCACTCAATCCTTAGCAAAATCATCCTTGCATAAGGAGATCCAGGAGCATTGCAGGTAGTTATTTGGCATTTTTCACTTCAGCAGAAAGGTAGACCCATTTTTGCTTTCTCAGAGGAGAGAGCTTCCATGGTAAATCAAGTCACCATTTTGCCAAGGAAGGTATTAAAGAGCTGCAGCAGCCTTTAAGAACTTGTGCTATCAGTCCTGCATGTAAATGTGTTTGCAAAATTATCTGTATGTCTCCATGAAATTATAAGGGAGCTATAACACAATTACAGCTATTAGATTTTTCTTTTTTTATCTTTTGAAGAACACCATTAATAAAATCTTTGATTGTTCTGAATTAATTTACTGCAATTTCAAACTCTGACAAATATGCAGACAGGAAGCCTCCTCCACTTCACTGTAATACATCCTGCTATACATTTTTTAATGATAGCATATGGAAAACATTAGTAATCTTGAAAACAGTCTTTACATTCATATTCTAACAATCTAACACACCAGTAACCTAAGTAGATGTCATCTAGATTTACTTTATTCTTTGAGATTCACTGTGTATTTGCCTTTGTTGTATTTGCATATGTATTTTAAACTGTAACACCCGACACCAATAGGTCTACAAGACTTGAACATTATTATGTACAACAACTAATTAAGGATACTTAAAGGAAAACATGAGAGGAATTGTCCAGGAACTTCTGTTCTTCTGGAAGTCTGGATATCAAGCAATTCCAAAACCAAAAGGAAGCCCCAGTTTCCTATTTTCCAATGAAATAATAACAGGTAACACATAGTTCTCTGGGTTCTTCAAATTATTTTGTTTCAGTACCTCATTTCAATGAACTGACTTTTAGTTGATTAAGTTCTTTAACAAGGCAAGTGATTTGAAAATTCATGGAAAGCAAATCAAATTTGTAAAGTCACAGAGACTCAAAACTGTGGGACATGATACACTTACTTTACCTTTTAAATTCTTCTAACCACATTCAGAAACTAACCTGCAGGTTCCTTTGGATGTCCTCATTGCTTATGTCCAAATGCATCTGGCAGGCTCCCGTGTTACAGAAGCAGCCTGTGCGAACATGAATGTTGTGGAGACTGGCCATGTTGTCCACCTTCCCAATTCAGCAGAAGATATAGGAGAATAGTGAAAACCAGACATTTTTAAAGTTGTCGTCAACAAGATACAATGTTTTAAAGGTAGAAATCAATGGAGGTAAATGATGTCTCTAAACAATTAACAACTTACTGTAGCTTTTACCCTTCACATAGAGATTTAGTATTTTTCAACTTTGTTATTTCACCTAGAAGAACACAGTGGTAAAAGCAGAGATGTCTGCCTTAGTGCTGAGAGACTACTACAAACAAAACACACACAATCAGGTCTCGATGCTGTAAATGCCTGTACATCTGCTGAATTTTAAACCTGTGAACAGGTTTATTCACATCAGCACTGCTCATTACAGACCTGCAGCCAGGTGTTACTCGGTGTCTTGACAGAGCCGCCACCTGCAACTGCATCTGAAGAGACTGAAGAGAAGTCTGGGGCACCTTTTCAGGTAGCTAAAGAAAACCTTGTGCTCCAAGGATCTGAAAATGCAAGTCCTCATCATAGAAACTGATGGCATCTATGAGATTTTGGCACACAAGTGCTGGAAGGGTCAGCCCCTCAGTAAGCAATAACATCTGCCAGGACAGGGAATGAACTGGAATGTCTTCTTGAGTCTTGCACATACAACCACCCAATCCACCAAGTCCCTCGTGCATTTCTTCCTTGTGCTGTTTGGTATTACACCACGTTTTCATCATCCACTAAATAATGAATGGGCAGAAAAACAATACTTGATGACAAAATAGCATGAATAAATGATGGGAAGGAATGAAGATGATGTGCAAAAAGAACAGAAGAACAAGCCCATATGTGCCCCAGAAGGAGACATATATATGCATGCAAAGGGAAGACAGCACTGCAAGGGATCCAGATTGTCAGGGTTTTATAGCACAGCTAAGAAACAAGGCAAGCACACCACAGGGATCCTCTTAGCACAGCTAAGAAACCATGGAAGTGCACTGAAGGGACCTGGAAATGCTTTATATTGTTTTCAAAAAGCAGCAGCAGCAGCTGAGAAGATTAGCTGAGCTACCACCAGTTATTTCAAAAAGTGATGAACATTCCTGGTGAAGACTGCAAGAAAGGACAGCCAAAGGCATAAACTCTGACCCCACCTCTACCACAGGCTCCCAGAACAACCTTGCACAACTTGCATTAACCCCTCTCTGCTTCTGCTCCTTTTCTGTGAAAGGAGAGCTGAGAGCTCTGTGAATGACCACCCTGCAGACTCAGGAGATGCCACTGCAGCACGGACAGAATCCTCCATGCAGGAAGCTCGGGCTCAGCTGGATGCACAGCAACAGCTCAGCCTAAAGGGGCAGGAAAGGGAGTGTCAACCAACTCGTACTGACCACTATCCTAACTGTGAGCTCTGCTTCGTCTGAGGTATCACTACAAATGTTCAGCACAGCTTTTGTAGCTGGCTAAAGCTCAACTGGCTTTTATTATTTTTAACATAAATTCCCTCTGTACAGGATAATGGCCCAACACATATACCAAACACTTTCTGGTATAATTCAGTCTATCCTCTGTCTTGACATATCAATATTCTATCTTCTGACATCTCTGAATTTAACTGTGTAAGGTGCCAAGCACCTTTAAAGTCACTATCTCAGCAGCTGGAAAAACCAAGCCTCCTGTAAGAACTTACTCCATGCTAAGTAATTCAACCTAAATAGTATTTAGCTCTCCTAAAAGCAGTTCAAACAGAGTTCTTGTTCTTTTTTTCATGTGTGGGGCACAAGGGTCTCTGCACAAAAATATGCTGTACACACAAAAACACTGCTATAGTGCACAAGTTCTCAAGTTCACATTTAAATATGTTCTGCACCATCAGTTTAGTTAAAATTTGTTCAGTTCTCCAACAGTGATATAATCAAAATAACTCCATGTATACAGACTTGGAAAGCAGAGAATACAATCAGCTCCAAGATCCCTGTTGATGATTAATGCCTTGGAGACTATCTTGTGTTTAAAGTATGTTTCTCAAATTGAAGATTTAGTAGAAGGCATCTGTTGAGAGAGACTGTTGTAGTGTCGCTAGCTTTGTTTTGTCAGAAGACTTCAATACGGGAACAGTGACATTTTCTTGACGTCTTTTTTCATTTAGATGAGAACAGTTGTCATTCTGCCACAGCATGGTTTGTCATGATGCTAGTGACTTGTGGGCGGATCTGTCCTTCTGTTAATAATGACAAGCAAGGCAAAAATCATGACATACTTCATGACTGAAATCGTACTGTTTGGGCTTATTTACTCAGTATACAAAAAGCTTTAAAATATATAATCTTTTTACTATTAAGACTTTTTAAAACAAATGATCCTGGGGCAGCCTTTTCAATCAAAATGTATATGGTGTAATGAAGTCTCCATGACACATCTTCAAGGAATTACATATAAGATTTAAAATTTTTTTTTTAGTTTTGTCAAATAAATTATTACTGTTTTTTATTGAACAGCAGTTTTATTCTAGCCATGCAATCCAATCCTCTTGTACAATAATATTTTAATTATAATATATATTAATCTGTACATTAGACAAGGATTACTGAGACATAGAAACATGATCATTAGAGGAATACGGGAATTGTGATTCAGGAGAAAAAAGATAAGTTATGAATAGCTTTAGTATTAACTGAAGTTCATTATCACCAATGTGATAATGTGCACAGATCTTGGGAATGCAATGCACACTTTTCGCTGGAAACAATGACACCATGTAAAGAAGTAGTAAAGGCAGCACTGCAAAAATATCTGTCCCTCGAATAAATGCTTGGTTTTCCCTTGCACAGATGTTTTGATTTCTTCTTGTTTAGTTTCACCCTAGATGAACACTACTTGGGGAGTTAATTTAATCTCTCTCTGCAGTGCTACCACATAGCAAAACAAATAGAACATAAAACATCTGGTACAGTTATTTCGATGAAGAAAAGCTTCCTTAAATAAAACACATCTTTTAAATTGCCATAAGGAGCAATAACGACTACTGAGCTCAAGGTTATGAAATACAGAACGTCACTTGCAGCTCTGTCTGTAACAGCAGAGGCTGACTTTTGGGAGCCAGGAATGCATTTCATCAATGAAGGCACAGAAGCATGAATGGTACTAATGATAAGTACACAGCTTAATGTACTTGGATTGTCAGTTTTGGTGATTCCCTGGGCCTGATATTTGGAACTATTGTGCCTTGGTCTTTCAGAGATTAAAGACTACAATTAAACTGCAAAACAAATGCAGAAATCTTGCAGCATTTTTACTGATTTCAGTCAGCGAGGACATGGTAATCAAGTCATCCTGCTATCTTAGAGTCCCTTCTATCTCTCAGAGCCCCTTGGCATTCATTACTTTCCTGAGGCTCTTTACTGTGGGCCTGGCCCTGCAGGCTGCTTCACACCCCAACACTTTGGATGTCACATTGTCTTAATTTTTGACAAGCAAAATGTGCTTTTCACACTTCCAAGCCATGGCCTTCAAATTTAATAAAGATACATAAATGAAGTTTGCCTAAACCAATTTTTTGAAACTGTTTTTCTTTTTTCTCATCAGTGAGCTTTCCTTCAGCGTTTCCAGACTGATCAAATGTTCACATGTAGTTTTTTTTTTTCATAGTGCTCTATCTGATAAATACATTTTTTTTTTAAATATAAAAAATATTGAAGCTGAGAGCTTTCCCCCCTTCTCACTTTAATGCATTACCCTACTATAGTCCCCTCTTGGAAATTTGGTATTTTAGTTGACACTTATCAGCTGGAAGGCTCTGAGAAGAAATGAGATTCTGGTGTGTTCTGCTTTCCCATTCTGTGTCACACAGTTGCACTGGTGGCTTCTTTGCATTTGCTAAATGACTGACTTCTGCTGTTCATTCACTTCAGGGCCCCTGGGGCCCTCAGTGAAAGCTGTAAGCTTTTCTCTGGCTTCAGGTTCCATTGAAAAAAGTCTGAGAATGATACTTGCTGGAGGTATGTATATACTAAATGAGAGTAAAGATTTACAAATAGCACATGATTTTGCATTATTCCTAATCAATTAACTCTAATACTTCCAGTAAGAATGATGAATGCTTTAGAAATGCCTGCTGAAGTCATTCCCATAGGATGCAATTCTGTAGCTCTTTTTCAAGCAAGTACTTATTTGTGTAAGTTATCTCACTGAGTATCACAAGAATTATTCACATGAATAAAGGATATTTTTAGAATACATCGTGAGGTGTTCTGAAAAAAAAACCCCATCTAATTCAATACTGGCAAGTACCGTCCTTCAGGAATTGGGATTAGGACTTCTCATTCTGCTTTCTGCAATGCCGATGCCCAAATATCAGAGCAGTTTGTCTGTCTGATGGATTTGCTCATTACAAGAATTTCACTGCACACCACTGATGGCTGGTTATAAAACAGGCTTCATGACGCTGTTCTCCACATCCACTGGTAAATTAATTCACTGATTCATGGCATGGAATTGGAGAGAAAGTAAGCTAGCTTTTTCTGTCATCCAGCATTTGACTGTGAAATGCTGCTGCTGATGCAAATGAATACTTAATCTTGTTTAATACAATTTAATAAGAAGTAGGTCAGAAGGAAAAAAAAAATCAGTACTTGTTTCCAAATCATTTAGTGGGGGGCAAAAGCATTTTAGTTGAGTTACAGTATCATTAACTGTTTTAACTGCATGGTTTTCTGTTACAAAGGCATTTTATTCCATCTCAGAGAAATAACTTCTCTGTGGGCAGATTCCATCAGCAATGAGGAATCTGATCCTCTTCTCCTTTTTGCCTCTCTAGATGTTAACAATGGTTTAAATTAACTGAAGAGAGGATATGATCTCTATTCAGTCTTCATCCATTCATTGCTTACTCTGACCAAAATCCCTTTGGTAGAAGGCAGTGAAGTATTAGACAGAGATGTTGAAATTTACTGAAATTGTCAAGTTCAGTATCCTGATAAATGCCATCTTATCAGGAAATTTGCAGTCAATGTGATAATTTTCTCAGCTAGTCTTAAAGACAGTCAAATAGCAAGTAAGATTGCTTGGGAGAGAAGCAGGCTGGAAACATCAGCATAATTTAGAATATGTGGGTTGCCGCTCTGCAGGCACTCTCACTTATACACCATATACTTAGACACCATATACATAGTGAACTGCAGGTTCTTCATGCTTAAAGGAGTAACAATAATTTTACATTCCTGAGAACCACAAGCTAGGAGATTTCTTGGGGATGGTGTGGCTATAAAAAAAGAAATGAAACAATGAAACATAGTCTTGTAAAGGGATGACCTAACATTTTTTCAACTGCTTTTTTCTTTCCTTCTGCATATGCAGTGTATTTGGCATGGACTTATTTGAACATACGTAAACTTCTTGAGTCCAAGATCCAGCTATGTGAAACTGAACAGACTGATTAATAGGCTAAACATCTTTCTCTCTGTGATTTGGTATCTTAATGGCTGCAGGTCCCTCCAATCAATGACACTTTGTCTTCTGGGTTTTTTTTGTGGGGTTTTTTTCCTCCAGTTCAAGCTGCATTCACTGACAATGAAAATCTGGTTTGCTAAAATGGTATCAGGCAACAGATGGATTTCAGGAAGAAAGCAAAGTAAAGGAACTCAAGTCCTCTGTGGTTTCCTAACTGACTTCAACAAAGCATCCTCTTGTGAGTCATAGAAAAACATCTGTATCTGTACATCCCATTGAGCATCCCCAGCTATTTTGTAGGCTAAAGGCTTTCAGTCCAACTGCTGCTAGTCAGAAATGTGGAAGCCAGAGGAAAACCACACAGAAGACAAAGCTGTAACTCATATCAAGAGGAATAAAAGGGGCATGTAGCAGAGGAATACAAGCGGAAACAATGCCTGGAAATAAAAATGTGCAGTGCATGACATTGAAAGTCTAGCAACATAGGTTTAATTCATGTCACAGTTAAAATCTTCTCCACCTTTTCCTCTTTCTTTTAAAGCAGTTAAATCCTATTCTGCCTGTATTTAGCCCCTGAAAACAGGGATAATAGGACACAGGGAGGTTGTGGGGTCAAAATTAATTTAATTACAGCCACGGGATCCCATACAGCAGTGTGGTGGAATAGAGGGGTGTGGGGGCAGGAAGAAGAGTGGTAGAGAACAATGAAGCAGAGTAGTAGAGAAGGTGGGGCCAGGCTCTTTTGTCTTCAAAGGATTCAGATGGTGAACTGAAACTAGACACTGCATGCATTCAAAGGCATGAATGATCTGCTTATCTGCTTTTACCAAGATCAAGGCAAAGGGAATCCAGTGGAAGCTGTCAAAAGTGCAGTTCTTTTCCTGCTACCATGTGCTTTCTTTTCACATTTCTCCCATATGACAAGTTCTGTAGTTTAGAGCCGCAGTTTGGCCCTGTCACCAAACAGAAAATATTTAGCCTCCCTCATTCATCTCAGGTTCTTTCATCTGAACACCTATGAGCATCTTTCTTTTATCTCCTTTCATTTTCTTAGCAACGTGCAAGGACACTCCAGAGAAACAGTGTCAGGCAACACCTTCAGTCTAGTCTTTCATGAAGCTTTCTAACCTTGATCAGCTCTGATGTGCAGTTTAACAGTAGGCAATTTCAAGCACACTAAATCACATGTGTCTTTGTGCCCCTGCAATGAGGTATTACAGAAAGGACTCAGCCTATACTCTGTCACGACTACCTCAGCAAGAAGAGAGCTTCATTACCTATTAACTAGGTTTGCATTTCTCAGATTGAGCCTCTGAAATACAGCACCTCCTCATGTCCAGTCAGTGACCCCTTACCTAGATCAACAAAGTTGTCTCCTGTATTGTGAGCTTCTTTTTGTAAGGACTGTCTTTGAGCACTCGGTGCCATGACATGAAAACAAAGATCTGGATTGTAATGATTTCTTGCCAGTTTGAAGAAATAAGGTGCCATTTATTGACATGCCAGTGTGGTTTACTGCACGGCTGCTATCTCTCTGGTCCAAGATATCCACAGCACAACTGGAAACTAATTGGAACCTAAGAAATCAGTATATGTTCAACAGAAATCTTCTCTTTTTGTCCTTATCATCCTGTTTGCATTCTATGTGCTGGTCCATCTGCCATTCCTGGCTTCCTGAAATCAATGGCTAAATCCATAGCTAAAATCAATAGTGAGTAATCACCTCAGCAATTTTTAGGTAGCTATTGGGAAGATGGCCAAAAATCCCATTAAGCAAGTTAGAGAACACTTTTCTTTCCCTGACTCATCAACATTAATATAATGAGTGGTTATGCTTCTAAAAGCATTAGTGTAACTAGCTCAGAGTCATATGACCATTGCTGCAAAGACATTCTTAGCTGGAATTAAAAAATGCTGGATTTCCATTTTCTGTGGCCCAGATGAAAAAAATGCTGAACTTACAAAAATGAATTATTGTTTTACACAGAAGTAAAAAGAAACAGATGGGGGAAAAAAACATTAAAGGATTAAATATGAAGAGCAGCAAAGATCTCTTGCTTAATAACTTTCTACGAAGACTTATTTCAAATACATTAAATGCAGTAGGAGGTATTGCCCATCATTACCCACTTTCTCCTGGAGGGATGTGGTATGACTTTCCAGATGAGTACTGACAAGTAGTACCAGGCCTTTTTCAGTCTGATCCAATTGACCTGGAAGCAATTTCCTGTGCATGGGAAATGCTGTAGCTTGTTTATTTTTTTCACTCCTGTCATTCACATATTGCCATTGCTCTGATTCTGTACCTATACACCATGTATACAGTGGGCTGGAGATGATCTTCTAGTGCAACTAAAAATATCATCTAAGACACAAACAGCAATTATTTCGAGAAATCTACCCACTTCAGGTATTGCCTGGTCCCTTTTATCAGGTACCGATAAGCACTGATATGAATATGTATTGAACCAGCTGTGTGTATATACAAATGTATCCGCCACTTGATATCTGAAGATCTGACAGTATTTAACATATTTTCTCTTCACTCCTGTGAGGTGAGAGTAAATTGGGAAGATAAGGCATTGAATACCTCAAGGTGACACTGAAAGCCTACAGCAGAGGGAGGGCATTTCACCTGGCTGCTGCTGGGTCCTGGTTACTAATCTAAGTCCAGCTTAACAATTCTTTAAGATATTACTAAAGGAAAAGGAAGCTTTTAAAAGAGAATATTGTACAACTAAAGCAAAGAAAGTGTACCTCCAGTACGAAAGCTCTTCCAGAACCAGCTATCTCCATGATATTTACCTAAAGCAGCTAATTTTTTGTGCATTTCCCATCCTGCCTCACACCCCTTTGCCCCATGTTACTTTTGTTTGCAGACCTGTTCAAATAGAAACAAATCGAATAACTTCTACCCACATATATAACTTTGTCTCTTCCCTCATCACACCTCACCCATACAACACTGCTTCACGCTGCTTGTCCAATTCTTCCCTGCTTTGGATATCTGAAATCCTCTTTTTTCTGCTTTTTTGCCCAAACTGGTGTCTCTTTCTTTGCCCAATACGTGTAATAATGGACTTCAGCTGCACTGTGAGAAATTTAGTATAATTACTAGAAAATGTTTTGTAGTACTGAATACAGCTAAGTTCCAGAACAAATTGCTTCTGGTAAGAAAGGTTTAAGTAAAGATGACCATGCAATTCTAAGATACATTTTTCTCCCTCTGCATCTCAAACCACATGGTAGAATTTGGCTTGGCTGCTAAGCTGCTTACAAGACAATTCAATAAGGTAGAATGCTTTGGATACAGAAGGATAAATGGGATCAAAAGGAAAAAAAAATGTTTATTGGGGGAATCTGATTTTGCCTTCTTCAAGCAGGGTGCTAATAATACCAAGGTTGTGAGTTTTATCCCTGTCTGGGCTATTTACTTAGGTTTGGACTTGAGGATCCTTGTGGGTCCCTTCCAACTCAGAATATTTTGTGAACAGGAACTAAAGACTATAGTCCTAACATGTACTGCTAGCAGAAAGAGGCTACCAGAGTAGGAAAAGAGGCTTCCAAGAGTGTCACACTACGTTGGAGGTACGTAATTTGAGGCCACACATTGCAATGGAAGACCCTGGTCTTCACTTCAGAATGATAGAAAGCAAGGGAGGAAAGGAAAAACCCCAGCAGTGGGTCATCAAGTCCATCCTTACATTAATTCAAGGGCAGCTGACAGAGAGGAAGCAGAGACAGTGGGCACATGCCATAATAAGAGCAGTCATCAAACTGTTTTATAGATTTAAACTAAAGGGACACACACTAGAAGTTGTCTCTTGAGAAATACTGATTTTTTTCCTTTAATTGAGAAATGAGAGAAGAAACTCAACTCAAAGTCTAGATCTCCCTTCACTCAATCTGGACTGTTGAGGGTGAGCCAGGACATGCTAATGCAGGCTCCTAGACAAAACTGATTATAATCTATGTGAGCAGGGCTCTCAGTCTTGAGAGGCAAAACTCATTCATATGCAACACTGCAGAAGAGCCTTCCTTAGGCAAACCAAAACGTTTACATTCTCTGTCTTTGGCAGCTATTCCTGTTATAGCAGTTTGTCTATCACACACAAGTGTGAAGTGGTAGGCAAGAAGGCTGAGACTGCTATGGACTGATGCTCTTTTCCTTCCTGACTGGATTTTTAGGGGACATGGCAAGAATATATATATATATATCTCAAGGGAAATTTTGCAGGTGAGCCACTAACAGCAAGTTACTTGTGCTTAGGCTCAGGCTCCAAGCAAAGGACACAGTGTGAAAAAGCAGAGTAGGGATGGATGCTGGTAAGCCACAGCTAAAATGTGAAATTATGGTCATTTTTCAAAAGATAGCCAAGATGGTTTGCTCACTTTTTAAAGCCCATTACTAGCTCCATTACACACAGGAGGAGAAAAAAATATTGTCTCAGATCAAAGTGGAAAAAGAAAAAGTTTAATAAGGGAAGGGCTATTTTCACCAGTGGCATAACACTGAACTGAAAGGTGTGGCTGAGTAAGAGCTCTCCAGTGCATACAATTCAACAAATGTTTCAGGTAAAATTACATCTAGCCATCTGTGTCTCCTACCTCTTTCCCCTCTTCCAGCTTCCAAACTGAATTTATAGAATAAAATATGAAGGGATTGTTACATTACTCTGCAATTATTTACTGAATGTACAAAGAGAATTTCACAGGTGTCATCTCCCTATCAAAACAAAGAGAAAATTTTATACATAATATTAACATAAAAAGTCTCAGAGACCAGAGATGGTGATCTGCAAATGGAAGAGAACATAAATTTGCGTTTTGACCCCGTTTATAAGAAATCCACTTTTTTGTGTGTATCATTGTTTCAAATCCATGTTCTTCTCTTGTGACCGTTCCATCTCTCTGGCATTCAGATCAGGTTGGACTTCATAGAATCCTATTCAAGTTTTTACTAGAAAAAGAGATGGCAAGGATGCAAACTCAAGCTGAGTCATTGCTGTCAGTGTTCCAGAGGTTGGAAAAGACTTGGGGATGACAGAACACATGACATTCATATATGCTGAAGGCTGCAAATATTCATTGTTAATAAATGAGCTGCTGATGAATCTCCGTGCGAAGAGTTTGCAGCATTAGCTCAGCACCAGGTATATTCTGCAACATAATTTTTTGTTAGATCACAACCCCTCTTTAAAGTCTAGGGCTGATTGCTTCTCTTTTTCTGGTAGCCTCACAAGGAAGCAGAAGATTGACAGCTTGCTGGTTTAATGTCAACTCTTCTGCTTCTATCCCGCAGAGGTCCTTCATCTCTACCCCTGCACTTTCACACCTTTCCAAATTACCAGTCTGTCATCTGTCCACACTTCATTAGCAGCAAAAACCGTAATGCTGGGGAATTATCTGTTCTTGACTAGACAAGTATATATGAAGAAGTCATTTGGCAAAAAGGCCATCTTTATGTCCTGGGCTTGTCAAGTACTCATCATAATTCAACCCCTGTTCCTAACAGGGGTTTTTTGATGTTGCAGTGCAAATAAACACATAACAATATGACAGAGGTGCTAAAGCAGAGGACAGGCATCCTGCGTGAAAAGAATACAGGTGTCCTCCCAAGTGATTTCAAGAACAAATTACTACCAATAGCAGTCTATGAGACAGCTTAACTGAAGGAAATAATCTTAATGGAAAGTATTTGGTGCAGCTCAAAGGAGGAAATTTAATGCAGTTTTAGTGCTCAAAGACAAGAGGTTTATGGAAATTTCAAAACTGTAGCAGTTTTATTTCTAGATGAAGAAATGTTTCATGAAAAATCTAAATTAAAACCAAGGCTTTTGAGTGACTATTGATGTTTGGAGTCTGCAAGTCCCTCTTATTTAATTGTTTTAATTACCATTTAGAGCAAAAACTCCTAAACTAGTAATTAAACTGTCAATTAAACCAATGATACATATAGTATATAACACAAGTTTATTTCAAGTATAATATTCTAAGATGGTATTACCCTTCAATAGTCACAAAGAATCATTTAAACAAAAAAGCAATAGCAATTCAACTAACTTCCATAATTATTTCACTCCCACTCTATCACTTCTTAACATCCAAATATTCTATATCATATGTATTAGGACAGGAGGCTGTAGAAATTGCTTCCATCTCTGAGAGTGCAATCATGGTGTGGTTATTTGTTTCTCACTTTAAAAAAACGCCTCCATTTGCTCTTCAGTGCTGCAGTTAAAGTTTTATTCAAAGATGAACCTGAAACTGTGGCTATTTCCTCTTGGTGCAATTGACCCCACGCATGTAATTCAAGAATGTTTGTGTATAGTGGCACAATCTTGTCAGCTCTGGTAATTAAACTGATAACACTGAGAAATGGATTTCAATCATATGAGCAGGTAAGAATAACTTCCCCATTGCTACACAGATGAAAGGCATAATTTTTTCCCTGTTTTCATTTTTCAGCAGTGGTGTTACATGTCACGTATTTCACTACATGCCTTTCACATCCTAAATATCTTGGGCTTAGTTCGGAGTTTTGAATATCATGCCAATTATGCAAATCTCGAGGCTTAAATGTAAGCTTGGTATCCTCTGAAGACAGCATCTACTTATGAAGTCTTTCTTGCCAATCTCAAGTGTTCCAAATAAACTGCTCCAAGCCTCCTCATAATATTTTCTCTGGAATCAGTTAGCCATATTGTCCTTTTCAAGCTACAAAAGGTTAATGTCCAGTCACACTGTGCCCTATAATAGGCAATGGGCACATAACAATTGCCTGTCAGAAAGACAAATAGAACTGGTTCGATGCCTGGTTATAAGTAATCAATTATACATGGGATATTATCCATAAAGGAATAGGATGTTCTGTCATTTCTCTTTTAGTATATAAAGATAACCTGATTCATTAACTGGTTCCCCCTAGTAGTAGATATGTCAGATAGAAATGCCATCCAATTTTCTCTTAATTAAAAAAAACCCCAAAATGTTTTCTGGGAGCCTTCTGAAACAGTGTTCTCCGGACTCCTCTAGATTGTATTTGGAGACTGCCCAGTGTATCCATGTGAACGTACAAACCACAGACACAACCAAAGCACAGGACACTATGTCACTCCCAAACCATTCACAAAAACATTGGATTCAACTTTGATTTGAATAAACCTATCTAATTTTAGACATGCATGCAGCTTACTACTTACTTTCTGTTGAAAGATGAAGATTTCTTTCTGTTGTATGTGGTTTCTTTGTAATCATAAAGAAGAAGCAACAAAGATTTTTCTCCCCCATAACTTCTATAAGGTGTCTATGAAAGAATTTAATTCCATAAAGTAGCCAATTATATATATATCACATATTGTAGCTTTGGAAGGAATAGCACTGCTGCTTGTTAATTTCTAAAAGTCATTAAATTGCACATTATTTTAATTAAACAAAGTAGCCTAACAGACACTGCAGATGTGACTGGGATGAGTTTGAAAATTTTATAGCTCTTCATTCAACATACGCCAGAAATTTCAATAATTTGGTGAACAGCACAATCCAGATGATACAGATCAATAAAGAAGCTTTATATGATCAGCCACTGGAGCAAACAGGCACAATGGTTTCATAAGACTATAAAATAATTTTCAATTTGAGGGTACAGTTGAGTTTTAAAAAGTGAAACATGAATGGGCCATTTTTACTAAGAAATTGTGAGAACGAGAAATCAAAATAAAGGTTTTGGTTTTAACCAAAGAACAGAAGCAACATCAAAGTGTTTGGGGAGTTCCACAAACTCAGTTGTGTTAGTATCTCCAGTCTTTCCTGAACATTGTCACACATATTGAAGGCTACATGAATGACTATTCACTCCTAAAATGTGGACTGCTTTGAAATGAAATGTGGTGAACATTTTCCATATTTGGTAGTGTTGGAGGCCAGGAAGTGGAGAATATTTGTTTACATAATATACCTGAGATAAAATCAAATATTGAGAATCAGGAAATGAGCTGCTCTCAACCTGATACTGAGTCACCTGCTGAACCTGGCCCTGAGCTATCTGTAAAACCTGAATCTAAGTCACCTTGTAAAGCCCTCAGGGATAATTTATAACCACCTGTAGAGTTCTCATTATGATTCACAACCCTGCAATAAGCTCCCAGCACTTCTGGAAACATTACAAGGTACTGAAGTCTGAGTTGGGACATAGAAATGGTATATTAGTCCTCACAGGGTGAAAAGGTGAAGGTTTTTGGGATTGTTATTATAGTAAGCTGATAAGAGATGAAACTCAAAATGGTGGTATGATGCAGCTAAAATTCCTTCTTTCTTTCTTCTTCCCATGAGTCCATGCTCTACTGAAAAAGTACTGGATAATTTTTGCTGTAATTCTGGCATTACGAAGAGATTTGTTACATGGGCATTGACTTAAATCTATACACAATAAGTTACATTAATTTTAGTGTAAAAAAGGCTCAGACAATGAGGAGCCATTCTTCTACTACTCTTCTCTTGCACTCTTGCTTCGTAGATTTAGCTTGCTAGCTGTAATGAAGATAAGATAAATAAACAACAACAGAAATCAAGCATTCAGCCTTTTTGCTTTTCTAACTACAATACCAGCATGGACTAAATTCCCCGTATCGGTCCTGACAACGAGGCCAGGATCAGACAGGTAGCATTTTCTAAAAAAAGATTTATGTGAAGAAAAGCTCATTCAATACTACACATTTGGCCATCCCATGTTCATCAGGTAAATGCTTTAAAAAAAATTAAAACTCCACACTTTCAGGCCACAAAGCAAGTGCTTCACTTCTGTTCTCCCTTGTGAGTAATGGATCTCATCTTGTATTCTTGTAGACGTATCCCCATGTTCCCCTCCTTATTCTGCTCTCTCAGGCAGCCAAGAAAAAGAAAAAGAAAAATTCACCAAAACAAGAGAACTATGGTTTTTCTTCCTTCTGTTGATGAGCAAGTGAGCTGCCCTCCCTTCTGTGACCCACTGGCTACATGGTGCACAACCACACAAATTATGGTCACACACCATTACCTCTCTGCTGAAGGGAGAAAAGCTTGAAGTTTCATCTTGAAGATACTTGGTATACCTGATGGATAAAGGCTACAAAGAGCTGCTGAGAAAGACGGCATTTAAGGATTTCTTGAGCTTGAATGTCATTCTTTACACTGATCATTCAACTTTATTCCATGCTTCCTCAGGAATATTACAAGAATCCAATTGTTAGAACTGAAGGGAAAAGAGAACTCCTCTTTCATTGGTGACTGCAATATTCTGAGATCTAATTTCACTTGTACGTCAAAGCTCCAAGGCAGTCTCTTTATCAGCTTTTCCAGACTTGCTCTTCAATTCCCAGTTTTGAGTACTCTAGAGAAGGAAGCCAACAAAAAAATCAAACTGCCTAGTCAACGTATCCTGTTAAAACAGCCCTCTTTCAAACTTCCTATTTGTGGAGTAATAAATCTGTAAGATATTGCCTCTGGCTATTCTGTGTTTTGTATTGTGCTAGCACTATTTATTTGATTTTCTTTCAACTGCTTTAGAAATGGTGTGTATATATGGTGCAGACCTATGAAGAAACAAACCCAAAACCCCAGAAGGGTCTACTATGAATAAACGGTTTCTTTTAGGATAAAGAATTTGTTGTGAATATGCTTAAAATACATACATAAACTCAAGTTAAGACAAAAGAAAAACATACCTGTGAAAAGCCAAGCACTTCTCCGTTTTCATCGAGCACATTAAAATTAATGATTGGACCTTGGACATCAGGATTGCTGAAATCTGTATCACTGTAAATACGTACTACAGGAGCCCCGTTGGCATATCTTAACTTAGACAGCACAGTATAGGTGTAGTGAGCTAATGCAAAGGTATGTTGTTTTATTTTCTCCATTCCACCTACAAAAGAAAAGTGCACATACATGTCAGGTGCATTATTTTTATGGCAATGTAAAAAAAAGGACGATTAATCAGAATGGCTTAGTCTGTGGCAATTAGTACAAAATTGGTAGTTTTGTGTTTCTTTAAGTGCATATACAATATTCAAATGTTTCTTTCCTCACATAGAAGTTTCAGAAGTACTGTTGCACCAAGGATTTATCTGTAGTTAATCTACTGTAGAAAGCTAAAGTTTCACTGAAATTGATGACAAGAATTAAAAGATTTATAGTCCCAGTCTATACATAAAACTAAGATGTTCTGACACAAATAAATTGAAAAGCAAGTTTTTCTCCAGATCTAGCTCTGGAGATCATGGGGACACAACACAGAAGGTGAACTGTTATGTCTGAGATAAAATGAAAATAATAAAATTCTACATGTAATGACAAATAAAAAGGTCATTTAAAAAGGAATTTACTTGAATAATGAAGAATTATTCTTCCAATACTTCTTTCTGTAGAAGAAAAAGGACATTGTGAATGCTTCATTGACTGTATCCACATAATCTGGGGACCCAAGAGAAATTTTACAGACAAGTTTTCACAAAACTTGGCCTGGAAAAAGCATAAAGAGGAAATAAACTCTTTTTTTTTTTGTCCTACACTGTGCAGTTTGGAAAAGAGAACTGCAGAGAATTCCTGACAGATGAAGATCTCTTCTACATCTCTGCTCTTTGAGGAGAGATTATGTCTTTGTAGATGTCCCTATTGAAGGGGTTTCTTTTATGCGCACTAAGCACTGCACCATGGTGGGTCTACATCATATGGAAAGAACAAAAAAAGGTAAAGAATCACCAAAGACCTCTTGAAGTAAAAGAGCATTTTTCCTTCTGGGTTTTAGACCCAGAGTATTTTCTGTAATGCTGACTATCCTCTTGGAAGCTCATAAGAATGTTTCAAATCTTATTTTACCTTTTTTTATTAATCTTTGTAACTATGAATCTCGCACTTACTTCTGTGCATATTACTTTTATATTTAGTATCTGTAAAGTTCCACCCTTGAATTGAAATTTTGTAATCTTTTTGACTTCCATGCGTTTATTCAAAAAAAGACCGTGTCATTTATGAATGTATATAAAGGAAAAAAATAAGTTATATTTCTCCTGACGTGCAGAAGAACTGCAGCAGCATCTGTTACTTCACTTTTCTTTGAGATTCTCTATCATGTGCTATGTCCTTTAGATAAGCTGGGTGAGCATACATTAAAAGCACAGAAACAGACTAGATGTAAGATGGAAGTACACTTTTTGGTGCTGAAGAATAATAAAGAGGAATAAGATATTTAATGAGATACTGACATGCAAAGCACTTGCAAGGAAGCATGCCAGAAGCTAGTGAGTGCAATTTCTAGATGCTAGCCACAGTAAACTTGGCAAGCATCTCTAGAACATTTTGGTCTGAAAGATGATTTGTATATCCAGAGTCCCTGGGAATAAAATATTGCCTAGTCAGAAATGTCCTAGTCATTGTTGTGTAGAAGTCTTGAAATAGCAAAAAACAAGACCAAAACCACACACAAAAAAAGTTATTTCTGAATATTTGCCAGAAAGTAGCTGTCTTAAGAGAAGTGACTGCCTTGTCAGCTTCTGAGATGTGTCTAATCTCCTGATTCAGAGCTTTTCCAAATTGTCAGGAATCTTTTAATAGAAGATTAAACTACTGTCCTTGTGCTTGGTTGAAGAAATCTCTTATTCAGAAATTTCAGTCACTCATTCACAGCAATCATCCTGCTATCATTTCTATATTGTTTTCAGCTATTCTCCTTTAAAGTTTCTTAATCACATTTCCTTGTTCATTAGCAAGAAGCTGATGAGCCTTTTAATTATTTATTCTGACAAATTCAAATGCAATAGCCTGCAGTTGCTTTCCTGCCCTGTGATTGAATAAAGGACTGTGTTGCCAGGGTCCCTTATTTTTAAGTAGCAGAATAGGTGGTAATTAGGTCTGATGTCACAGAAAACCTTATGGAAAAGCTGCCAAAAATCTGAAGTTTGACAGAAAAAGGGATATATTCAGAAAAAAACTGTGATTTATTTTTATTTTGTTCAAAAAAATTATCTATACTGTGTATTGCATAAATCCAGTGCTTACCTCATCTCCCTTCTAGCGACCAGAATATGAGCAAGAGAAAATAAAAACAAGAACAAATCTCTGTTTGAGAATAAAAGTAGTAACACATCATAAGCCTTTTGGAAGACTTACAGTTTGGAAAAATCATTGACACTTCACCTCAAGAAGGTGCTAGGAGGGGCTCAAGTGCCCTGACTCCTTCTCAGTTTAGGAATTTTATTTCTTACTGCTGCATTATTTCATGAAGGTGAATTGCATCTAGTTGCTCCTAAAAATTATTTTAAAATTAAGAACAATTTATGCATTCTGTAATTTGGATCAGAATTAATCCCATGTCTAAACTACATCAGATGAAATCTATCTAATACCATCCACTGTATTTATGAGTGTAATGTCTGTAGGAACACATTCAGCACAAAGAATGGTCACATTACACAGTCTGCACTCATTAGTGACTTTCTTGCCATAGCAGAACTGTAAGGACTTCTCTTAAAAGGGAAACTTCTGCATTTCTGTGCATTAATGTACTCCTTATTACTTTGTCTCCATGTGCATATTTTTGACATGTCAGACACGATCATTTAATGAATTCTTCTTCCCAGGAGCACCAGATTTTTCACATAAATCGTTGTCCCAATGAATGCCATATACTTCTGCAATGCTAAAGTTTTTGAGCAGAAGAGATTGACAAAGCAAGCTTGTACTTTTATGCACAAACATCCTTGCCAAAGTATTCTAGCAAAGAGTGGAGATGCTGTTACACCTCATACTGCTGATGTATGTTTGCACACTACAGCATTCTGATAGGTTAGCACCATCTCAGATCTGCCATCCCATCTTATATCTCAGTTTGGGTATTGTTATGGAAACTAACAGTGTTCCAGTATGGAAAATTCAGAGTGCCACTGCACTGGATAACTCACAGATAAAATTATAATGTCAGCTCTTCCATAGGAATTGCACGTGTGCATATGCCTCTCCACAGAAACTGTGGGACAGTTAAGTCATCTGGAAGACAAAAGTTACGTGATGCTTAGGAGAGGGTACAAACTATGTGCATTCAAACTATTCACAATTGCCATCATGGAAGAGTAAATCCACTGCTTGTCTCGCCTGGCAACAACATCTTGCTTCTCCATTACCTCTGTCTTGTTAGCTGCTTGTTCTATTCAAAATAGAGTAAGATTTTCTTTTTTTCCAGTGGAATTTCATCTAATCAGAGAGGTCTGAGATATACAGCTGTCCGATAAGTATTCAGCGGAGAATGATTCTGTGTTAGCATGGACCTGATTTTGCATTACATAATGGCAAACACGTAATGGCATATTGTCTCCTCCCCAAAAGAACCTGAAGGGTTCAGCAGCCCACATGTTCAAATGTTAGCTCTTCCTGAAAGAGCTGAAGACAAAAAGGTACATGTCAACACCTGTAAAAGATTTTTAATAAAGAGATTAAGATAAAGCAGAGACTGAAAATGAGCCTCTAGAATGAAAGCTCTAGTGCTTAAGGTTTTCAGACTGCTCTCAGAAACCTCTGTGATCAGTATTCAAATACATTTTCTACCTCTCTTATTATGAGAAGCTAAATACCGGGGATAAGGAAGAAGAGAGACATAAAACTAATATACAGTTATTGTTCTCAATTGGTGTGAAAAAGCCACAGAAATTGAGGTTGAAGCGACAAAATCTCTCTCAGTCCAGTAAATCCAATCTCACATCTATCTTTGGATAAGAGGAAGATCAATGTGATTCACTATTCGTCAGCATCACCGAACAGATAGCAACGAGGCAGAGAAATAATGAGCTGAAATCTCAGCAAACCAATCAGCAGGGAGTGAAACCAAGATGTAGCCACCTTCTACTGCATCCCAAATGAGACAGATCACCAAGCAGCGCCGGTGAGTCAATGCACTAATGAAGCCACGGAACCTGGAAATCCTGTCAAACACTTGGAGTCCTTCCCTCACTTCCTCCAAGAAGCATACATTAGGATTAATTTCAGAGCTTTTTTTGGAGTTCATTTATGCATAGAACTGGATGTCTCTGACTGAGGTTTGTCACCTACTGAGTGTTATTCTCCCTACAAAATATTGCTTCAGGATGAACCAGTAATTTATTAAATAACAGTAATTTTTTGCGAATTTGAGTGCTTCAGCTTTAAACCACATTAAACAATGTATTCTAACCACTGCTATTCTTTAGCACTCCTGTTTTAAACAGAATGCTGCAAACATGAAAATGAAATATTCTTAAGATAATCCAACTCCCTGCCACTGACGTGCAACCCTGAAATGTTATAAATACAAGAAAAGAAAATAAAGAGAAGAAAATATAATCAACCAGTCATCCCTTGGTAAAGTTTCTACATCTATCAATAAAAATATTAAATATACCCATTCCTGGTGGGTTTTCCCCCTAAATTATGAGAATAGCTGCTCTAAGTAAGACCAAGTCTATCTACTGCCTGTTTCCCAGGGTGAGGAGTAACAGATGCCTAGAGGAAAAAACTATGAAAAAAAGGTATGTAATTTCTAATCAGCTACAATGAAGCTAAATGAATGAATGCAATGAATATAAAATATATATATTTAAAAAATCCCAAAATATTAAAATGTTCTTACAGGTTGGCTCACAGAAACTAAACATTAGTTATAAAAACAGAACTAAGGGTTTAAAAACCCCTCAGGGAACTTGAGTTTTACAATTAATGCATTAACATTTCCTTGGTGTTAACTCAAAAAAGCTCCTTTGATGTAAGAGAACTGCAATATTGGTCATAACTGTTACCAAAATCTCATTCATTTAATTCCAAATAAACTATGGTAAATGGCTTATCAGCCAATTCATAAAAATATCTATCATCCACACTCAGAAAAGGCATAAGGCATGGACAGATTGCAAACTCCACTTTCACACTGACTCACATGACCAGTCCAATCAACTTGAGTCATAAAACACATGTAATGAAAATTGGTTTGGGGAGCACAAAGTGGGGTGGACCATGACTGTTTGTGCAGCTGAGGTGACTGTGTTTGAGAGCAAGAAGGGTAAAATCTGTGTCCCCAGTTGTCATTGGTACTTCTAAAAATATAGTGCAGGCTTCTTTCTAAAGTTAAGATTTAACAAAAAGAACTGCATAAAAAGAAAAATTCAGTTATGAAACTATGGGGTTTTTTTCCTGAAAAGTACATAATACTGTTTGAAAGTACATTATCACCTGGCAAGAATCCATGTCACAAGATCAGTGTCCAGACTGAAACGTTAGATGGACACCTGCAACCTAATTAGGTACTTTCTGTGTGTCCAAAACAGAGAGCCATGTCACACTCTCAACACAACTAAATCCATGCAGAATTCAATGGGTAATAGGGGGACCTTTTACTCTCTCAACACTAATTCTTTGCATAATAGCTTAAATCCTTTTATTCTCCTCCTTCTCCCACACCATCTCAATAGTTTAAGACTGTGGGAAGCAACTGCTTAATCCTCTATTCAGAATGTTATACTGAAACCAAACATGAAACACACATTCAGTGTTTATCTTAATGAACAGAAGGCTCTTTGATGCCCCATCTCCCACTTCTTTAGAGCAGCTAATTCAAGCTCTGTTTTCACACAGTGAGGGGAGTTTCGAAGTCTTTGTTCTAAATAAAATGAGCAGCACATTCTGAAAGAAGCAGCTCCTAATTTTCAAACATCATAATGAGGAATACCTTGCTTTTTAAAAAATTTCTTGGGAGTTGCATGAAAGCAGGGAAGTTGTACATGCCAGCTGTCTGACTCACTTTTAGTATAAATATTTTAATTACAGGTACAATTCAACTGTTAACTGCTTGTTAGACTAATAGCTACCTAAGAATTCAAATAAGCTCCAGGTAAGATACATTTAATTTACTGCTTGCTATTATGAGATTTCTTTTTTGAGCCAGGCGAGGGTATGTATTTCTGTCCATCCTTTTCTTCCATGTGCCCGTGCCATACTCTCAGCAGAAGTGATAATTTCAGGATGA
Source organism: Rhipidura dahli (assembly GCA_013399225.1). Classification (NCBI taxonomy): domain Eukaryota; kingdom Metazoa; phylum Chordata; class Aves; order Passeriformes; family Rhipiduridae; genus Rhipidura; species Rhipidura dahli. The sequence continues at coordinate 165,265 of VXAC01004647.1, read as the reverse complement.
CTTTTCAAACCATAACAAGAGCAACATAAAAGATGTCTGAGGAGTCTTTCTTAAAAAGGGAGAATGCTTTGCACATCTCATGGAAGCAGCATTCAAACTGCACCTCCAGAGTGCTGGATGACATGAGCCCACAGAGATTTCTGTGAGAACAAGAGAATCATCCCTAAAAGTAAGTATTTATGTGACACTCACATTTTACCTCGAAAGGCTTTATCTCCCAAGGTTTTTCTCAGTCCAGCAGAACAAGTTCTGCTTATGATTCTGTCATCTTAAGGACAAAATGCAAGAAAAGCTTGTACTATAAAAGCACATGAATTCTCCTGGCAGCTGTTAGAAACCTGAATGTTACATACAGGCCTGTTTTCTGCTTTATTATGAAATGTCTCTGTCCTCTGTTTAATGGAGCCTGCTATGCACAATTCCTTGAAGTCAGCATGTGGAAGCTTTACTGCTGCTTGCTCCCTGAAATTTTTAACTCTCAACAACTACTTCTGCTAACATAAGGCAGAGCATAAAACTCTTTCTTTGTGTCATAGCTATATCATGGGAATTTAGAGAACATTTAAAGATGGGACAGTAAGTCTTAAGTTTTCAAGCTAATAAGACTAATTTGATCCTGATTATGAATGAACATTTGTTTATTTATTTATTTATTTATTTTCTAACTTACTTATTCGAGTCAGCAACAACTTTCCAATCACTGCAGCTTGGCTGGAGGAGAACCATTGCCATCTTCTGCTCAACTAAACTGATATTATCATCAGATCTGCAGTTAAGTTGAATTCTGAAAAATAACTTTTCTATAAAAGACCTATCCACCAGAGCTATTTGACAGTCTCATGATTTTCTGATGTCTCCACAATTTTGTGGGTTGTTTGTTTTTTTCTTTTTCCCCTAAGGGGAGGTGCAGACCAATGGATACCAAACAACCTTCAACAAAAATAAACTGAATATAAAGAGAAATCCAAATGTGGGGTGTTTGTGGGAGGAAATTTCTCCCTCTGCACAAAGAGAACCCTTTAAAATATTCTGAAAACTCTGACAGCTTCCTTATTTTCCTTCCCAAGATGACAGGTCCCAATCTGAAGCCTTGCTAGGATATAAATCAGTTCTGCTTCAAAGCTCACCATGCCTGCATTAGGTGAAGAAGAATGACTAATGCTGTGCCCAGAACTCATATCTCTGTACCCATTGGTTTGACTCTACCTTCCTGTAAGTTTTGTATTAGCAAAACATTTAACATAACATTTTTGGAACCTCTCTGTTAGTGAAATACTTTGTTGCCCAAGGCAGCATATTGATTTGCAGTACAGCTTTTTCCTCACTCATAGTTTTGGTTGGACACCTTTCCTCTTTTTCTCTGACAATCTCTGAACCAAGGCTTTTCCTATTGGTGTATGAAGTAGTGGGGATGCTCCATGTCTGCTCTTGTGAAGCCTTTGTATCCTGGTCTTTGTAAGGTTCCACAGAACTTTTCTATCACAGCAATACAGAAAATACCACAAGTTCGTTTAATTAAACCAAGAATCACAAAACACTAAAAGAAAAGTTTCCAGAAGACAAATCTTAAAGCATGATGCTAAATAGTGATGGAACAAGAAGAAAAAAAACAACTCAATTTTCCCATTCTCTGTCTGTAACATTCAGGAATACAGGAAATTAGTAAAATAATTTCCATCAATTTTTATTAAAAGAACAATATTTTTCTTACTGAAATTTTGGATTTATTGATATTTGTAATTTTCTAATAGCCTGAAAGGATGCTTTGCCATTTGTTTTGCATTATCAGACTAGGTTTCTGCTGATACTGTTATTATAATAATAATAGCTCCCATGGAAGGAAGGGTGTCATTAATGAAAGAGTGGTAATAAAGAAAATAGGAATTAGAAAAACTGCCTTGAAATTTCTCTAATTTGATGTCTTAATCATTTGGAAGCATGCAGTCAGTATTAAAAAGTGCTCTGAATTCTGGAACCTTATGCTAAATTGAATCACACCAGGGCTTCTCCCAGGCTTTTTAACCAGGCTAATGTTGTTTTAATAATTATCTACACTAACACCACAAGAGAGACCTATAGCTAACATATAATATTTTTGCTATGAGTCTTACAGATCCTCCCCTGAGGTCATAGCATTAAGTCTGCTTTACATCAGTCACTGGACTTGGTGAGGACCAAGAGGTGACCCACTGACATACCTTCCCTCATGTGGTTTTCTGACTGGACATGGCAGGCTCAGACCTCTTGAAGTTCATTGCTGAGTTGTCCAGATGTGTGAGCACACAAAACATTTCAGAGACAATGAAAGGAAAAACTAAGTGCAAAACGTGGCTACTTTGGCACAATGTTACACACTCTCAACACACAGGTTTCAGCAATGATGTTATAGATCCAGCCTCACTTCTCAACAGTTCATGCAATAAAAGTGAGATGCCAGTACTTCTTGAAGTATAGCCATTGCTATGGGGTGCTCAGCAATCACTCCTGTAAAACAGCACCAGGTTTTTTTATAAGCAGAATGTCCTGCAGTGTTGGCTGGCATAAATTAACTTTTGGCAAGTTTTTATTACATTGCTCATTCCTCTGAGTTTCTGAAACCCACTGTACCTAGAAGATTTTGTGGTCTCCAAGTCAAGTGGCTGAGGAAAAATAAGAAATTGTGCTGGCTTAAGACTGAATATTTGTAATTTTATAAGCATGGAATAGGTATTTTACTCAATTGTAAGTTCAACTAGCAGATCTACTAAACAGAAGACTGGAAGGGAAATCTCAGTTAGAAAATGTTAATATTATAAAGTAATTTATTGCCAGTTTTTGCTTCCTTCTAAAGAATGTAGGTAGAGCGCTTCCAAAAAAAAAAAAAAAACAACAAACCACTCTTGGCCTTATATCAGCTTCAATAACCTGTAACACCATAAATCAGTCAAAATCAGTACTGCAGATTCAGTTCAGAAGACTTGAAGTATTCAAGACATGAGCAATACTTATGTGCACCACTCGCTGTCTCATGCTGTAAATCAAGCTCTGCGGTGAACTCGGGAACTGCCTCTGAAGACAGACTTGGGTGAGGTTAAAAGAAAACACTGATGTGAGCAAGGCATCAGTGAAGGATGAGTGCTGCCAACTCAGAGGGAGCCACTGACAGGAAAAAGAAGCAAGGCAGCATGCACTTAGGAAGTCCTGGCCTTTTCCCATGGCAATCCATTACCTTATGAGCTCCGCAGAAGGAAGGGAAAAAGAGTAGGGGCTGCTGCAGTTCTTTCAAATGAGGGACTTGGAAGTTAAGGTATAAATAAATGGCTTAAAACCCCCCATTTTCCTCATCATTTCCATTTCAGGTATTTTTTACAACAGCAAGTCTTTAGAAATAAAGGTCCAGCTCAAGGCACTGTTCACAAAATTCCAATTTTAGGTAACATAGAAAAGGCAAGACAGCAAAGGTTCTCTTTTCATGGCATAGGGATGAAGCTACAACACTCATCAGATGTGGAGGAGCCCAGATTCACTTATGTCTTCCCTTGAGGGGTTTCACACTCTAGTTTGTCACCACACACAATAATAAAACAACATATTTTACTTTCCTCGTTTCTTTGGAGCGCTCAGTTTTAGGAATGCTTTTTCTTAGATCCACTGAAGTGGTAATAGTGGCTACTGCTCTTTGAACTGTTCTATGAGATTCATATTTTAAGATATTAAAGAACACTATCAGGGCTAATGAAGGAAAAAATCAGAAATAACAGCTCTTCCTTGTGGGTTTTTTTTGTTATTTACTATTATCTACCATGCATTTCTTTCTTTCTTTTATGTAGCATATTTTCCAAAGATATCTGCAATGCCTTATTTGTAAATGGAAATATTCAGGGAAGAAGCAATTTACAGAAATACACAGATAATCCTTTTCATTCTTGCCCCACCAAGTGCAGTCTTGCTATTGTAAATGGAATGTATGACCATGAAGAGAGCTTTGTATTTAAAGCTTCATGAAAAGAAAATCCTCAGAAAGGACTCACAGTGTATATGGCCATTACACCTAACAGGCACTGAGTGTTACTACTGTTGGCAAAGAAAGTTGGCACATGCTTAGCTCCATGACCTTTGGCTACGCAGAGGCGCTGCACAGCGCGAGATATGCAAATGACACACTCAAAGCAAAGAATATGTTTTCATACCTTAGCCTTGAATTACAAAACTTGTTGATGAAATACGTGTATCTCTTACTGGTTTTTTTGCCTTCTTGAAAGATGATTAACTAAATGTCATTGTATGTAGAAAAAACCACATGGACCTGAGGTGAAGGAGATAGTGAATAATCCGAATCTTTACTGATTTTCCAGTGGTTTTTATAAGGTAGATTGTGAAATGTGCTAAGTGTCACAAAGTCATTGGTTCTATGGACTGGCCATCCCCTAAGGGGCTGACCTAAAACCTAGCACGGAACAGAAGGATGTTTTCCTAACCGAAATAATCTCTATCTGTGAAAAACAAGTGCAGGTGTAAAACCAGTTTACCTAACTGTAACATTGTTTAGGCTAGAGTATATGGGAAAGAAAGAGTTCTCACAGAACACTGGAGGGCTGAGGTTTTTCCAGCTAAAAACTTTCTCAGCACTGACATGAGATAATTTGAATGGCACACATGACACCCTTGTAGATAACGCTGTCTTGGTTTGGAGTCACCAGCTGACCAGGTAGGAGCCCTGGTTTGTGGCTGAAATTACTTAAGCCTATTAAAGATTATTATTTAGTCTATTTCATTTATTAAGTGCAACAGATATTCTTGTCTGAATTGAACTAACCAGAATGGCTGTCTCAGGCTGTCCAAGCTTCTAGTATTTCTCTTGTCCCAACCAACCTCTTTGATATTTTATTGACTCAACCTTTCTGGCCTCACCACACCTCTGGTGGTCTTACATACCTAGGTGATGAGCATATAGGAAATACATCGCCCTGTTGAGGTGTTTCGTAGGAGAGAGAAGACGTCTAATTCAAAGCAGCAGCCAACTTCAGAGCAATCAGAAGTGGAGTGATTAATCAAACTGTTCAAACATTTGACCGCAAAGCCAACAGGAAAACTTGTATACTAAGAGGTGTGAATTTAAATGCATGGCAATGCCTTTAAAGGCTGCATGTATCAAGCATTAGTGTGGCTGCATTTAATGCAGAACTGGTACTTCACTTACCTCTCTGAAACTCTTCTGCCATCTTGGATATGGCAGGATAGGGGAAAAACATATACAAACAATCAGCTGTTTCCTTTTAGGATAACAGTAACAGTCCCACAATTTTCTCACCTGCAAAATCTTTTACTAGTAATCAGTGAAATTTTCCCATGAATCTCCTCAATAATTTTGAAGAGGTCAAGAACATCTTCAATGTTTATTATAAACAGTTTGAATTTACTGAGCGGTTTTCAACAGGGAAATTTTACTAAATTGGTGAGACCAAAAGGCAACTGAAAGGATATCAACCTTAGTGTGTTGTTCTATTTCAGGGTGACCAAAAGTGACACCAGGATAGGATGAAGCATTTATCAGATTATATTAGTTTGGACTGTGATCTGGCTTCTCAACCCTTTTCCCTTTCATTATAATACCTGCAACGACTCTCACCAGAGAGCCAACACAAACTATGAAGAGAGGACAGAAGGATGCAGGATGAGCTGGCCTTTCATGTCAGTGGCAGGCAGTCAGCTTGAACTCCTCAGGAGAGACAAAGCAGTAGTGACAGCTACACAGCAAGTCCTCCTTTAGCAAACTGCTGAAACTTCAGCAGTTTGGAATCAGCCTGGGAAGTTTTTACACTAATTAGCAATTTTCCTTTTTCTTGTCTTCTCACATACTTTTATGACCATGCTCTCCAGAGTATGAGGAGGCTTATGTGACATACCTCTTACTGTCAAGTCTTTGTAACAGTATTGTGTTCTGTCTGTTTTTCCTAATTTCCTGCTAGCTATTCTGATATCAAGACTTCCACATACTGTTGAGAAGTGAAAGAAAAGCCTACATTTTGATCTAAAGAGAGATTCTCTAGTGTTCTACTCTCTCACATGCCATCTGAAGATAGACATTTCACAGGATTAAAACATCCCTTGTACAGCTGGAGAACAAATGAATACATAATTAAAGAAATGTTGGTTCAAGCATATCTTTCCTTCTGTATTTTTGAATATGCAAGAAATAAATTGATCAATATCCTGAAGTTCTGATGAATCACAGAATTTTCTATGATCGGTAGAAGCTGTGTTGAAACATTTCACCTGTCTTGGACAGAGAACAGAAAAGGAAAAAGGAAGGTGCTATAAATTGAAGGGTCAGAAAAATTACAGTTTTATGGTCCTGCTGAGATTTGACTCACCTGTAAGGTCACACCAATCAATCAATCGAAATAATAAAAAACTTTTATTTTTGAGGGCTTGACAATGTGAGTCCTGCCAAATGCACTCATTACAGCTCTTCCCTTTCTTTATCAGAATGATGCTGTCAAGTTCAGTATGTGATCTCATATAAAAGCTTAGATCCTTCTTTATCAGAGCAGATAACAAGAAGTGTTGGTAACAAGACAGCATGTTGATTATTTCTGACTAAAAGCTGAACCTGGAAGGCTCACTTTGTTCAACAGCCAGAGACAGAAACTGCAGTCTCTATTTTCTTCTGCAGCTACCAAGCTTTGACTTAACTCATACTGCTCATATTTCTTGTAACATATGATGAGCTCTGTTGCAGAGGATTAATTTGTTTCCCACATCTCATACAGTTCTTTCTTTTCCCTCATTCCCACAGCTCTTTATGGATAATATGCACTGAATTGGGCATTTGTGCTATGTTTGTAATTTTATCTGAAAATATTCTGTAAGACAGAAGTTAAACACATCACTATATTGCTCAGCTATTTTGGCTTTTTGGCTATGCTGGTATTACTTTCCTGCAGACTTTGTCTTTTCATCTAGAGGCAGGGAAGAGATGAAGGAGTGTGTCAAGGGCATCAGGCACTTCAGTGTCAGCTGCTTGTAAGCCAGGTTAGACAGGAATGTATTCAGAGCCTATTAAAGCCGACAGGAACCTCCATAGCTGTAAAGCTCTCCTGCAGTAACCAGCAAGAACATTTTTCCATGTTCTATATGATGCCAAGATGCAGATCCATCCTTCAAAGTGTTTTGAAATACTTCCGTGCTAACTGAATGCACATCATTGAACTTCATCTCTTTACTTTTCATATTTTGTTCCCAGCAGAGACAGTATTTGACCCAAAGACAGAGGCTGGATCAGCCTGTTTCACACAGCTGCTTGTCGAGCTGACATTTATTCAAAACTCCTCCCGTCAGAAGAGAATGATCTATTACTGCCACAAAATGGCAAAATGCCAAGAGATAGATTTTGAGAATTTTTGCTTCCATGAACAGGAAGATATTATCAAGACTAATTTATGAAAAGAAGAGCAAAATATATCTTTAAAGCCACTTAACACAGCCATAAAAATATATTGCTTTTAAATGCCTATGATGTTATTCAATTAATGAATTGGTATCGCTACCCTCAATTTAAAAATTTCAATTTATAAGGTTCTCAGACTCTATTTTACACCCTTTTTATTCCCATGCTCCCCCTTTTACTCACCTCCAGCTTTTCTAAATTATTAAAGGAAATCATTAATTTCACCAGAACCTGTTGCCACAGGACACCTGCACTGGGAGCAGGGCCTGGGATCTGCTGCCAGAACTTGGAGATGCCCAGAAACCACTGTGACACTGCAGGGCTCCACCCTGGTCCTGGGGGGATCGAAGGAGCACAGAGCCCTGGGGTGCCCAGCTCCCAGGAGAGCAGCTCTCTCTCTCAGGAGGCAGCATCTCCCCTGGCTGCCCCTGGCAGAGGATGCCAAACACAACTACGGACATCCTTTTGGAGAACTCCAACTCCCAGCCTGCCAAGGGGCTGTCAAGCCTTCAGAGGAGGTGCCAGGAGAAGGACGGGGCAGGAAGGAGAGCCCGGTGGTGGGATGGGGCCACACTGAGCTGCCTGGATGCTGAGGGGGCACCCTGTGCCAAGGCAGCCACTTTGATCCTATGCCTCCCCCTCCTCCTCTTCCCACACATGGGCAGCAACATGCAGTGCCTCAGGACAGCCACGGCCACACCTCAACCCCCATGGGGACAGGCTGCCACTGCTCCCAAATACAGGAACCTAAGCTGAGATAAAGTACAGTTTTAAATATCAGAAAGTATTTTTATTATCTCTAAGCAGGTGACAGGCACTGCAGGTATAAGAACTATCTTCCTTTCTTGACTCCAGACTTCAGGCTTCTTTAACTTTTCTAAGCTTTGAAATGAAGATGTTCTTAATACCAGAGAAAGAAGCTTTGCATATGAAACGAATTATTAAATTCACATGAGATGCATCCATTTTGGAGATGAGGGATTGCATGAAAGAGAGACACACTGTGATCTTTTCCTTCTTGTCACTTTCATATTAAAACAAACGCTGTATCATTATTGGGACCGGTTTGCCCAAGGTCACTCAATTGTTCAGCATTTACAAGCTGGCAGCTCATCACAGGCAGAAGCAGCACATATAATCATTATTGATGCTGGCAGTCTCCACCCTCACTAATGCTACTTGCTCTGTCAGCCAGCCCCTGGCTTGTCACAGGCAAATGGAATTATTCTTTGAGCTGTGTCTCGGATCTGCAGTTCAAGGGAGCTGTTTGATGCTACACCACAACCAAGTACCAAATGGTGTCATGCCTATTTACAGAACATGCCAGGTCAACAGCTACTGCTTAATTAGGCTCAAATCCTCCCATCCACAGCTCAACATGAATGCCATGCCATGTGGTGGGTATCTCTGATGGAAAGTGCCTCGCCTCCTCCCCTGTGTGACATGGCTGAAGAGCTGCCTTCTCCATGCTATTGTAGTCCCCAGAGGGGGCTCTCCCTTGGATGGCGTTGATCCCATCTTCCAGCTATGGGTGAATAACTCAATTACTCAGCTCCCACTGCTACTGTGAGGGAGAACTATACAAGCCATAATAATTCTTGGCTCCAGAGCCTTGCAGAATATTCCCTCTGCTCTGTAAACTTCAAAAATCTTTCCCCCCTTTTATTAATCCCCTTCAGAATTTGTATCTGTAATTGCAACTGCTGAAATTTGACACTATGTAAATGAAAATTGTATTTATTTACATGAAACCAGGTACTTGAGTTTTCAGCCCAGAACTTTAACTAACTTAAAAACATCATCTTTTTGGAGATGAAAAAGAATTCTGTTTAAAACTCCAGAAAGAAATGATTTAATAATATTTTTTTAATTACTGAATGTTCTTTTAGTTAATGTATAGCTCACTGAATACACCAAAGTGACAAGCACGCCTGGAATGCCACACAGATAATATATAGAAAAAACAAAATATGCACTGCTGAACTTGTTAGTTTGCTAGGAACTGCCGTTTCATCATCAAAAAAAAAAAAAAAAAAATCCCATGAAGTCCACTTCCTAATATTAGTAGAACACAGAGAAGCCATCAACTACTAACATGTTATAGCTGTGCTTCTCTTCAGTACCTTGACAATTCAAAACTAGCATTGATCTAAACCAGTTCTTGGTAAGAATCAATACATAAAACATATCTCTGTAAGTATAGTTGGCTGAGGGAAACACTAAAAACCAATAACTAAGATAAAAGCACTTGTTTTGTGAAGATCTGTTGGACTTCTTTTAACAAGATACTTTTTTAAAAAAGAATTTGTGAAAGGGGCATAAGCATATTTGTGTAGATGTACATAAGGAATTTTAAGTTTGATGGATAAACAGGTGATATTGCAGATAAAGGTTTAATAAATTTGCTCTAAAATGAAGATATTCAACGGCAAGACAATGGGGCAGCATGCACAGTCAACAAATTTCCAGATGATCCAACTAATGATTGCACTGCAAACCAGAGGGACTTCGACAAGCTGCAGAATTGTAAAGATGAATTCATGAAGATCAACAAAGAGAAATGCAAAGTTCTGTATTTGGGCAGGAACAAACCCAGGCACCAGTATTGGTAAGGGTTGGACTGGCTGGAAAGCAGCTTTGTTAGAAAAGGGTCTGGGTGTCCTAGAAGACAACAAGCTGATCACCTCGTGGCAAAGGAGGTGAATGGTATCCTGGGCTGTATTACATTAATGTAGGTAATCCCTCCCCTCTCTCAGTGCTGGTGAGGTCACATCTGCAGTAATATGGCCAGTCCTGAGCTCCACAGTCCAAGATGTAGTGGAGTGAGTCTACTGAAGGATTACAAATATGAATAAGGGACTAGATCATCTCTAATATGAGGAAAAGCTGAGAGAGCTGGAACTGTTCAGTTTGGAGAATAGATGTTTCAGGTGGGGATCTTCTTGAGGTGCAAAGGGAAGACTGTAAAGAAGATGAAGCCAGGCTCTTCTCAGTGGCGACCAGTGACAGGACAAAAGGCAATGTGAATAAACTGAAAAACAGGAAATTCCACATAAACATCAGGAAAAAACTTGCCAGAAAGCCCTCAACTTTGAAGAGGGAGAGCTTTTTTTTTAATTCCATTGAGTAACACAATTAGTCCCTCTGTGGGCCTACAGGAGACATATGGACTCATTCAAGAAAAAGGCAAAAAGGCCTACCTATTTATGCTACTGGTTTAGTTTTTAATGATACATCCATTCTTGTCTTATATGGACACAGTGACTAACAGTTTTAATAAACTGTGAGCAGCCAGACTTGATTATGACTCTCTTCATTGTATTATAAAATTCAGTCTCTTTGAAGGGAAAGCAGTGTTTCTGCAATACTGCTCAGGAATTCCTGAATTCCTGTTATATATGAAATTCATATATATTCATATATAACCAAATTCCTGTTATATATGAAATTCTAACATATGAAAAAGTAATTCTGTTTTGAACTGCAAATATGAAGTGATGGAATTCATGCAAAGTGAAAATTTTCAAAAATCACCACTGAGTTAATGCCCATGAACAAACATCTTCTCAGTATCTTATGAGCAGGTTTTAAGGAAGTAGTTGCTGGAGTTGCTGAAGATGTAAAATTCACTGTCCTAGAGAAGTGTCTTTCCACCAAGTACCTTCTGAGTGATGTAACTGAAAAACTCACCACGTTGGTTAGTTCTGACTCCTGAAAACTTCTAAATTTAAAAACCCCCACATTTCATTATTATATGACAGCATTTAACAAGATGTATAAAAACTAGTATCTTTTAAAATATAAGGAAGCCTATAAGAAATTTAGATATTTTCCTTTTTCTAGGTACAAGATCAATGACATTTCTTTGATAGGGAAAAACAAACCCAAAAGCTCAGTAAGGTTTGAATTTCATAAAAATTAAATGTCAGAGAATAATTTGGTTAGTGAATGCATTGCTGTCCAATAAATCTGCAAGCAAAGGCTATATCAATGTCATCAAGGAGCTTTGCAGAAGACTCAGTTCTTTCTAGAGTTACCTTTCTGGGATTTGGTAGACTCCTAGTTGGCCTCAACACACAAACAGAAGAAAAATCAGTTTCAGGATTTAACAGTTGAAGTGAAGGTCTTACAATTCCTTGGGAATGTGCCTTATCACAAACCCTCATGGGCACTGCTTTAGGGACAAGGAAGACTCCTGTCAGCTTTTCCTTCTAGCTGTGTTCTACCAGGCTCATCCAGCAGAACAGAGGCTCCTATATGAGCACGTAAGGACTTCATATGGACTTACTGGGAGAAGGGAATCACCTGTGTTAGATACCAGCTCACAGCATTTCATGTGGCCCTTGTGAATTTTCCACATTTACTGGAAGTATAGCTTCAGTGCACAGAGGTTGCTTGGACACCTGAAATCATTATTGCTGACTTAAAGGGGAAGGTTTTCTAAAGGGTTTTCTGGAGGAAAACATCTGCAGGTCCTGTTAAAGCCAGGAAAAGAAAAATCTGAGGCTAATAAAATTTCTTCCTTTAGAGAGGAGTCCTCCCCTGTGATGAACTATAGAGTAACATATCTATTTCCTGGTAAAACCCTTCTCATAAAGATCTGTAGGCTATAGATAAGTGGATATAAACTATGCTAGCTCCAAGGCTATGTAAGTTGTAATAAATCCTGTACAGCTTCAAAATATAGGTGTCCTAATCCCATTTGTTACTGGTTTTGTTTTTTTTTTAACTTTCATATACTCTAAATTCAGTACTAAGCACAGGTCATCCAGACTTGCATTTCACCTGCCTCAGCTCATGAAACCCATCCTGAGGTTTGTTATTTACACATTCATTTACTGAAATAAGTAGTAATATATTCAAAGTATCATGAAACCTTGGTGTTGAGTAAGCTTAATTAAGATTTGAATACCTGACTAATTTAACATTTATTTGGAGGAGGCTGTTATAACTTGCCTGCAACCGTGCAGTATGGTAAATTCAAAAATTTCTGCTATTGATAATCAAGTCACATATACTAATAATTAATAAGACCAGAGGGAAAAAAAAAAAAACCAGTAATAACAGCCATAACAAATTCCCCATAAAGGTAGTGTCAGAGGTTCCAGCAACAGGAAGATGAATCTCAGCATTTCTCACTGCTTAAAAGTAATGTCTGCCTCTGCCATCATACAATGGTAACTGAGCCTAGTGTTGCACTCAGCAACCTCTGCTTGAACATTCTCTCCACAATCCTTACAAAATTTAAATGTTTATTCCATCACCACTGGCTGCTGGACACAGAAAATGAACAAAATCTGCTAACAATCAATCCACTGACCACAGAGTGTTGATACACATCTCCAAAATATCTGCCCAGTGAAGAACCGCCTGCACACTGATGAATACAGAGCAGGCAATGCTTATTCCTGTTGTTTTTCCCAAACATGCACCTTTCAGCCCCGGAAACACACCAGACCCACACAATTAAAACTTGCCATTTTATATGCTTTATGCCATGCCTACCTAACCTCTCACAAACATCAGTAGATCCATTCCAGGTATCTCAGACTATATCCATTCCTTTTCAAGGATGCAGAGAAAGCAAGTGAGGAGACAGAAACTCAACAGCTCATCTAGGAGAAATAAGATCTGCAGCAACTTAAGACATTTCTGACAGGTAAGGGGAGTTGGGAAAGTTTGGATAAGGAGTTCAAAGCAGCACTTTTGCCACATGTACAAACTCACCATTCTTCCCTACTCCTGGTTTGTTGGTTGATTTTCTGTTTTTTTTGTTTTGGTTTGGTTTTTTTTTGTTTGTTTGTTTTGTTCTGGTTTTTTTTAAGTATGTAGTGTTACACTGGCTTTGAGGTAGAAGGAAAGCATTAATGATGTTGCCAATCTTTCAATTTTCCTCCCCTTGGCCCCTCAGGCCTCCGTTCCCTTTTAAATTTGAGCCCAGGAGAATCTTGCAAAAATTGTTTCTAACTTTCTTCTGACGTGAATATAAGTCACAAACACAAAAAAGTAGTCAAAGATTGTTAACAGGGAGAATGGCAAGCAGCCTCTAAGTGCCTCTTCCATCCTGCTGTAAAGCAGGTCTGGATGCTTGCTTTAAATCTCAAGGCATTAACACTGCTTCATAGCCATTCTGCCAGTTTCATTAATTGCACTTCTATTCCAATCATTTCATAAGCGGACTGCACTTATAATCTGGCTATTTATCCTAATGTTTGATGTTTCTGAGTCACATAAATACATTATGTTTGAATGCAGAGAAGTACTTTGCATGACAAATTTGAGATTTCTGCCGGAAACATTTGACTGAAATTTATTTTTGCTATCCATAGGGAATAAGCCTCTGCATTATTTGATTGTTATTCACATTTTCGTAATCGCATTACAAACCTCTACAAAGAAATGAAATGGCAATGTGCCTTTTCTCTTTTCCTCTAAGAGCAAACGTCTCCCTCCCCCTTCCAGATGCACAGACCTTGAAAAAGCATTGGAAAATTAAAAAGCCAACAGAAATAAAATAATGTATCTACGTTTGAATATTCATTAAAATACAACATTGCTTAGTCACTGCTTGCCATTTGGATGATGCACGGTGCTTAGGCAAACTTAATGCAACATTGGGAATTTGGTCTTGTTTTTACAGGGTGTGAGGAGACATTAGTGGACAGATTTCCAGTGGTGCTCAGCTGGACTAATTCCATTAATATTTTTAGGCCATAAACCACTTTACATCAGTTGGTGATCTGAGTTTAGGCTGTAAATAAGACTTCAGAGGAATAGAAATAGATCTCATTTCTGGGCTTTATTCAGATCCATCTTGCAATTTCTTATTCTCTCCAGTAGCTGCTCTACCTACAATGCTTTATACTGATGACCACATGCCTGTGTTGTCTAATGAAGTTATTTGCCCTTGATGTTGTTTGCCCTTTGTTACTATGGTATTATATATGCTCTTCTCTCCCAGAAACTTCTAGCAGCTCCTACACTGGCAAAAAATTTACCACACTTTAACTCATTCTGTATAGCCATTATCAAACATCACAAACACAAGAAAGGATGACATAAAAACATCTTTGGGCTACTAAAACCCATGAGCCAAATCAATTTCTTGTTTCACCTCACAAATCACAGCGATCTGTTAATTGTGTCCCCCACTGCTTTTAGATTTTATGAGCATCAAATCACAGCAAGTTTTTTTCTCTGGAATTTGATAAAAAACCCCAATAAAAACTAGAACAAACAAAACTGAACAAAAAATGCTGCCTCTACTCTTACCTTTCTTAACATCAGTTTTCTAACTGGAATATCTGATGTACTTTCTTCCCTCTAACCATTTGGCAGCACTTCAGAATCTCCTTTGTTCTGTTATACTGCCCTGGAACTCCTATTGCCTGTGCTTCCACCAACTAACTAGCAGGAAACCTCATCTTCTGTAAGTGGAAAAACCAGGAATACAAGTTATGGTGGAAAGGAGACCCAGGAGAACACACAGCCTCTCACCTCAAGCACAGCTGCTCTACGGAACCAGTTGTACCTCAGGGTGAAGAGGAAGGAACTGCACAATACTGTGGGCACCTTTTCAATCTGTGACCCAGCACCTCAGGCCCAGCCCTACCACAGGACAGCATGTGGCAGGCATAGGTCCTTGTAAGACATCACCTTGGAGTAGTGTCTCACATACTGGTACAGAAATAAGGGGGGAGATTTAGGGGTTTTTTTTATTTATACCCATAAAATAGTGAGGGAGAAACATGACACAAATGATAATTATATCCTTCTTCCAGTTTGATAACTTTCTGTGTCGTATACAGCCATTGACCTGATAGTTTTATCCCGTGATTAGCTGACAAGAGACGCTCCTCCCCAGCTCTCTCCAACCACAACTCAGGAAGGCAACCACACATCCTTCTCACAATACTTTATGCTAAACATACAGCATGACTTGAGATCTTTGGTGTCAGACAGTGAAATAATTTGGAGGCCTGTCAAAGCCAGTGCTTTGAAAATTGTCAATTATATTTTAACTTGTTGCAATGTAAAAGATTAAACACAGTTGCAAACAAAAATTACCTCATAGCAAAAATAGCAATAGATTTTTACTATTTTATAGAATCAAAAATCTCAGAACATAATGAAAAAGTTATGGTTTCTTCTCAAAATCTTATGATGTTGGGTCAAATCGTGTACCCCTTAATGGGGTTGCTCAAGTTTCAGAGAGGGTGATCCAACTTTTTGCATTGTCTGTGTGTGATGGATGCACAGAGCTATCTAGATTGCTTAGAGTAAGAATTCCTTCCAGACTTGTTATCAATGTAATGTTCACTAGTCATGTAGTGTGTATTAATGCCAAAGACAGATAAGTGGCTTAATAATTTAATGAAAATGATTAATAGAAACGTGTCAACCCACTTAACTGGGGAATCATTATCTTTGCATTACGCTTCTCACAATTAAACTTGCACAATCCAAACATCCACATGCATTACCCACATCAAGAAAAAGATATTCTGGAGTTTGAACTTCATTGTTTTCCTTAATAATTGGATGTACCCAGCAGTTTGACTGCCCAGATCAACAGTGCCTGTTGTCTAGCTCAAGGCCCCCTCATCGATCTTTTGCACACATGGTAAATTATTCACACAACAGCAGCTTGCAGACCCCAAATCCCTTTAATCTTATTGTTCTTATTGAATCAAGTGGCATTGGAACAATTGGAATGTCCTCACAGTTCCTTTTCCTGTTTCTGTCCCCTGCTTCTTGAACACTGGTCTAAATCTGCTGGTGACGTTCTAGCAAAAAGGAAAAAGAATAGCAAATGCCTTGTGGAACAGCAGGAACAGGAGGCATTATGGGAATGCTTCAAACACAGCAAGTGCTGTGAAACCAGAGATATGTGGGAAAACACACGAATCTTTTTGTGTGTTTTGTGTTCTGCTAAATAGTGTTTTAAGTCCATACAGGCTTCCTTTTCCTCTTTCTTTTTTCTTTTTTTTTTTTTTTTTTTTTTTGTAAGCAGAGACATGTCCCTAAAGGATCCCAATGATTATTGTAGTCTCTGTTCATGTAAGCACTCATTTGTGCTTCTGCTCATTGCTGAGCACCCTCCTATTCTGTGGATGCACTTGTGTGGTGAGGTAATCAGGACTGCATGACACATTTTAGATTATAAGAAACATCTGATTTATAGAGTGGCACTTAAGTATCTTCCACATTATTCTCCATGAGAGTCCATGGAGCTTCTGTTCTTCACCCATACCATGTTAATATAAAATTACCAGAGGCTTTATGTCTCTACTGCCTTTGGACCTGACTCAAGTTTTTTTATCTTCTATTAATATGAATTCAAGCCTCTGTCAAGCTTAGCAGCCTCTGTCAGCCTACAGCACTCTGGCTACAGAAAAGGAGACAGAAGGGGCAAACTGGCACCCACAGTCCAAACAAGGATTGTGAATTCAAGCATTCGGCCACAGCATTTCGTGATTTTTATTTATGGAGACAGAGATGGTTGAAACTTCAGTTAGTAGGTTGGGCTGCCACCTGCCTGAGCTCAGAAGTAGGTACACTGACTACTCAGCCTCTAGGCATCAACTCTGGCCAGATTTGGGGGTGGGAGGGGGAGGGGGTGTGTGTCTGGAAACAGAAACCTCTTGAACATTTAATCAGCAGTGGTGTGGTGAATTAGCAGATCGTGCAAACCAGAGCCTAAGTAAAATCTGAGTTTCATGTCCTTCTAGAAGACCTTATTTATCTGAAAATAAAAATAGAAGTAGATATTCTCACACCAGACAATAAAAACAGTGGAGAAGAAAGAAATCACAATAAAAACATTCTAATGATACTTGTTCCAATTGAAACTAGATTGAAAAAACAGTTGAAGACATCTCCACAAACAGAGATGATACCAATTTCCAAAATCCAACAAAAACAACTGTAACAGAACTTCCACTAATGTGAAGAGGGAAGAAGAAAAAAATAAACGTGAAAAATTAAAACCCGGTGTCTGGAAGCACCCTGAAAAGGCACTGGTCTGTTGCTTTCAGTTGCCCAAATAACAAGTTTTGGTATACTTTAGAAAATAAATTACTGAACCTTGGGCCCAGGCTCTCTACTAATTAGAAGCTGAGTTTCACTGCTTAACATATAGTCACAAGAAGGAAAATAAATCATTGTTGTATTATGTGAACTATACCCCTTTCAAAGCAGACTTTCACCTCCCTCCCAAAACAGGCTCAAACACAACTGTGTGAGTACCCAACCTACTCTGTTGTCTACTCACTCACCTAGAATCAATTTCCTCCAATTTTTTCTTTATACAGTATGGAAGGAAGATCATATAACTGTAGAGTGTTGCCAAAATTTATGAAAACTTATTTCTATAAATAAAACCAGCTCTGATCCCCAGCCTAGCTTTTTAGTTTCTGGGATGAAATTCTTTTAAGGTGTGAACTAGCCATGTCCAAGGAGTGAAACTAGCTCGACTGTTACAGGTCTGTACTCTGAAGATATTTGTCAAACCCACATATAAATGACAGCTTGTCAAGCAACATCTCCATGATCTTAGCCAAAGATTTAGGGGCAGGTGGTATCAACTACTGATGTTAGTGTCTCCACTAACATCAATAAACTATGACAGTTTAAATCATAGAATCATTAAGGTTGGAAAAGGTCTTCACGATCAAGTCTAACCATTAACCCATCACTGCCAAAACCACTAAACCATGTTCCTAAGCACCACACCGAAGCATTTTTTGAATACTTCCAGGGATAGTGATTCCAAAATATCCCTAAGCAATCTGTCTGAATGCTTGAACATCATGACTGAAATACTGAGTTATGCAGCTGGACACTCAGAAGTAAATAGCTTTTTTTGCCTTAAAGGTTTTGCCAGTGTAGTTATGGTAGCAAAGTCCTTCTAACATAAAGATGGTTCACACCAGCCCTTGTGACAATACTGCACCTAGTTTCCTTGCGAAAATAACTAAGGAAAAGAAAAAAGAAGAAGCAGAGGAAAAACTTCCAAAAATATTTTACTAGCTCTTACAGAATTGCAACAATTGCAATTAAAGCAGCTCATAAATGGAGCTTCTTTGCCCAGTAAACTCTTCCTTTTGTGGAATATAGGATGTAGATGAAAATGGGGGAATAGGGGATGTGATATGGAAGAGCAGATGTGTAGATCTCAAATCTGGATTTAGGCAAGATGCACACAGAGTCCTGAAAGCATAACAGACCTGAAAGGGCAGTACAAATGTGTATAAACCTAGAGTAACGTAAGATGAATGTTGGCAGGAATGTAGCATGCAAATGCACAAAATAGATTCAGTAGGGTCAGTAGGTTCAGAGAATAGGAACATTTTACCTGAATGAAGCCAATCTGAAAAAATTCACTTATCTGAGCAGGCCTCAGATAAGGCCTTTAAATATATTTTACCAGTAGTGATTGTGAGAAAATGTGCCCACTCCAACTGGATGGATGAAATGCTACTTCGTCCACAGGTTACCCAAAAATGCAAAGGCTAATTTTGAAATATTTAGAGATCTTTCATTGGGGCCATGCAATCAATTATCTGTGTCATTTCAGTTCTGCTTG
Organism: Rhipidura dahli; assembly: GCA_013399225.1. NCBI lineage: Eukaryota > Metazoa > Chordata > Aves > Passeriformes > Rhipiduridae > Rhipidura > Rhipidura dahli. Next base: position 146,249 of record VXAC01004647.1, on the reverse strand, counting down.
TACACCTCTGCAAGGCTATTCCCACCCCAAGGTATGTGTCTGCTGGGGGGGCAGCAAGGCTGGACAACAGAAGAGGCCCAGGTGTATTCCCAGGGACTCCTACAGGGTCTAAGCCCAAGGAGGACTTGCTGGTAGCTCTGTTTGTGTGAATCCTATTCCACCCTGACAGTGTCTAAGTGTTTAAACCAGAACTAGAGCAGGTAGAGTGCAAGGGCTGAACCCATATCCAGCATGGCTGTATTGAGAGCCACTAACAACGGGGCAAAGGTGACAGCTGAGGCAGATCTTTATTGAAAAACTAAACTGTGAGTGTGGAGCAAGCATTAGACATGAAACCAGTCCCTGTAGGCAAAACAGCTCTTCCAATTATATCCTGTGACTTCCTTCTTTTCATTTATATTGACTGAATCAAAATCAATGGAGACTGACGACAATTATTACGTGATTTGCAATTAGTCCCGTTCATCTATAATGGATCATAAACTCCTTTTCTCTGATATGCACATTTCTGCTAAAAGTAGCTTGGCAGTTGAAGAAGAAGTAACATTAGCAAGAAAATAGAAAAATTTTATTTCGCCTTTATTGATTTTGTATCTGTTGATACACTACTTAACACTTCTTCCCAAGTAATAAATTTAATGCTGCAGCACATCTAAAGGGTTTAAAGTAGTCATTTCCCTATTCGCAAGTGTCTCCTTTGGAGATGTAAGAAATGGTAGTGTAGGACCTGAGGAGGAGAATGCCAGTTAACAATTTGCCAGTAGATGTCTCTGCTAAACACACTGAAGGGAAAATACTCCGTTTGAAACTTCAGTGAAATGCAAGTGGACATTTGTATCCTTCAACTGAAGAGCAGGATAGAACCAACTAGGTCACTAGTCCTTTCTGAAGACTACTTTTACAAAGTCACAATACAAATGCATTTACTTAAAACCCAGTGACTCCCAAATTAGTTAAATATTAAATTTGTCTCCTGATATTATCTCACTGAGTAAGGAGACTCAGGAAAGGCTAAGCTTATATATTAACATTCTTGACAGAAGTTATGACTGTAGAGTCTTCGGGAGAAATGTTTTTATCATTTAAATAATAACATTTGTGAAAACGAGCAGCACTTCCTGCTTCCAACAAAGAGCTTCTTTATTAAATATTTTTCCCTCAAACTAAAAAACCATTATATAGTAAAATAAATTTTAGTTTTAGGTTGAAATAGTGCAATGGATGGTAGAATAATTGTGCCCCCTGTGGAAAACATTCAGAGGTTCTTATATTATCTTTACATCTATATGTCATTTGGCAATGGTCTTATTTGCAAAAGCACAGCTTGTAAGCAAATAAACTAATATTCGTTTCTCATAATTGACACTTGCCGTTAACATACAGCATGATTTTCTGATTAATAATGAAAAGAAAAATCTCAAAAGGCACAGATCAGCTGGAAAAGCATCTGCTTAAAATACACACACATTATTAGGAGAGGACGTCAAACAGACTTGATTACATATTTCATGGGTATGTGTCAAAGAGTGTAAAGCATTTGACTTAACCCCAGGGTGATTTCAAGAGGATTTACTCTGTCTAGTGTTTGTGATTAGCACCATATAATCGGGATCTGCTGAACAAGTAGACTTTTACACAATATGCAAATTTCATTTCACTTTAATTTAGCCCCTTTGGATTTAGCCTAAAATCTCTGTGTTGCATGAAGGGCTGAAACAGCTGGATCCAGTTAGCTAGGAAATTAAAAATGTACTAAATGAAATAAGGTAATCCTTACCATGGTAGCCAGCATACTAGAGTGGGACCCTGAGATATCTGGGGAATGGCTTAAGTGGGCACTCCTAACACCAGACAGACCTTTTCCACAAATGCCAAAATACTGATCCCTTCTCTAACCCCAGTGTGCTGTAGTTTTTCAGAAAACTGAATTATTTCACCACCAGGTCAAGGTTCATTTTCCAGGTGCATGTTAAGAAGAAAACTGTTCACCTTATCAGTAAAGGAAATTAGTATCCACTAGGTAACATTTTATTTCCTTGATAGTATATCAAGATGCAGCAAAAATAATTAGCAATACATTACACTGTTTAAAATGTAATGGAATTAATTTGTGTAATTTTATTTGCCATTTCCCTTCCAGGTTTTAGTTGTAGCTATAAAGAGACAATTTCTGAATATTTCATATGCAGGTTTTAAGAATACAGCTGAACAAGATTTTTTTTTTTTTTCCCCATTTCAAAAGGATATTCTAAGAATAACAAGATCCCTCCTAATCAATCACTTGAGGCATCAAAAAGTCTTTGGAAGGTCTGCCTCCAAGTCTAAAAGCTGTCACTTCTGCTCTCCTTTGAAAAAGATGGTTTCATAGGACTTTATCTCTTACCAGTGATAATGACAACTTTGTAATGAAAATGACAAGTCCTTCAGGTCCTAACTATATCTGACACAGAAAATGATCTTGGGGAAAAGTTATTACAGATAGAAAGTACTTCTTTTCCAAGACATCCTTTGGCCATATGTAGGCAATGCTGCATCATTGTAGGAATGAGTAGATCTGAGTTCCATTACATTTGATGGCTGTTAGTATTCCTCTGGCCTGTATTGAACACTTGGTCTTACAGACATTGTCTCTCAGTGGAGGGTACAACAATCTCTCCCACTTTATTTCTGGGAAGTGATGGGTTTTACCATGCTACCTTAGGCAGAATTGGGAACAGTTTCTGTAGCCACAGTAAAAAAAGTAGCCCCCATTCATTAATCCAAACTTGCCCTCCAAACCCATTGTATATGCTTGGCTGTATTTCCAGGCAGTTGCACAAGACTGCCTCACCTCCTTGCTCATTTTGTAATTGTTTTAATTTCATCCATAGCCATTAGTAAATGCATGCTCATTCGAGCATGTTCTTCCTAATAAATTAAACAACAATGGCTTCTTTTGATGAAAAAGAACCAACTGAGCTTTTTTTCCTCCTGATCGGCTGTAACCAGTCATTTGAAAATGAAAACCACTACAGAGTTCTGAAATCAGCTGTACACACAAGTTCTTTACATAAGACATCTTTTTTACCGTAACAGGCACATTTTCACCCTGGAGACAGAAATTTTTTTTGCCCTTGCAGGATAGTTTGCTGTCAGATTTCTAGCCTTTCCCCCTCAGAGGAAGCAACATCTACCTGAATAAACCTGGATTTGAAGCATGAAATATATATTGGAAATCAGAAATCAGTGCTAGAGTAATGGACAGAAAAAGGTTTCACAAATAGAAAACTTCACCTCACGCTCCTTAGGGTTCTTCCAGAACATTTCCTGTTATGCTTTACTGGTTTATTTCAGCCACAGGAAATGTAGAACCTGCCCTGCTCAAAAGAAGCTGCAGATCTAAGCAAAGCAAAAAAATCCCAAAACACTATTTCCACCTTAACAAATTTGGCAGTTCATCTTTCTAGTCCCAAAGGAATTATTAGCAGGCAAGTTATATAAAATTTAAAAAAAAAAAAGTCCTATACCACACTAACATAATCATCTAAGCTCCCTTAATAGACAAAAGAAAAGAGCTGCGATTGCTGGCTGTAACTCCTCTCATCCTCTCATCCTCATGAATTTCTAAAAATTCAGAGGGATCAGGCTGGTGAAGTCACTGTCTGTTCCACTGATTTCAGTGGGAATCAAAATGGTGCCTCAGACATCAGTGTTGACAGCAAGATAAGGTAAATGCTATCCAGAGGGTAAACACAGATCTGAAAGCATATTCAGTTGCCTAGCTCCCTGTTCCCCTTAAGATTAGTATTTACATGATTTAAAAAATGTCAAGTAAATTTTGTGGCCCAGGAAAGGAACTCAAGTCTCCTAATTCCTTGCCTAGCTCCTGAGCCATCATATTAAACTTCATTTCATGGCCCCATTGACTTCAGTGGAAGCATTCAGCAGTGTCCACACAGATGAGGTCCTCATGGTGAAACACAATCTCATGTTGCAAATCTGAAAGGAAGCAAGTGCAGGTAATTCCTCTGTGGAGGTTCTGATTCATCAGTAGGTCACAGCTTAGTTTTACAGCGACCATCTGATGTAAGGCTGGAAAACCACTTTTTTATATAGTCCCACATGTAGAAAGAAGGATAGGCACACTTGCAAGAAATTTAGACTGTACAGTTGGTGTTCACATTAGTGAACCCCCAAATCCATTACAATTATGAATGAAAGCAGCACTAAGGGTGAAACCAGTAAAATACAAAAGCATCACACCCATGGTCCAAGTTTAGGTGATGTGACCAGACAACAGTAGGACAATGTCACAAACTCCACACAAAAGAAATCCCAGTAATCCTAGACAATCTTATTTAGGAGAACCTTTTTGTTTTTCTGACCCTAAACTGGATGACTTGCAGAACCTTAAGCATTGAAACGCAATACTGAGAATCTCTGAGGTACCATTAAATGCAGGCTGCAAAACATCCCATCACTGACTGCAACCAGTCCTTGATGTACCATGGCAAAACACCACAAAAGCTCCAAAGACCAAGTTAAAAACATCACCATTTAACATCCTGCACTACATTTTGCTTTGGCTGTTTTGTGGTACAATTGTCTTTATGAAAGCCAATATAAACTTTACTCTCCAACAACCAATCAAGCATCTGGCGAATTTAAAAACAACTTTCAATTCATCTCCTTAGGAGACTTAGTCTGCACTTTAAAATTTCTTCCTTTATATACTATATTTTCTTCTGAAGTGAATTAATGTTTCTTGAATGGACATTATAATCAAAATAAACCTCATAACAATAAGGTGCAAATGATGTGCCTTATTTCATTTTTAAAGCAGATGAAAATTTACTAACAAAAATACATACCATAAACCATAAGTTTAAAAATCATATAGATGTAAGACCTCTGGGAATGGTTTAAATACACATGCACATCATTATACAATTCTGTCAGGAAATATGCCTGGTTCTAAATGGAAGCTGAGACAGGTCAAGGATTTATTCAGATGATATCAGAGTCAGAAACTGATCTGTATGTTTCAAAACACTGACTACCACCAAAACTCTGAGTTACCTTCCGTAATCAGAGTGATTTCCCTACCCATCTTCAAAAATTACACCAGAATAACCCAGCTACAGCACATCCCCAAAGAACTTCAGCAGTGCTTTTATTACACATTAGGACACGATTAAGAACAACAATACTTTGGTTTTAGTTTGTTTCTACTCAAGGCTATTTCCAACCCAGAATGAGAATAATTTTTTGTGTTTGGGGAGCACAAAACAAGTGCTCCAGTAGCTACAGCAAAGTGAGATTCAAAAGTGATTCACATTTAACAGTGCATTTTGCCACTGAAAACTCTGACAGTTGAAATGCAAGAAATATGCATAAAGAGGCTTAAAACAAATCTGCAGTCCTTCTGGATTAGGAAGTGCGTCTACAGCTTGCAATGGCTTTGTGGTATACACCCAAATGCTAATAATCTCTGTTCAAAAGGAACACTAGGCCTTTGACAGAAATTAAATAACCTGCAAAACTCCATGTTGTCCATGATGTTCGCAGCACAAAAGGAGGGTGAGAGGAAAATGGCAGCAGCAAAGCCCTGAATCTCTTGTTACATCAGTCGTGCCAGGCACAGATATATTCAATGTCTACACAAATTGAAGAGCAAGGCCCCCACAGCCTTTGTCTCACAGCCAGCACAGAGAGGCCAAGAGACCTGACAGGGCTGAGCCACCCTTCACATCAGCTTTGAAACATGGGCACACAAAATGCATTTTATGATGGAAAAATCAGAACATGACCGTAGCTGTGCCACTTTCTACTATCACCTTTGAGTGGCTTGTTTCATTTCTCTTCTGTGTGATTAAAATGGAATTAACAAAAACACACCTCATGGAAATTTTTCTACTTACTCACACGCACATACACGTAAGCATAATCACAAGTTTTAAAATTCCAGTTTTTGTCAAAACCACTTTTTATTTAATTTTCTTCTCCATATAGGTTTCTTCTTGTTTGCTCTTTTTGTATGTTTTCTCATCTTGCTTTATCTTTCTAGATTTTAGCAGCATGGAAAAAATAAATTTTTAAATTGAAAATATAAATATTCCTAAATTTTTGGTTTACATTTTTAATGAAAGGATTGTAAATATGAAAATTCAAAGCCAATTCACTTTTTTGACAACAAATAAAAAAGATCTACAAATACTATTTTTTCATGCCTTTTTTCTTCCACCCTGTCATCCACTGATACCCACTTTATATCCAGTCCAGGGCTGAGTGTTCCCCTCAGTCTAGTCTAATCTCCCCTCTAGGAGGTTTTTCAACTGTTTAGCTAAAATAGGTACCAACAGCAGGTTAAGATGGATGAGAAATGCAACAGGAGAGGTGTTATCATCAACTCTCACATTCATGGCAGGCAATGCTCCCACACATTAAACTGAAGCCCTCTTTACAATGGAAGGTGTTTCTTTAAGATGGCATGTTTTTGAGAAGCATTCTGTACTACAAGAACATATACTAAAGGCTGGTTCCTGATCCCTGGTCTCCATGTAGAGCAACATAAAGTAAAACATCCTTACTCGCTGGGCTTAGTCAGGCTATTGATGTGGATAAAACTGCTATTGATTTCCTCATGAACAAACCTGAAGCATCTAACAGAATACTCCTCCCAGAAATCTTGCGCGGGGAGGAAGAAGAAACTAGAATCCTTCAGATAAATCATGAAAATAAACTTCCTCAGACACCAGCTGAAATTACACTAACCTGAAAACTACACAGCTAGTGTCTCTCTGGACTCAGGCCTCTTTTACATCATGATGCACTTTATGAGTTTATATAGGAAATCGAAGAGTGCACTGGAGAAGGGAGGTTCAGACATTACACATTAAGTGTGCACATACCTAAACAAGAAACCCATTTCAGGAACATCCTTTGTTAACCTGGCACATTCCACATGTGGAAACATGCCATGGTGCAAGCCTGCTGCACAGCCAGTGGTGCAGGCTTCCCTGGACAGGTGTCATCTCCTGCCCTTTTTGGGAGAATCCATGACCCAAGGCAGAAAACATAAGAGAGATTGTGCTTTTGGGGTTCTGAGCCAAAAAAGCAGCAGTCTATTGTGGAGTAAACACAGCACATGAGTGTCACTCTTCACATACAGGTTCTGGCCAGAACATCAGCTTGAAGTTTTATTTGGGACTTTAGTGTTAGCTCCACATCAAGGGTGTCAAAGGTTGACTCAAACAGTCACTCAGCTACTTTCTAGTGTCACTTTCCTATTGCATCTTTGTGAGTGTGAAACAGACAAGAAGTGCTCTGTGTACTCAAGTCTTGCACATCCAGAACAGTCTGGACCCTTTTTTTTTGTTTCAAACCAGGCTGGAATAATCCAATAAGGAGTACATAAATAAGCCAGTTACACAGAAGTCTCATCTTCACAACAATGAACGTGGATAGTAAAACTACAAATGGAAATTAAGCTAGAGCTATAAGAAATATGACCAGACCTGTGCCCTGAGCATAAATCTTCAGTCTTCAGTATTAGAGTTATATTAACTGACCTGTGAGTTTTTCCAGAACATCAAATCCATGTTTCAGAGCAATGATATCAAGAAAAGAGACTGTACCATCTTCAAACCTAAAGAACGGAACAAATGAGCACAGTAAATATAACATGCAGCTAAGGTACAGATTTTAAATCTATTTTAAGAGTTACTATTTTTATATTCAGTGAATCTAACTTGCAGAGTGGGAACTCTTCCTTTAGGGATTCATCCCCCAGTCTTGTAGTGTCCTGTGAAGTGAAAATATGTTCTTCAAAATAATAGAGATTCACATAAACAGTTGCTTGCACATAGAAAACTGTAATTTTTCCATACCTAGAGTAACTATGTACTAACCTACATTAAAATAATGATTAACAGTTATGTTAAGGTCCTAAGTTACCTTCTGAGAGATCACAGAATAGGTGAGAAGACAGGAGGAGACTTGTGTCCATCCCCCTACCCCCTGATGTAATCACACCTAATGCAGTTGAATTAGAAGGCTCCAGTAATCTGGTGCAAAGAGGAATCTGACAAAGAGATCACTAACAAATCTCCCTCTGTGTGCTTCTGGAAATTAATTTTTAACTGACTTGTAACAAGAGCACTACACAAGGATGGGGGGAGAGGTGCATCCCCTGACATCATCTTTTATAGGAAACATCAAATAGAAACAAAAACGCTGGATTTTATGAACTACTGCAGTTATTCCCACAGTCCAACAGAAGGTGAAGCTCCAAGGTGAAAATCTATTCACCTTTCAATTGATGCAAAAAAAGCTTTCAAGGGACAAGAAAGGACACCAGGGAAGAACAAATTATGTTTCATTTAGGCTGTGTGTGCACTACAGTCCATAAGACGTTTTAAGGAGTGATCATTCATTTTTCTTCACCTCAAAGAAGAATGCAGAATAATGCTGCTGATGAACTGTACAGAACTCAATACTGTGCAAAGTTGAACCTGGGGTCACAGCAAGTCTCTGAGGAAGGAGCTATGTCTAAAACTGTAACAGTTAATGATGGAAGTGAACCCACCCCAAATCTCATGGTTCAAGTTCAAAATTAAACTCCCACCATGAGGACAAGACCTCCATAGGGACCCGGTGTTTCCTGGATCTTTCTCAGAAAGGTCATATGAGATCTACATTGAAGAATTAGTGGACAAGGTGGAACATAAGACATGCACTCTTGGGCAAAAATACTTTACATACATGTTTTAGGCCACAAAATAGGGGTTTACTTTCCTTTTTCCTGTATGCATAATTTTTCATAATGCATGTTAAAAGCTTTTGATGCCACAATTAAGTATGTAATGTGAAAAGGCTCAAAGTTTAAAAATGTCACACATCAAATGCTTTTTCTTTAATAAAATAAACATCATTAGAATAACATAATAGCTCTAATTTCTATAATAATTTTTTTATTTCCTATTTTATTTTTCTATAGTTATCAAATATTTTAAACACTGCAAGTGTCACCATCAGGTGAAGGACATATTAACCTTCCAAAAATATTTGGTAAAGGTCCACACAGAAGAAAAATGCAAGAGTATTTTGTATATATGATAATATGTTAAGCTGCAATGAAAAAAGATAGAGGAGACAAATAATTATAAACCAAGTGATAAGTGAAAAGTTGTGGACTGCTACAAGGATGAATGGCCCAAAAGAGACCACTCATGTTCACATATTTTAATATAGCATAGGTCAAAGAATCTGTCCTAGAAATTTCTGAATCTTGCCTACTAATTATTAATAATTGATCTTGAACTTCAGGGAAGAAATCTTGCTGGTTCTCAGTGATGGTATGCAAAATGGCCATTTTTCATTTGAAAGAGACCTAACACCAGGAATATTTTCACAGAGACCTGTGGGCCAGTATCTGAGGGAAGCATTACTCTATCCAAGGAGCCATAAAAAATGTGGGAGGATGAGGAAGAAGAGACAAGGCAGAGGCTAACAGTTGTTTTGGAATTGAATACAGAAAAACATTAAAAACTTGCACCGTCTGCAGAAAAGGTCACAGTGGTCCCATATATCTGCCAAGGAGAGATTAGAGAAAGCATCTGTGAGGGGAAACTGACCTGCTCTGCTCAGTTACTCAATGGCCAGCAAAGCCAACAAAACACTGGGAACTGGACCAGAGCAGAGATACTGGCACTGAGCTCATCAAGAAGACTGCACAACCCCTAAAAACAACTTTATCATTTTCTTGGTAGAAGGCACTTGAAAGGGCAACAAAGGTGCCAGCCTAGATCGTCAAAGACATCTGAGTCTTACCCATTGTAAAAGGGGAGGCAAAAATTCTATTTCTGTTTATCAGATATGATTGTTAACTAAGCAGACAACTGAGTATATCCAATGCTGCACAACAGGAGAGATGCATGGACCATGTCATTCTTCTAAGATCTTAAATATTTTTATGAAAATAGTTCAGAGCTCAGGAATCTTCATTCAAATAAAATAAAAGAGTTTGGGATTTTGGTCAAACCTTATCCTCCAGAACAGCACAATTGCTGTGGCATGATATGCATACTGCATTTAGTCTTTCTGTATCACAAAAAAATTACCTCCTGGGAGCTCCAAGGCAAGAACAAGAAAGAAATGAAAATAATGCTAAAAATATCTGCTCAAAGAGATGGGCAAGTCTCTCTTTCTACAGTTTAGACATGGACTATTTTGCAACATTCTTCTCTTGTATTTTGTTCATATGGCCCTCTCTACTCCTACGTTACCAGCTTTCCAATTCTGATCAACAAAGCATGAATATTTTGGTATTGCTATAAAACGTATATTTACACTACTTCTAGTGCACTTCACTCTCACATATATTCTTCAGATTTTGTGAACACTTGGTGTGCAAATTCATGTCAAGATTTTCAGGAATCCTGTATAATTTCTGGTGTCTAGGAAATTAAGCCTAAAGTGCTATAGCAATAGTGCCATGGCAAAACATGATGCTATGAAGGGCAGCTGTTCCCTTCTTGGGACACAAAGAGCTCTCTCAGAATATTTAACAGTATTTAAGATTGAGAGGAAACATGCTCCTTGAATTGCAAAACATTGTTTGGCTTCAATGGCTTACTTTTTTGATGCTTCAAATGAATTCAGCAGCAGTTGCAGTGTTAGAATAATCAGTTCAGGATGAAGTTCATTTGAATGCTGGTCTAGAAGGCACTTCCTGAAGTAATCAAGATTTTGCAGCTGATGATGTATAAAGGATACTTACAAAGGCTAATACTGCAAAATACCAACCCAAGAAACAAGAAGCTTACCTCTCTTATCTAGTTCTTATTATAATTGATCTCACTTAATCAGGTCTGGGATGAGCTCAGTTGCTTAGCTGATTGTGTTTGTGTAGTGCTAATAGCATTTCACATCCAATTGTTATCTGACAAACTGGCTAAGCAACTCGGGACATAACAAAGAACAGAGCAGCCAGCCTAAAATCTATCACGGAGTTATGAAGCTGATGTGCTGTTCTCTCTTTTCAAACTCTCTTTTCACAAACTCTGCTTCTAGAAGCAAAAATTTTTGAGTCACAAGAGAAAACTATTGCTTTACAGTGAGCAGTCCTGCCTTTAGGATCTTTCTAGGGATGGAGATGGGCTAGTTTTTCTTGGAATCTTTATTCAACTGCTGTGACACTTCTCTGTTACACTTCTGCATACAAATGCTATTTTCTAGAGTTACCATCACACACTTCAGGGCAACTGAAACACAGAAGGAAACCATGACGTCTTGGGCAGTTTCAATTCATTCTGCCCTTAGCCAGGTCACCTTTACACAGAAATATGAGGACAAGAATTCTGGCCTGGACAGATGTGATTGGAAATAAAGTGCTGAAGGGCTAAAAAACCCTTCATGTTTGAAAAGAGGACTTAGACGAAAATTTGGTGGAAGGCAAAAATATTACCCTGGAGTTGGACAGCACTGACTTGAGTCAAGAGTCCAGAAATTCCCTCAAGACCAATCAAGCAATGCTGAACTGATGAAATATCTTGCATAAAATAAGCTATTCTGCATATAAAAAATAAACAAGGCATGGCTTTTAGGTATTTTGGGTGGAAGAATCTGCTGCTGGATTGGGAATGCTGACTTGTTTAGCAGGCAGATGAGTGATTGAGTTGTTTGAGGGATTTGTTTTCTTTTGTTTTTGGTGGTTTTTTTAATTCATTTGTTCAGATAAGGTAAATACAGACATAGAGACATTCTATCTGTACATAGAATCACATATTCATTGAATAACAGGTTCTTGAGGGAACCTCAAGAATCATCTTGTCCAACCTTTCTTGGCAAAAGCATGGTCTAAACAAGATGGCACAACATCTTGTGCAGCTGAATCTTAAAAGTGTGTAATGCTGGGGAATCCACCACTTCCCTGAGGAGATTATTCTAGTGGCTGATCGTTTTCATTGGGAATGTCCAGTCAGAATTTCCTCAGGAGTAACTTGTACCCATTACTCCCCATATTTCCCATGTGACTCCTTGTAAAAAAGAGAGTTTCCATCTTCTTTCTAGTCACTCTTTAAATAGTGGAATATGGTGATAAAGTTTCCTTTCTAAAATCTAAAACCTTTGTCTTACTAGTCACCTTCAGCATGCTCAGCAGGATCCCAAACTCTACAATACTGTGATCACTGCAGCCAAGGCCATCGCTAACTGAGATATAAACAAAAGCAGGTTTACTTGGTTTGAGTGTAGCAAATCCAGCAGTGCCTCTTTCCTGGCAGGCACAGCTAACATATGAACAAGGAAGCAGCTCTCCACACATTGCCGAAACTTGATAGATGATATATTAGCTATTGTCTGTTCTTCCAATAAATGTTTGGATGGTTGAAATCACCCATAAGAACAGGGTTCTTGGTGATTTGAAGATTGTTTAGGTGGCCCAAATATTGCCTCATTGGCTTTACTGTCTTGGTTTGGAGGTCAGTAGCAGATGCGTCCTGTAAGATCCTCTTTGGAGATGACCCCTGTGATCTTGAGCCAGAGGCATTAGATAAGGCTTCCATGATCACTCTATTCAACTTCTGTATGTTGAAGGTAGTCTTTAACTTGAGTGTAACTCCTTCTCCTCTTCTTCCCTGTCTGTCTTTACAAAAGAGCCTTTAACTATTGCAATCCTTCACTCAGGCCACTTGTCCCACCATGTGTAAGTTATTCCTACGATATCATAATTTTCTGACTAGGCATGGAGCTCCAGTTCCTCCTGTCTGTTTCCCAGGCTGCACACACTGATATGCACAGATGGTGTTCTAGTTCTCACCTTGGGAAGCAGCTAAGGAACATTTCCACATGTACAATTTCTACCCAGAACACAGGCCAGAGCACTGAAACTTTGATAAAAATCCCATCACAAGGTCAAAAATAATCCTGCTCATTTGAGAGCATTGCTGAGTCAATGCAAAGTACAGCAAAGGAGCGCAGGGGGAACATCACTGTCAGCCAGTTGCCACTCTCCCTTACACTTGGGTAAAGACTCCATTTAGGTCAAATGAACAGAAGTCATTCCTGAGTTTCTAAAGCAGGCAAAAGACAAACCAAATCCACACAGAATGCATATTTCTTGAATAAGCTGCTTTTCTTTTTTTTTCTCTTTTTTTAAACACTCCTCAAGAGTGGAGCTGCCCTTTGAAGTGAGATGTTACATGAGTTCCTTTCATCTTTTCAATTCATTTATTTTCAACTAATTAAAAAGTGCAACAATACAGAGAGGTTGTTGGTATGCATTTAAAAGTAGTTCATTCAGATCCTATTTTTCAGCTCTTAGAGATATTCCGTATCAACACCACATGAAACATCTGTCCTGGCAAATTCAATTTTTGCATTTCATACATTTTCTTATTTATTCTAAAGTGACATTTTCTGGAATTACAATAGCACCAAGGGTATACAGTATCAAGCTCATGGCTGTAGGAACAGACTGTTCTCAATCATATTCATGTACTTAGGTTAGTAATTGCCATCTCTGATATTAGCAGGGGAACAGATTTTAATTGGTCTCACTGCTTTCCAACATCAAAACCCAACATTTGCAGAAGGAGCTTTATTTGTTTTGCTTTTCCTTAACTCAAAATTCATCATTACTAGGCTACAAAACCTTTAGGGCCCTGCTCTGCTCTTTAGAACTTTTATCAACTCCTCCTGAGACAAAGTTCTTAGGTACTTTTCCAGGGTATTTTTTGTGTCTCCAGAGGACATGATTCCCTTTGTCTGGCTTTGTCTCCTACTGGTGACACTCTTCATTTTTAGAAATTAGCTAGTGGACCATATTAGTCACTTTCTTAACTGGGGAAATCCTGGTCCCATTAACACCAACAACTGAGCTTTAAGGCAGCATCTCCCAAGACCAAGCATTTGTCTGTGGGCTTTTTGATCCTCTACTAGTAAAATCTTTGGAACACAATACGATCCACAGACAGCTAACCTCAAGTACACATTCCATTTTGACTAAATCTTGGTTTCACACAGTAAAAGCCATTGAAGCAAGTAAATAAAAATAGGAGCTTGCCTGTTGTAACAGATATATATGCTAACATTAAACTATTCTTTCATAATAATCTAACATTTGTGTAATTGCCTGCACAGGAGCATACTACAGTAAGCCAAGAATTCAAATGGGAGGAGGGCAGTAATAAATGCTAGACCTCTGAATAAGACACTTACTACTTCAGCAACTCCTTTTTACCTCTGTTAGTGGCACATTACACAATCATGAACAGTGATTGTTTCTCATACAATAAAAGGAGATCTAGTGTTGTGTCTCCACTTGTGTAGGAGAAAATTGAATTAAGAAATCAATCAATTTTTATTTATCAAATGTCTCTGTGCATCTCTCCCTTACGTAAAATTTTATGAACTCCTAGCTGGTAACTTTGCTCACTGTATATATCCAGAAAAATCTTCCCCATTTGCACTGAAAAGATTAGCAATCCTTAAGCCTGTTACTCAAATTGGTCTGAATGACACATGGTGATTTTGTAGATCCAGATCAGAGCTCCTCAGAGCTCTCAAACAATGAATAAATTACATCTCAGGGATAACATACTCCTCCTGCCAACTCCTCAAGGACCCTCCAAAGTAAAATAATAACAAAACTACTTTTTTTTTTTTTTCCCACTAGAAGCTGTTGGTCACAAAACAACCAATGCACTGCATGTCACAGGACAAAAGCTCCCTTCCAAATTCACAAAAGGGGCCATTGTATTTCCATTGTATTGCTATGGCAAGAGGGGGAGAAATGAAAATATCTTCCTCTTTTAAATTCCATCTTACAAAGGGATATTTCCTTGAGGTATATTAAATTTAAACATGTAGGAACATGAGGCCTGCTGGTTAACTACCTTCAAAGAATAATATGTTCAACTATCAGCTAGTTAGCTTGCAATTTATACTCATTCATCTTAACTTGTAACTTATTAATGTCAACAAGAACCCCATTAAGGTGCAATTCAGTGTGAGCAAGATTATTGCAAATGATTTCTGTATCTGTCTGAGTATTTAACATTTGATATGCATTATACTCCTATGATTATATATCAATAATCCAAATGTTCACACCTCTGCTTCTCATGGGAGGGTGATATCCAGATATAACCCCAAGTAATAGTTAAAGTGAGCAATTTGCAAAGTGTATTTGCATAAACTGTTCACTGATCAGCTATGAGTAATGAATCATTAATAAAAATTTAAAACCCTTTCTTTGATTTTCTCCTTAGGAGGAAGGAAAGGATGAAAGACATTCTGGAAGTAAATTTTTCATAGGCAAGAATCTGACCAACTGTAATCATTTTTCTGTGTTCAGTATAAACAGATTTGTTTATTTCCTCATGAAGATTGAGATGTAATCTTTCATCCTTAAACAGGTACATTTGGGGATAAAGAACAACTGGGTAATTATCTGCTAAAGATTTAAATTGAAATATCAGTTTAAAAATTGGCAGACATAAAAGGATCCACTTGAACATGAATTCAGTCTTAAAAACCTCCACCTAAAAATACCACTGTCTAATCATGTGTACCAGTGAGGCAGACCCAGATCAGTGATCTCAGATAAGGTCAGCAGTAACTTATCCTCAGATAATGGAGAAAAATCCCTGTGAGTGCTTTCCAATGGCTAATCTCCCTTCTGTACAAAGGTCTGTGCCTTGAAGAAGGGATTGCTGCATTGCATAAACTTTATTTCCACTACAGATAAAAATGAATTCAGCAAGACTTCTGAGAGTTTTATTTCCTCAGTTAGGGGGTGTGTGTGTGTGTGTGTGTGTGTGTGTGTATGTCAGTGTGGGGGGGGTGTGTGTGTGTGAAAAGACTTCTCTGATGTCATCCAAAAAGCTTCTTTCTCTAGCATAAAAATTCTTTCCAGAGGTAATTTTCAGAGGCAATATATACCCAAGATTAGCAGAGTGCATTGGGATCTGTGAATTAGGACTGTCATGTTAAACCACTTTGTGTTGAGACACTATTTGGGGAAGATGTGCTGCTCTTTCATGGCATCCCAAAAACTAACTTAAAGAACTTCAAATGTTGTTACTGTCAGTAAGAAAGAGGCCCAAAGTGTGCTCATGAATGTCAGGGAGCTGGTCAGGCCAACTGTATGAGATTTAACAGGGTGAAGCACTGAGTCCTGCGCTTGGGTCACAACAAACCCACGCAGCACTACAGGCTGGGGGCAGAGTGGCTGGAAACCTGCCCGGCAGAAAAGGGAGTCTGGGGGATTAGCCTGGAGAAAAGGAGGTTTTGGGGGAACAACTGCTCTTTACAACTTATGTGAAAGGAGGTAGTGGCCAGGTAGGGGTCACTCTCTTCTCCCAAGTAACAAGCGACAGGACAAGAGTTGCACCACAGGAAGTTTACATCAGATATTAGGAAAAATCTTTTCAGAGAATGGGTTGTCAAGCTTTGGCACAGGCTGCTCAGGAAAGTGGTGGAGTCACCATCCCTGATATTTTAATGTAGATGTGGCACTGAGTAACGTGGTTTAGTGGTGGACTTGGCAATGATGGATTAACTCAGATAAAATAAAAGCAGGAAATAATTTTCATTTTTATAAAATGGAATGAATGTTAAGTGCATTTCAGAAGTCTTCATGTGTGTGCCGAATATTTCATAGGTGTCAGCAAGAATAAAGTATTATCAGTGTTTTTACCTTTTACTTCTGATGTGAACATACACGTGTGAAACTACTGTAGTTGATGGCATGTACCAACTACAAGCAGTAACAAGTGAGTACTAAGCAGCTAAATTCAGTTTAATGTATGATATATGTCGAAACAACACACTGTGTATTCGGAATGGCTGGCAGCTTGACAGAACTGGCATTATTAAATTACTGCTATGAAATAATTTAGGTTCAGAATAAGGTCTTATTAGCTAGTTTGCATGTTGAGACCTTTGTGATAACAGTAAAATCATCAAAGAAGAATGGGATGAGACAAATACAAGGAAGACTTCAGCTAATAAAACATTTTGAGGTATATGAGTATCTTTTTTATGCCTAGGGGATAGAACCAGCTAGGACTTTCACAGGGCAAAATTCTTACTGCTTCTGCACCTCTCTCATGCTTGGGGAAAAAAAAAGTGTAGCAAGGTCTGCTACACCAAATTAGGTGCACCCTGGTAATGACTTGGTTTACTGCAAGATCCAGCAAGCTATTTTTCCACTTTGGGACTATAATATGCAGATTTCTTCCAATATTTTATTTTTCAGCATTATTGTGAGGCTTAATAATACTTCACGCTACCCTGTGAGGTCAATAGCCAGTACCTCAGTGATGAAGACTAGGAAGATGAAGAAGTAAGCAACTTTTCTTTCCAAGGACCAGCTCCAACTGATTTTCCAAGCATGGACTGGATATTGGGAACTACCAAATTTCCAGGAAATTGAATTCACAGCAGCTATACTGAATTAGCAAGTACTCCTAATTTCTCACAGTTTTAAGTAGTTTGCACCTTAAACTGCAGAAAGCCAAGAGCCCGGTCCATATAATTGTCTCTCCTCTTCAACAGGAGTGCAGTGATGGAGACCCCAGGAACTTCATGTGCTCATATAATCAAAGGTGTCCTGGACCTGCATTGGTAAGGTCAGTAACTGGAGGAAGTTATTCAGTAAGGAGTAATTCAGAAGAAAGGGTCATCTCAACTAACAATTCCCTCTAGAAGACCGGAAAACTCTGGCATATTACTCAGCATTGCTGATGCTTGAAGTAGGGAGCACAGGGAGATGACTCCTGCCCCTGGCTTTGACAGAAGACAGCATGAGTCATGTAGCTGAGGAAACAACAGGGTGAAGGAAAAGCAGAGGGTTAGGAGTGCATGCGTCAACAGAGAAACAAAAAACTTAATATTCATAGAAGCATTCGTTATGTAAGCAATATCATCCCAGCTATCACCCAAATAGAAAACAGGATAATGAGTGGGTGAAAAAAGCAGAGATGTTTACATGTCAAGACAAAGTACATGGGCTACAAAATGGAGGGATTAGAGCCACTCTAGGACACTACCTTATTAGTAAGTGGTAGAAAAACAATCGCAAACAGAAATCATGCTGAAGAAAACATATAAATATATAGGAGAGGCAGTGGTGAAGAAAAGAAATGTTTAGAATTGAAAATCTAGCTGTTGGGGGAGATGTTCAAAACAAGGACTAGTTGCAGAGATTCTGCTATAGGCTATGTAGCTATGTAGGAAAAAAAGTTTTTGGGTCGAACAGATACTTTTCTATCACTCTCATAGAAATAAATATAACTTTAACTTTTCTTCAAGTAAAACCAAGATAACAGAAATGGTTGGGTTCAATTATTACTTAATATTGGAGCCAAACCCAAACAAAGCCTGCTACAAATATAATAATTACCCAAAAAATTGCTTTTACAAACAGTTATATGGGAGACTTAGACTGATTGAAAGCCTGGTCAGAAGAATTACAAGTTTACATGTCACAGATGGATAAGCAACTTCAAATGAAATTTTGAATGCAACTGGGGTAGAATGAGACAATAATGAAGTTACTTGGCCAAGAAAACTTAACTGAAATAATCAAATACTTAGAGAAAGAGGAGACTTAAAATTACTTGAAGTTGATGTTAAAAAATACATGGAATTTGCATCCCAAAAGTGTGAAAGGAAAAAAGACTTCTTCTGTGAAATTTTAGAACTTCTTATTAACAATGACATGAAGTCAGAAAAAGTGCTGCTCAGGGAAGGAAACTACTGTTGGAAAGATAGAAAGCACAGGGATAAAGTGAGAATTCCCAGGAGCCAAGCCCTGACAAAACAAATTACACTGAACAGTAAACTATTCTCTGTTTACAAACAATGGAAAATATTAAGGATCTATAATAACATATAAATATAACAGAATAAGGACTATAAATAAAGAAAAAGAAAAGGATTGTGATTGTTATTTAAAAAGCAAAGAGCTGGTGGAAAAGTCTGAAAACTAGCTGAGTACTTGGACTCAGATTTTAAGAAAGACTGATGAAAAACATAGGTCAGAAGAGGGTGAATCATGGCTGAAAGTGTGTGGAAACTATCGAAACTGAAATTATTGCAACTGGTTTGGAAACTCAATTCAAAGTTTTAGTATACTTGAACACAGGCAGACAGATGAACTATGTCCCAGAATTGTAAGAAATTGGCATGAAAAATTCCTGAAGCCAAAAAACACAGGCCAGTAAGCAAATTTTTCAAATCAGGAATGGAAAACAGAAAACACAGTATTTCTATGAAGAAAGGGAAACAGAGTAATCCAGGGAACAACACATCTGTTAGCTTGAACTCAGTGTTATGTACGTTCTGAAAAGAAGTTTTGAATGAAAGCACAATTAAAACTGTAAATAAAAGCATGTCCAAACGCACCATGGATTGTGCCAATGGAAAATCAATCCCAGAGAGGCTGCCATTTTAAAAGCACATTATTTTTCTAGGCACAGGAAATGCAGAACTAATTTATCTGTATTTCAGTAAAACATTACCTCTAGTGTCATATGAAGAACTATTACAGAAGAAAGAATATTAGAAGAGTGTTACAGTAGGCCAAGTCATTGTGCTGAAAGGGGAACTATTATGCTAGGAAAAGGTTTCCCATTTAATTCCTTGAGCTCTGGCTTTGGGACAAGTATCTCTTTTAGTAGTCTCAGTAATGATCCTGGCATATAAGGTATGAATGTGAAGATAAAATGGGCTGCTGAAGTGAAATCTGGAGAGTGTCATTTCAGGAGAAGGATCTGTATAATGTGTGCATAAGAAACAGATAATGTTGAAAGCCCTAAAAACAGAAACGAGATTAAATGTATAAGATGCTACAATGTATGATAAATACATCATCATGCATAAACCCTATTATGCACTTACGGATTACTGAAATTAAATTCTGCCATGAACTGGAGGACTGTCATCCAAAATATTAGATTTGCCAGTCTATCAGATCAGCTATCAGCCATCAGGATGACAAACAGGAAAACATGCTAGGACTTCCAGATAGAAAAATAACACCATTAATAAAGGGCTGATAAGACTTTCTGTGGCATGCTATATATGACAAATTGAGAAAAGGAAAGTCCATCTTTGAGAAGTACTCAGTTAATTTAGTATGGAAATGCAAAGCTAAGTAGAAGTGCTTGGTAGATCTAAACATGGGGAAATATGGGTAATAATCAGGAAGGAAAAACAGCTAGAGGACAAAATGCAGATAAATGACCAAACTGACCACAGGGTAATATAGACTGCAAATTAAAGAGTTTGTGAACATCCAAAACATGAGATTATAGAACCATTTCTCAACATGAGAAGCAGGAACAAACCAAAACCAACATATCCTTCTTTCCCTGTCCCAAAGGTATCCCCCTCATTCTGCACACAATCTCAGTATAAAGAGGGGATTATATAGTGTGGGTGTCTTTGACCATGAATAGGTTGATTACATGATACAGAAGGTTTTTGCCCCATGCCCAAGAGTACAAAAAAAGAAAAAGCCAAAATAGCAACTCCTTTTACTTTGTGAAACTACAGATGAAAATAACATAAATGCAGATGTTTGTTATTCTGGGGAGCTCTGAAAACTCTGGAGTCACCCCTCTGATGATGTTCCTGTGACCAAGTCAGTTCCATTTGACACACAGTCAGGGTGACACCATCTTGGTCAACATCAGTTGTATAAGAGACTACTGAGACAAGAGCAAAAGAAATGCACATATTGACAGGGGTTTTTTCTTATAAATTTGTCTGCATATTCTGCCAACCTGAGAGTGTGGCATATTGACTAGTTCCCTATGCTTCTGTAAGGAGGGCCTCTGGTGATGGTGGTGAGGAAAAAAATAGATAATTTTATTTAGACTGTTCATCACAGAAATAAAAGGTGATCTTGATAGCTGTATGATTTTATAAGATGATGTTAACACAGTAAACGTGGAAATACCCACCTCCATTAATGTTTTTTTCACTTAAGAGGATAGGAAATCTCTCTGCCTCATTCATACTAGACACAAAAGTATCATCAAGAAAGAAAAATTGTACAGTGACTTTGTAATACAAAACACTCATTTGAAAAACTCAACATGCACCAATACAGTAAGTCACCTATTCCCTCTTATGAATAGAAGCACTTTCAAAATTCAGCTCTCGGTGAATCCGCATGGAAAAAAAATATATATTTGGTTTGTAAATGCCACAGACAGAATAGTGGTAAGTATAAGAGAAAATATTTGCATGCAAGTTTCACCAAATTGTACCCACCACACAGAAAAATAGGTATGTTTTCTGTAAAAGTCTCAGTGGAAAAACCTTCTCATAGTTAATTTACAACCAAAGACTAACCAGGGCTGAAATGAACCTACTTCCTCTTCCACTACTTTGATTTTTCAGGTACAGCATATAGATATTTCAGGGGCATGCAGCCAGGTAACTGATGGTCCTAAAGACATCTGTGAAGATATCTGGTGTGAGCAGAAATATCCAATAGGAAAACCAGGTGACATTGCTCCAAATATAGTATATATAGTTGACAGGATATACATATTTTCTCTTCAGGCTTGCTAACCACTGGAAATGATAGAAAACAGGTAGGTTTGCATGCAGGGAATTGAGACTATACAGAGGAAAGTACAGTCACATTTGAAAGTATGCTTGTGCTTATTGCACAAGCAATAAAGTGCTTTGCTAAAGCAGAGTCTTAGGAAGATAGCAAAGAGAGCAAAAATTCATTCTTGAGTTGCCATGAGCTCTGACTGGGCCGATAGGGTGCTGTAGTGGTGCCTCACAGCTCTGCAGGGAGCAGCACACAGCACTGCTGCCCACAGCTTGGCTGCCAGACTCCCCAGTTTCCCAGCACAAAGGAAAAGAGTCTGCACCACTAGAATGGGAGCTCCCCAATGGCAGAAAGTTCCCCAGTGGAAAATAAATGTGAATTTGGAGAGAAAAGGTAAGTGGAGTTGCCATTCAAAAATACATTACACAAATTTTAGGGAAATACAGGAAGCTTAGTTGTATGAAGGCTGAACTACTACCTAGACAATATTTTGGTGGTCCAAGAGATCCCTGATTTAAAATATAGTTCTATACTATTCTTCCGTGTAAGACAGCAGAAATCTGGAATGTCATATGCCATAACCAGTAGGTCACTGAAAAGTTTTGCCTTCAAAATGATTATTCACATAATGAATTCCAAATGTATTTCAGATTTTTAATCTCTTAATATATGTAGAAAACCCCATATAAAAACCTAATAAGACTGTCAGTCCATTCAGTATTTTGATATATCAGCTATGCTTTCGGAAGACTTCTTTCCTCCACCCTCCCTTCCCCATGTATGTTAATGTTTGCTTTACCGGTTATAATTACTGAAAGAAATCCAGCTGAGATTAGATTTCAGTTATAATTAATGATGAATGTGTCAAAGTATTATGATGTTGTTTATCACACTGCTTGCAATGTAATTTAGTGCAATAATACTAAGACTTGCTATGTGACAGTTATTTAGCATTTAAGTCTTCTTAAGATGCTCTGCAGAGTATCGTGAATGTTAACTATGGAAAGATTATTTTATACAAAAGCAGCTTCAGGCAAAATATAGCGACAACTTGCTAGAGCCCAGCAAAAGTTCTTAAATCTTATGTCATCTACGAGCTGAAACATAATAGTTAAATAATCTAGACATGTTGTAAAGCTAATGAGAAATCCAAAGGATAAAATTAAAAATTGACATGAATAGGGCAGCTTAACCGTGTGAGGAAAGAACCAGTCTTTGTTCTTTCTGGTACAATTTCTGAAGAGATATCATTCTTTTTAATGTGTACATACACCCAAAAGATTGAAAGCTATGATCCTGGGGGGAAAAAAAATAATAACTTCGGATGCCATAGACAGACAGCTCAGGGTATTTTAAGGCAAGTCTTAGCTGTCCTAGTTTGGTGTGTTGGGGTTTTTTTTTTTGTTGGTTTGTTTGTTGGGGTATTTTTCTCTCCTTGTAGCCACTAAATTAATTTTCTTTTCACCTCAGACAGGGTCCTAAGATTTTTCTACTGTCAGAGGGTCCCCATTGTGTATTTACTTGAATGCTTGTGAATCCTGTCACTGTCCTTGGGCCTTTTTTTTGCAATGAATGTGCAAGTTAGCCCTTGCTGCGTCCCAGCACAGCACAGCGCTGCTGTACGTGACTTCAGATTGAAAAGGAAAGCAGTAATTTTACATATATTGCCTGTGATGACAAGACAAAGGTAACTGATTACTACATGTCTTTACCAGGAAAATATGAGGCATGGTGGGAAACAAGAATATGTTCATTATTTTTGTAGTTAGCATAGCTAAAATGAAAAAGTTTTTTTTAGTCCAAATCTAGATGCAAGGTCGAGTTTAAGAGAACCTGTACACATTTACAGATAATCAGTTCACTTGGGGATATTGTTTTCAAGTTGTAGCATGCTGAAAACTTACATAAAAGGTTCAAACTTCACAACGGAATTTGTTTATTTTGTTGTGATTTCTCACTGTGCCATACCATTCTGTGCACATACGACATGGCATATAAAATTTTCTAACATGTTGTAATCCCATCCTCCGAAACTCAAACATACTTGAGGGACACAATTCTAGGTTCTGATTAAAAAGCACAGTTCTCCACAAATTCTTCTGAAAACAAACCTAATGCTAAAAGTGCTGCCATTCTTGTAAAAAGAAATCTAAATTGTTATTGCTTTACTATAAACCTACAAATAAATATTAGTAATATCTTGCTGACATATGTGAACTGCAAAAAATCTAAAATTTCTTTTCACTTTTAACCTATGAAAATAACTGTGTTTTCATAACAAGCATATTCTCCTGTTTTTATGGTATCTAGCAAACTAGTACTCTTTAGGCTATTTTCTGGCTAATACTTTATATATTTTGGAGAAGGGATATATCTGATAATACACTGTTAAGAACATTATACTGAATGCAATTTTGCATTTGCTAATGTTTTTAAACCTACGTTTGTTATTGGAATTCAGCTCTGCAGATAAGATGTTAAATACAACTTGACTAATGCATTTATTCAATTAACCAACATAGCACCTATTAAAATTCTGGTGTTCAAACTCACTGGAGCCATTTCAAAGGTTCCTTTGAGAAAACCAGAATAAATTATTGAGGTAAGTGGAATATTTTTGAGAGGTATAATGTTTGATATTGGCATATTCATCATCAAAACAAAACTTGGGAAATTTTAAGCTATGCAAAAAGAATCAGCATTTTTTACCACCTTTTGTTACCATAATAACAAATATCAGTGATGGCTGAAGATAACATTGACTACCTATAGAGATGGATACTGCTTAACCAGAGAGATTCTAGTAAACTTTGACTCTGAAGAAGCATTTGGCCTCAGGCCCAGAGAGTCTGGCTACTAATTTAAAAGTGAGCCCCAGAGCTTTTGAATTGTTCTAATGTCACTCCTGCTAGCAGCAGCAAGTTCTGTGAACAAATTTATCAGGGACTGTCATCAGAATTTTAGACCCTTTTTCTCATGCTTCCTCCCTCTGCACATGCGTAGCTGTCACCAAGAAGGGTGTTTGTGTGGGCAGGTTGAGAAAGAGCACCATACTACCTTATTCTGCTTATAACACCCATGTCCACAGAGGGAGAGGGTGCCTGGGAAGTTTCCTGGAGAGACTGGCAGGGACACATATTGCATGAGTTGTTCTCATGGAGTACTGGTGCCTGTATCCAAGTTCACTGTCATTAGAACTTGCACTTTCCCTTGGTCTAACAGCCATCTTCTATGTAGCCTTTGCTTGCACTTTTTCCTCCAAAAGATTTAAGCTATTTTTTAATTTTAAAAAGGGATATTAAAAATGAAGGTTTTCATTAAAGGCATGGGAGTCATCTTGACTTCCCTGCTTTTGGGAAGACACATAGCACTTAGTTCGGTTTCTGACCAAGTTAAATTGTACAAATCATCCACTGATGTGAAGAAATGTGACTTGAGTAATTTCAGATTTCTTTCCTATATACCTTATGAGATACAAGTCATCAATGTTTATCCTGATTAGAATAAATTGGACGCTTTCCAAACAATTGCTCACCAGCACCTGCTCAGAACACATTCAACCATTCAGCTCTGCCAGTTACTCCACACCACTGCACACTGGGTCACTTCAGTGCTGCTAGCCACAGTGAGCAGGTTACAAATTAATACTTTGAGTCCTACCATGGACATCTTTTCCATAAAGAGATGCTAATGAAATACAAGCAATGTACATTAACCTAAATGCTACTCTCAGTTTATCTTAATATACGTTTTCCTCAGCCACTATTTAAACCCAAACCTAAGTGAAGCTCTGACTGACTTTTTTACATCTACA
The DNA here is from genome assembly GCA_013399225.1 of Rhipidura dahli. NCBI lineage: Eukaryota > Metazoa > Chordata > Aves > Passeriformes > Rhipiduridae > Rhipidura > Rhipidura dahli. The sequence goes on along the minus strand of VXAC01004647.1, from coordinate 120,876 downwards.
TACAAAAAAATAAATACCGCTCTCCTGCTTTACAAAGGTGAACTGGAGCTTAAGCAGACAAGAGCTGCAGTTCTGATTTTGAGATAGTAAAATAGGAACTGCATTTGGGTTCTGCTTTCAAGTACTGGGAATTGCTGTTCTGCCAACTGACCAATGCTGCATTTCAGAGTTTAACAACATACTAATTTGAAAACAAACCTGGGAGACACCAAGCCAGAACTACAATTTAATAGGAAAATTAAAAATAAAGGCAGAAAACACTGGCTTAAACTGACAGAGTCAGAGTACAACCTGGCACTCTGTTGGGCTGGGAGGTGTAGCAGTCTGATTAAATGGTGGCTGCAGTCCTCTTGAGGTGATAGATGTGGTCCTGTTGAAGTAGTGATCCTGTAGAAGGGTCTGGTCTTTGTCTGAAGGTCCAGTGGTGGTGATGTAGCTCTTGTCCTCTGGGAATCAAGTAGGAAAGGCTGGTTGTGGTGTTCTACACCTCAGATTATATTCAGGTAGGAATGCTTGGTTCCTCCACCCAGGCAGAACATCTCAGAATGGCTTGATGTAATTTATGAGTCATGCAGTGAGGCTGGATGGCCCATTAACAGAACTTATACCACAGAGGGAGTTATCAGGGATGGGCCATAAAGGGGATAGGGAACACTGCCCCCCCTGCTTTACCAGCTTATTAAGATGGTGATAGAATACATACTTTTGGTTACACCTTGCATTGTAAATTAAGACAAATGAGGGCATTAGTGTTAAACACATTAAACGCATAACAGTTTGGGGAAAATAAACCTGTGTCCACTTTCAAAATCTGTGTTAACCAGCAAAGGTACATATCCTTAATTATAACAAAAATTTTGTGGAAACTGAGAAATAAAGATGACCCATATCTCTAAAATAACGATTTCCTTTAGTCACAAAATTATAGAATCATAAAGGTTGGAAAAGACCTCTAAGTTCATCAAGTCCAACTGCTAACCCAGCACTGCCATGTTCACTACTAAAACATACACCCAAGTGTCACATCCACACGCCTTTTGAACACTACCAGGACTGGTGATCCACCACTTCCCCTGGGCAGGCTATCTGAATGTCTGGCCAATATTTCAGTGAAGAAATTTTTCCCAGTTATTAATCTAAACCTCCTCTGGAGCAACTTGAGGCCATTTTGTCTCATCCTGTCAAATGTTACCTCAGAGAAAGAGACTGAATCATGGGCTATTACTCCTCTGTGGAGTCACAGTACACCGGCAGATTGCAGACTGAATAACGAAGAGCAAGCAATCAGTATTATGTACATCTAAGACACAAAGCTGCACAGAGCGACTGTCTAAAAATGGAATGTCATCTGGAATAGGACAAGAATTCCCTAAAGTGAGTAGAGAAATGGAAATATTTAGTCTCAGAGCCTCTGAAAAGCACAAATTAACATGACTGCTTAACATACACAAGGAATGCTTAAAGTATCAAGGGACTATTTGAAGGCAGCGTGAAGAAGATACTAAATAAATGCATTATAAACAACAATAGCACCATACAGACTCTGCTGTACGTAGTCTCTTTTGTCAGCAAAACTGTACCATTTGAGAGGCATTTGACCAGGTAACATGGTCTTGCTAATACCATTTGAGTACTTTGGGTCAGAAGCAGCAGCAGTGGAGGACTACAGGGCATTTCTTGACATAAAATGAAAAATAAAAAATCCTCTCTTTTCTAGTTGCTTGTCCTCTTTTTCTTTACAGAAATGAGTTCTTCCTAAGCAAGACAGTGTAGGTACAATTCTCTTGTGAACAGCAGGTGTGTACATACTTGCTCTCAGCAAACGAAGCAAGTTGGCACATCTTCGCTGTTCTACCTCCTCAGGTGTCTTGGTACATACTGATTAGCCTACGGCTAATATTTATGCTAAATAAAGGCATAATGATAAGTAAGTCACTGCACTGTTCCCTCTCAGAGACAATGGGTCCTCACTCAATGTTCTGGAAGAGTGTGCTTCTCAGGAAAACTATCTGCTATGTTTAGTCAATCCAGCAGCCATAAATCTCTCTTACTGCACAAGTATAAACTAACTATGTTTGCCCAGGTAGAAATAATTTATATTTAAGGAAGTTGCATTTTTAGGAGCAAACAGTCTCTCTAACCTAATGAAGGGCAAACTCCACACACACACATCTTGATTTAGGAGGTGCTTCAAAGTTGAACCAACTAAACTATCATTTCCTGGTGATAAAACTCTTCTTTCAAAGAAAAAACATTGTAAATGACAGAAAAATCCATGTTTACTTCCAACACAGTCTGCTGAAATCTCACTCTTCAACAATTAACACATCATAGCAAGAGGAGGTTAGAGATAAACTAAATTGAATATAGTGTAATTATATATAATTGTAATTGTAATGGTAATTATTTTACTTAATTTGCGTCTTTATCAAATGACTGAGGAAATATTTATAATGTAATTGTTATGCACACTGGCAGAATCATAATTCATACTGTAAATAGAGAGCATTCTCTGAAGATTTTCTTAAGAGTCAAGTATAATCAGGGGATTGCAAAACAAAACCAGAAAAAACAATGGAGTGAAAACAGAATAATGAGTGAACAGTTACTTGAAATAATCTTACAAGGAAGATCATAAAAATGTAATTTATAAAAAAACCCTGCAAAACAGTCACACTTAGTCTGAATGTTGACATTTTCTACCCATGCAGGGTTTCTGCAAACAGGATTATTAATGATGCATCTCATATATGCCAAAGAGGTCTTATTCTCTTAGGATGCTGCTATAAGGCAATGCTGAAAGGGAGAAGACAAACTTTGAACTTTTCAGCCATAAAGAAATCCTCATTTTAAATGGTAATCAAATTGCCAGGATCAAAAGGATTCAAGGTTTTATCACTCCATTGACTGTATTTTTCCTGCAATCAGGGAAGTAATTGAAATAAAAATATTGAAACGGAATGTTGGAAATAGTACAAGATAACACTGTCTTCTCGGATCTGCCGAGAGACTTCAAGAAGACCCAGGAGGGACCTTAACTTCCAAATCTAACTGGGGCTGTAGATATGTACATCATTAAACAAATAAGGAAAACACAACAGACACCATGCCTCACTGATTTTTAGTCGCCTGAGGTTGCAGAACCAAGTTCATCTTCGAATCTAAGATGCTGTCTAAAAATCCAAGTATATGGAAATCCAGACAACAAAAACCATAGATCTAAATACGACTGCTACTTTTTTTCTTTCTTTTAAGATTAGGATTTATTCAATAGTATCTTATAAAGGAGATTATCTTTCTTTTACTGTGCAGTTACCTTAAGTCATGCAGAGTGTTTAAAGCGGTTTTTTTCCTTTTTTTTTCTGCAAACTGACACAGATGCCAAAGATATTTTCCCCTATGGAAACCTGAAAAATGGTACTGTCATTGCTTTATTTTTTTTCTGCAGACCAGTAATGCATATAGCAATTACATCACCATGGGATGTCAAGTCACTGTGGTATATGAAGCCATAAAGTCTCTGTTGCAATAGATCACTATATGTTCTGGTACAAATAAAGTTATACTGTTCTTTCTTTCAAGTTTAAGAACCAGATTTCATCCCCTTCAATAAGGCTGTTCCCTAGAAATCGAAAATTGTAAGAATTTTAGTTTTGACTTAGGGAGAATGGACAAGAAGCAGAGGACAAATGTCTGGATGTCTGTGTATCTTCAGTGGAGCACCAGCAAACACTGACTGATTCGATGGTGTCTAAAGCTTGTAATGCAAGTTTTATAAAAAGAGATAAATAGATTTCCCAGCTTAAGCAGTTGGTCCCATAAATAAGGTTACTCCAACTCACTTGCAATTGTTGTCACAATGTCTGAAATGGAGTAACTCAGCCTTGACTCACTTGCATTTTAGACATTGTGACAACAACTCCCATGTCCTTGGAGTCTCAGGGGCAAGAATTTGGCTGAACACTTCTGAGCAGAGCACTATGCACTACCTGGATCACAGAAGCAGGCTTCAAACCTGCTCCTGTGCTTGTGAAAAGAGATGTCTTCAAGTTTCAGGTTTTGCCCTCTTCCCTAAACAAAAACTTTGTACTAGAAGATTTTTCATGTATTTTGCTTTAGAATAGAAGCTGAGCAGACACAAAACAATATTCTATTAATGTTTAAATAACCTTGTATTAATGCTTAAAAAACCAGCAGTGTATGCCTGGAAAATTAGCAGTTTGAAGTGAAGTGATTTATCAACTATTATTACAGATAGTTAAGATTCACATTATTTATTCTCAGGGCAGCATCACTCAAAGACTTTTTGGATCACAAAGAACCCTAAAAGCATTAAACCACTACCAGTTTACAGAGTTGATATGTTGATGTTTTCTTTAATACCAAGTTCTTCTGATGTTTTCAAACCTTTATTCTGTAGCTATAATCAACATGCACCTCAGCACAGCCCAGAGAATAGGTGAGTAGGAGATTTGGCTTCTGCTTTTACCTTCTGTACAGTTAAGCCAACAGACATGCTGACAGCAAGGCAGGGCAAATCATCCAGCAAGATTAGAAATAGTTAGGAAGAGACTATCATAGCCATTGCTCACCCTCTGATGGTGCACACTGATCCGTCTTGTTTGCCAGGTCACTGCCTCAGGCACTGTTTGGCCAGACAAAATTCAGAGGCAAAGGATGTAAGTTAAGGCTTACGCACAGAACCATGTGGAATTGAGAAATTAACCTGTCACAAGACACGGGGTCCCACTTCTCTGTTACTCAGTATTAGCTACAGTCTTGGCTCTCTGGTAGTCTTGGAAGAAGAACAAGTTCTGAACGTAAGATGGAGGGAGAAATATTTGTCGTGCAATATGCTGCATTCATCCCTATGGGTTAGACATTCTTTGGTCAGTAGTTCCATGAAAAACTTAGTAGCATACTCTCCTTGTTTGTGTGTATACAGTTTTCCTTCCCATATATGTCATTTGCACCTGGAAAATGAGTTGATAGTGCAATTTACAGGCACAAATATAGAGAAGGAACATTATTCTTCCTCCACCCCCTTCAGGACATCCACACAAAAGCAAGGTTCACAGATTTGTCAAGTATTTTCACATGTTTTGATAGGCCACTATAGATTAAAAAAGTATCTGAATGAACCTCACATGATATTTAATGGTGGTTGGACTTTCCTTTTTAAATTCTTTGTGTACCTGAAGAAAAACATAATTCAGAAATGTTAAATTAATGGATTATTAATTGTTAGCTTGAGAAAGCAGCAGAGATAAGAGAAGTTTACTTTAATAAGATGTTCTGCTGAGTATTCTTATTATAGTATCAATTTTTAACATTCCTGCAGCCATTTAAACAGCTGAAGGTAGATCTCCTTGGTTGTTATTACTGCTTCATTAACTACAAAAAGGCTTCAAGATTCACATTCCCACCTTTAGATCATAATTTAAATAAGTTCTCTAGCTCACAGTTCTGATCGCCAAGCATTTATGTTCATCAGACAGGAAAAGAGATTAAATGAGGACTTATCCCATACCCTGCATGCGATAAGTATGTGTAAATCGATATTTTCTAGCACAGGGAAAACTGAAATAAACCCTACATTTGCTACACTTTAACCATAGTTATACTCTAAGTTTTATTTGTCAAATAATCTGCATTTCTGAAAAGTAAAATGTGCACGTCCACCAAGGTGTATAGTATCACATTAAGGATTTGGGGACAATGTGAATAGTGTGCATGTATGAGAGAAATTTTTAAGGAACACAAAATTAATATATCTACATTCCTATGCATAGTTCAGAAAGGGAAGACTTCAGGTGTGTTTATGCTGTGGACATTAATCTTTCGTGTACTTTATTCCATCATAGAAGGATTTACAGAAAATATTTAGGATCTCTGCTACAAAATGGCACACCATCAATTTTGGAGACCTTCCAAATTCTCCTTTACCAAGAGAAGAACAGTACAATTTGATTAGCACTGTTTATAGAAGCTGAACACATTCACATGTCTTCACACATGACTTCTTGGCTGAAGGTAAAATTTTACAGTAGTTTCATTTATAATGTTTACTTGTGCTCTGCTGTGGACTTACACAAGCAACACAAGATAAAGAAAACGAACAAGAAAATGATTAAGGAACTCGACCTTCTTGAAAATGCAATCATGTTGTTAAGCTAAAACTGGTTTCATTATATCTTGTTAAGACATTTTTCATGCCATTTCCCTTATCAAGCTTTGCTTAGCAACACCACAGCATTTAGTCCTCACTAAAATTTAAAACTGCACCTTGTACTTTTGTGTATAAAACTCCTTGTAAACACCACCAGTTGGTATCAGAGCGCAGGAACAGTTACAGCTGCATGAAGTTGTTACATGTAAAATGTACATTTACATGCAGTCAAAGTCTGGAGGGAGGAATTCTTCCATGATTATTTGTGTACTGGTGAGCCTACTATGATTTCTTGGTTATGTATGCCCTTATACACATACACACACACATATATGTATATATTCATATACATAAAATGACCATTTCTTCACAACAATCAGCTAAAGTGCCTGGTCCTGCTTATTTTTCTTCTGATTTAATCATCACATTTGTCCTAAGTTACAATAGATGTATTTAGGTATTCTATTACCACCAGCTGTGGGCCATTAGCTGTTATCACCTGCTAACAACCCACCACTGATAACAGACAATGGGCCATCAAGAAACCACCACATGACTCATGGATTTATCTCATCCTGTTGTGAGATGCTCCACCCAGGAGGGGGGAGCCAGGCATTCCCACCTGGATGTAACCTGCCCTTAGAATTGCCTGGCCTCAGCCCTGTCTACTAGGTGATCAGAGGACAAGAGCGACCATGGACCTTCAGCTGGAGACTGGACTACTTCATTTGGACTGCTGACACCACCGTAATAGGGTATCAGGTTGTATCTGACTTTGTCAGTGCTTTTTCCTTATATTATTTCACTTATTTCTAATTTTTTTCTATTAATTTTAATTCTGACTTGTGATCTCCAACTGGTTTGTTCTCAAACCAATACAACGTTAAGTGCCATGAGTGTAATTCTCATGAACAGTTAGAGAGGTGTTCTTTCTGTTCATTCATCATCAATTCTGCAGCAATCTGCCTAGGAAAATTATCTAGAAATGTCTAGGTAGAGAATCAGTGAGATTCATGTATTTTGTTAAAATCTATTCATTTGATTAAAATGGATTAAATTTGGCATAAGGAATGAAATCAAAGGCCTCCTGTTGAATCCAACAGGAGATGAATTGGGTCAACAGGCCTCTATATAGCAGCTCTGTCACTCTCCTTCCAGAGAGCTTATGCCATTCACATTTACTGTGTCATCTTTTCGAATGCCTGCAAAAGCTCTTCCTGGGCTTTTAGCACAAAAGAGTACAGCCTCTCTGGGGCTACATGTACTTCCCTAGCAAAGAGGCATACTAAAGTATCTGATATGTAAAACCTTATTTTGAAAGATTTCCGTCACAGAGAGAGGTGATTTGAACTATAATAGATAAATACTATAAATGTTTACCATCAAAATGTTTAGAGATAACTTGGTGTCCACATACTGGTATTTGGCAGTGAAGGATGGGTGGTGCAGGGCTCAGTTTCAGGCCCTGTGCTCTTCAATATCTTCATAAATGACTTGGATGAAATACTGGAAGGGCTACTAAGCAAGTTCACAGATGACACAAAATTGGAAGGAGCTGGTGACTCCCATGGAGGCAGGGAGGCCCTGCAGAGAGATCTCAACACGAGAGGACCGGGCAATCACCAACCCTATGAAGTTCAACAAGGGAAAGTGCCGGATTCTGCACCTGGGATGGACAAAACCCTGGATGTACAGACAGACTGGGGAAGGAGATGCTGGAAATCAGTGCCATCGAAAGGGACCTGGGGGTCCTGGTTGAGGGAAAGTTCACCATGAGTCAGCAGTGCCCTTGCAGCCAGGAGGGCCAAGTGTGTCCTGGGGGGCATCAGGCACAGCATCGCCAGCCAGGCAAAGGAGGGGATTGTCCTGCTCTGCTCTGGAGCAGCCTCATAATGAATTCTGTGTGCAGTTTTGAGAACAAAAATATAAAAAAAAGATATTAAGCTATTGAAGTCCAAAGGAGAGCAACAAAGATGGTGAAAGGCTTGGAAGGGAAGCCACATTAGGGACAGCTTGGTGTGTTCAGCCTGGAGGAGGCTGAGGGGAGACCTCATTGCAGTTACAACTTCCTCATGAGGGTAAGAGGAGGGGCAGGCACTGATCTCTTCTCTGTGGTGACCAGGACAGGACCTGAGGGAATGGCCTGAAGCCAAGTTAGGGGAGGTTTAGGTTGGATGTTAGGAAAAAGTTTTCACCCAGAGGGTGGCTGGGCACTGGAACCCAAGACTCCCCAGGGGAGTGGTCACAACACCAAGCCTGCCTGAGTTCAAGAAGCCTTTGGACAATGCTCTCAAGCCCATGATGTGACAGGGCCAGGAGATGGACTCGATTCTTGTAGCTCCCTTTCAACTCAGCATATTCTGAGATTCTGTGATTTCTTATATGTATACACATGCTTTTCTTAATTTGACAAAAGCTCATGCTCTTTCTTAAGAGAAAAGTCAAAATATCTAGGGCTAACAATGATTCTGGCTATTTATTTTTATTTTTCCGTGTTTTATCTGTCCTTCTAAACTAACCCGTCACAATAAAACACAGAAAAATGTATGTACAGAAAACCCAAGACCTAAATATGATATGTTCATAATAAATATGTACAACACCCTTCTTTAATACTGATGAAAATTTCAAAGCAGTTGCCTTCATTCATATACTGACAGCAGAAAAACTAATATATATATATATATATATATATATATATATACACAGACTTTCTTTTCTTGGAAGGGTTAACTGGGTTTCTGGTACTTGGCATCAATTTATTGGTTTGCTTAAGAGCACAGACTTTGTCAAATCTTTCATTAACCAAATCATCACACCATTTTTCCCACTTAAACTGGTGATATATTAGTGTAGCTAACTTAAGAGCAATCAAGACACTTCTAATACAAAGCCAAAATGAGTGATAAGAAGAGTTAGATTCATACTAACCACTTTTTAGCAGTGGACGCTATGGAGAAAATCCATGTCATCTCTATTGCTGAGCTTAAGACTCTTGGCATCAGCAACAATTAAAAAAAAAAGGGGCCACTTCAGAGTACAACCTGAAAACATAATGGCAAAATGTCTGCCATAAAGTATGAAATAGGAGATACTATCCTTTCAGCATAAATACTTTCCCTGCTGTAGCTCTAAAACTTTTTATCATTAAATTCACCAAAAATAAAGCTATTACAATCATTTGACACAGTTATTAAGCCATAGCAGATGTTACTTGATAATATAAATGCCTAGATATTAAAAAAGTAGATTATAATAATGCTAGAGAATCCCTCTGAATTTTTTAATTGAACATGAACAGACACAAATATGACAGCCAAGTGTTTAATCAAATCTGTGCATTTCCATTTTTGGAAACCGTTGCTTATATGTGAAACTGAAGAAAGACTGTAAAATCCCTTTTTCTCAAGAGCATCAATATTTTCCTTTTTCTTCTAAATTAAATCTGTTTGAGAAGCCTGTAGATGTTTCTTTTGCAGGTTCCCAAGAGCACAACTGCCAGATGCACTCTTGCATATATTTGACTAGTAAGAAGTTTAAAAAAAGAGCCTAGACCAAACCCGTGCTTGTACTTGTAATCTTCAAATACTAGGTTGAGTGGTGTCATCTAAACATGAAAACTACTCTGTTTCTATATATCTCTGTTACCCATAGGAAGGCAGTGAACACTAAAGTTTTTTAAAAAGTACCTCCCCGTAGCTTAGGTATAAATAAAATATAAAATAATACAGGTATCAAATAAGAAGCCACATAACCTGAGTCACTAAATTTAAGAAACAGACAAACCTTTATGGTATTTCAGCTTTCTCTCTTGCATTTTGATGTCATTTAGACTGAAAAAAACATATCCTTTCCTTAAATTATAAGACTACTGAAAAGAATAAGTCTGATAAGAATATCATTCCAAAAAGATTTTATAAGCATGAATCTGAGTGGAAGGAAGTCCCAGACTAGAAAAAAATTCACCGAGGATGAAGATCTCTTTCAAAAGATCAAATCTGCGATTGCCACATGATATGCCACATGGAGGTGTCTCACTCTCCTTTGCTGCAGCCTTTACAGTGAATTCATGGATCTCCAGGGACCCATGCACAGCATGCTGAAACCCACTGATTTTTAGTCCGTTCTTGTTGAAATGGGCAAGCAAAAGTAAGCAAGCATGATTAACATCAATTCATGAGACTACAGTGTATTAGTACATCATAGTAGAGGAGATGTTTCGTCATATGTGGTCAGGCAGTTTCTATTAGAGGAGTGTATACTTTTTCACTGTATAATAATTATTTCCATTAAGGACAAAATGTTAAAGGAAACTATGTAGTCTCATCCCGTTTGGAAATAACTAAATCTGGATATAATTTAGTCAGTGATTTTAATTGCCAGGCACTCTACCATGCCTTCCTCTGCTCCCTGTCCCCAAAAAAGAATACACTAAATCCACACAAGTAGTATGGAGACAAGAACTGCTGTGAGAAGGGAGAATACAAGTATTTCCTAAAAGTGTTGCTTCCAAAACGATCCATACAGAAGTACACCAATACAATTAGCATAAACTTATTTGACTTGAACTACAAGCTGATGTCTCTGCTAAAGCTCAGGAAGTTTCTGAACCAGAGACTGACTGAAATACATATGCTTCAGTCCTTTTCTGAACTGGAGAACAGACTCCCCTCCCCACCATTTTCACTGCATTGCATTACTCTTTTTAAAACCCAACACAGTACTATCTCCTAAGTCTAAGAGTTGTTTCAACAGGAAAGGTTTTAACAGAAAAATGACAAAACTGTTGAAACCAAGAAGGTTCAAAATGCAGGATTTGTGCAGCCAGACAACCTTGCTCCTAGGGTGCATGCCTCTGGAGCTGCACGTGCAAAGACATCAGTTCATCATCAGCCCTAGCAAGTGGATTGGTGTGGGGCTCACAGTTTTGGTTACTTTGCTCTACCTGGACACTGAGAGCGCCATGTGGGATTCAGCTCTCATCCACACATGGGAAATAAAACTACATCTTCACAGCTGTGAGCATGCATGCCTATGAGTCTGGAATCCACATGTGGACCTGGGTGTCCTATTCTGCAGTGCAAAGTCTACCCAGGTGGCAGAAGGACTGGGTGGCACAGCAGCCATGCATAGCAGGATCCTGCAGTTTGGACTCATTTACTCAGCAAAACAAAAAATCTGCAGAACTCACAGATTACAATGGCTGTTTTGAAGCCCAGGATGGCAGTGTCCATGCAGAAGATGTGCCAGAAGCTTTAGTATGTGCTGAAGGGAATGGCCTTTATCCAAACCTTATGACAGCTTCCTACAGGCCAACACAACTCATTTGCGGATCAGAGACACATGAGGACACAGAGACATTGAGCCATATTTCTTCAATTTCCCCATCTCCTCCTAACATCCCAAGCCCTCCCCATCCTGCCAGAGGAAGCTCCTCTCATCTGGATGGGTCAGCTCCCAGGGCAGATTTGCCTCTCCACATGCAGAGCTGACCCCCTCGCAGCAGCAACCTCACATCGCCCTATCTGGCTTGGGGCTGGCACTCTTACAGACACATTGTTTCAACTTTTCTTCCATTTTTGCCATCTCCATTCTGCTTTTTCTTATTTTTATTAGCTCATGCCTTTCTCCTGTTTACATTATCTTATGCTTTAAAAAAATTGCAAAATGGAAACTATTAACACCTTGTTGCAGTCATTTTCTGCCCTGATGACCTTCCTCTTTAAGAAGGAGCATGGAAACACACAAACACACACATTAAAAAAAAACACCCTCCCTTCTCCATTCTCCTCAAAAGGTTAGAGACAGCAGTAATGGCTTTCCTCCTGGGGCAGGAGGGAAGATTTGAGAAGGATTCCTTCCTGTTTGGGAGGTTCTGAAGAGGTACAGGGACATGCTCTGGGCAGGACCAGACCCATGGGCAGCACATGATGCTGCCCAGACTTGGTGCTTTCTGCACATCTTGGGCTGTATCATGTAAACTGAAATGGAACTTGCTCCGAAGAAGCCAGTAAAGTTTCAGCAGCCAACTCAGAACAATTTCAGCATCACTTTGGAAAGTATTTAAACCCACATACATATGCCAGAGGAGTAGGAGCACATAAAAACTAGGTTAAAATAATGTTAAATATCTAAATTGACCCCTTGATAGTAGTTACAGCTCTTCCATATGTCTGCCTTAGCTCATGCTTTTGTCTCTAAGACTTCAGGAGTCAAAGAAAGAGCATTATACTAATTATATACTATACCGTGGAGTATTTACAACAATTCCTGTTACTAAGAACTGCCTGAGGTAGAAAGAGAGAGTAAAAGCTTTAATTCCTGCACTTTGAAGTAAATCAATCCCTTAACATTAACTGAATAGGACTTGTATATTGTAAATACTCTCTGGGTCAAAAAGCCAGTCTCACCCTTTTAAGTCCAGTATCATGACATTTTAAGTACACACTACAAATAGTGAAGAAAAAAAATGTGATTTTTATGCCAAACAAGTTACCATTATTTTTCCTCATATATCAAACAGCCTAATCAATCACAAATGTAAAATCTACAAAGAATAATTAAAAATGTGCCATAAATTTATCAGCAGGAAAGCAATTCTGTAAAGTCACAATAGCTGGTGCTAGAAATTCACATGGCCTTTTAGAGAAGGCTTAGGGAAAATGTTTGATTCCAAATTTGAGCCCAAGAACTCCATAGGGTAAAACCACGTTATGTCACCTTGTTAGCCATAATGACTGCAACAATACATCCTGGTTCAAGCAAAATTTTTACTGTATTTGATCAAAGGCAAAATCAAATCCTGGTATAAACCAGAATTCCCTTCTTTCTTGCTATCATCTCAAAGCACTTTCTATTTTAAGAAATATGCATTTTACAATGAGTTCCACATTTTTCTTTTTAAAAAATCCATGTGCTGTAGCTCTCTAGCAGTTTGTAAGGTTTATTTCATAAATCAGTAATTTGGTTCCATTCATACAGGGGGACGGAGTTTCCCAACAATACAGATTGGTGCTTGATATGATTTACATGTGCCTCTCTGTGGTAGGCAGGTGGCTACACTGGGCCCATGATTTCTACTGCCTTTCAATGACACTTGCAAAACAAAAGAGGAAACATGGTTAGTTGGATCAGCCTACATCCAAGTAAGAGAATCCACGGAATAGTTAAAAAATTCTTTGTATTTCTGGCTTTTATTGATTTCATTTTGCTGAACATTTCTAAAAAGTTTGCAAGATCCACTACATACCCTTCCCGAGGAAAACACCTCCTTCTGTATTTATTTCCACACTGTAAGATTGCATCCTAGCACCAACACTCCAGAAGTGTGCAAATGAATAGAGGTGGGGCTGGCTGCATAACAGAAGCCACCTCTGGCAACTGTATTGACTCTTGAAAATTTTACCTACATTATTGCTTCTCTTTTGGTGACTGACCACTAATCCAAGTTAACAAATATGCTTTTTAAGTGTCTGGTTATGCTCTGCAAGCATTTATCAGGGGCATTGCTTTCAGTTTATCCCAGATTCAGCAATGTAAGGTGAATCCCATGGTGAATCGAGATCAAAAGTGATCCCCTCAGGATACCATCTGGGTCGCTCATGTACAATTTTCAGTTTATTCTGACTATGCTGGGGAATAAAACGACTTTAATATTGAAAAAAAAAATCACCTGGGGGATTAGACTGCAAAATGACATAAAAATGCCTTCCTAATGACGGGATTTAGAACAAAAAAAAGAGCAAAACTTTCATTTGCATCCAATATTGAGGTATTTGGCTGGCTGCAGTGATGGCTGGCAGAAAAACACAGCAAATGTCAACTGCCACCTTGGATGTCCTGAGAGGTAACAAAACAGACTGTGTGAAGCTTGCCAGCAGATACACTTCAGCAGAGAAGGGAAACAGTAACTGCTTACTTGAATCTTCTTACAGTTACTCTTTTATTTTTCCACAGCTCTTGTTTTGAAAAACAGTTGAAAAGTTGTAAGAATTAAATTCTATCAGTTAAATGAAAGTTCCAACAGTTAAATGACAGGACTTGGCCTTTCAGACTCAGAGAACAGCTGAATGAGAGTCCTATGCAGTTCTTTTCAAGGATCTCTGACCTCTCATCTCTGCAGGACAGGGTGGCACTGGGGGCTGCGAGGAAGGAAGAGACTTGCTCACTGTCATGTTCCCTGTTCAGGCTACAAGTCCATGTTAGTGGCTGCAATAGGTCTGTCAGGTGCAGAAAGCAGTCTCATGGTGCAAATACCCATTAGAAATGAAGACTACTTCCCATCACTGCTATTTGAAAGGGTGTTTGTTCATGAAATTTAGATATTTGGAAATTCTCACAAAAGTGGCCCTGTTTGGAGACCTCTAAACATCACAAAAATGCAGAAGCAGCATAGCAAAATGCTTAAATAAAATGTGTTTTTTGACAGGGTGATACTTAAGTCCATTTACCACATTCAAGTAATTGTGGGCAGATGGCCAAAGTCCTCATGTGTGGAGCCAATGAGCATATTGCCAGACTACAAGGTAAGTTTGCACATAAGGACTGGGCTCTTCTCAGCACAGCCCAGGCCCTAGGTGATTTCTCAGCACTGTGAAGAGCTTCTATGGAATAAGCCAGCACCTGTCACTATATTCTTTCTTGCTAGGCTGACAGAAGCAATCACGCTAAAGAGATAGCTTCAAGCAGAAGATCAGCTTTATTTGCCAAAGGATTCTCAAGCTTCTGCATACCCACCATCCAGCCTCAGGATTTTGTCTCAACTCCAGCTCTTGGGATCCTACTTTTTGTGCCTAGCTTTCTGCCTGCATTTTCCATTCCTTGCTTCCTTCCCCTGAGCACACACAAACCCAGAATGCATCTGAGGACCTAAACCATGTCAATATACGCTGCATAAGCATGCACAGAGTTATCCCAGGGATCTCTATCCATGGCATCAAGAATAAAGAAACCTGCTTTGGCTAAGTGCAATGTATATTAGACTACAAAAGTGTGGGTGCTGTTTTGGGATTGTCAAATTATTTGAGCAACAGAGGCAAGAGTCACTTAAACTTGTCAGGGGCAAAGTCACTCCAGCTGGATTTCCAAAGCTTTTGCAAACGCATTTGGAAATTAACAACACACAACAGCTAATGCACTACATATTTCACACTGGTACACTAAGATGCAGATACCCAATTTACAGATAACACAACAGCTCCTTTTCCCTTAGTCATAAATTCCAGGATGATCAGATTCTGAATAGCACTCCCAGATACAAAAGAAAAATAGGGCAGATGATGAATATTTTATCGCTGAATTCTTGCTATACATAATCATATTATTTTATTATCTCATGCTGTGCAGAAAAAAAAACATGGGAAATGAGGCTAGATTTGTGAATGATAATAGTAATTGGTCAAGCTGTTTGATACAAGGATGAAAATACAATAAACATGATTTTAAAAATCAAGATAGGAAGATTGGCTACTGACATGAAATGGGAAAATGTGGAAGTGATTTAAAGATATTAAAGAAATGTAAAAGATACTGCGGTACATTAATTTATATAGCAGGAACAACAAAATGAAGTACAAGAAACAGTAGCAAAAGCTGTATCTATGAAGAAAAATGGCAACCATTTTGACAGTCTTGGGAAAGATAGATGGATAAACCATCCCTCATTACATGTTTCCACTCAAGTTTCACCTTGACTTCGAAAAAGCTATTTTCTTAGTACACTGCTCTTGGATTATGTGTGAATGGGGAATACCTTCTGCTAGTGGTACTCAGACACATATATTCAAATCCCCTTTTCCAATGACATTTGCTAGAGTTCAAGCTTCCTTATGAATTACCAGATGAAATAACATGTTTCAGTGTATTCAATCTGAATACTAATCACAGACTGTAAACAAGCTTTTTTTAAAAAGACAAAAAGAAAAAGAAAACCTTTTGGAATCACAAAGACATATCTGTGAAGAGACAATGCAGATGGAGCTCAGGAGAGGTGCACAAAATCAACCACAGAAGCACAGAGGCTGGAAAAGACCCCTGGAAATCTCAAATCCAACCTCTGGCCTAAAGCATGACCAGCTGGAGCAGGTTGCTCAGGGCCTTCAGCAAGTTGGGTTTGGATACCTACAAGGACGGAGGTTCCTTACTGCAATTTAGCAGAGATAAAACCTGACTGGAGCTGCTGTTAATGTGACAAATAATGACCCAGGTGTTTCAGCCACGAGCAAAGAAATGGAAATGTGGCCCACAGATAAGGTAATCATATTAACTCTGGCCACGGTGACCTGGCAGTTCATTTGAAGTGTAGTAGTTCTGTTCCTAACTACTCTGCCTGTATTTTACTATTCGAAAAACACTTTAAAACATAACAAAGCAAAACCCATAGCAGATGAACAACAAAAAAAAAGGTGATATAGCTTGAAGCGCATTGATTGAGAATGTCAATGCAACATGTTGTTTTTACTTTGCAAGAAAGTTATCCTCATTCCTGACCTATGTTTGAAAAATTCAAACCTCTCCAGGCAGAACTTTAAGACTTCACAGTGCATGAGAGGTTATGGACTGCATCAGTAATGCTCTAAACATGAACTTTTAAATATTGGCTTTTCAAATAACAATTAAAGGATCAGATGAGGCCAAGTATAAATATTGACCTATGAACAATGACTTAGACTGTCTGCATGACACTTTGGTGTTTAACGGGAACTAGTATCCAGCTGTCAGTTTTGATTATTTTAGTTTTAATCCCTCATACCAAGATTACACATTGTGTACCCAGCCTGACTTAGAAGTCAATTTCCTTTGTTTCTAACTCTGTAGTAGAAGAAGGTTAAAGCAGGTCCTTCTTTTGACTCAGTAAAAATAGCCCTTGAAACAGTGGGAGCCTCAGATACCCGAAAGGTTTATAATTAATCAACCTCTGTAAACTCTTGAAAAAGATACCAGAAATACAGTACCCCTTCAGGTTCCCACATAACTTTCCCTTTTAAATTAAAGAAAGTATAAAAGCAGAACTGAGATCTAAAACACATTTCACATATTTTTATCTGCTATGCTCTCTCAGGAGTCATGTATCAATCACCTCTAGAAAAGCTGCTTGGAAACTAGAGCCTGCCCAGGTGAAATTAAAGCAGGTTTTATCCTTGGCTTGCAGATGATGCAGGAACACCCTGGGATCCCATGATTTCTATGCCCTGACATCCTGAATTTCAAGGAGAGCTGCACATCAAAGCCTTTTTGGTTTGAAAAATCAGAAACAGAGGTCTGAATAACAATGTTTCCCTGTTCTTTTTATTTCTATATTAAAAAGATTACCTGGACATTCACGGTACCAACATCCAAGTCAGAAATAATGAATGGTCTTGTATGGCAAGAGCCAGGTGAATGCAGCCAGCCTCTGCATTTACCAGTCCAGAACCAGAAGCCCCAGAAGCATTCAGAGCACACACCCAGAAGAGGTGCAAATGCATGAAGCATCAATTTGCATACAGTGAAAGGCCAGACATTCACGTTATGGGAGATGCAGGGCATCATGCTTCCGAATGCATATTCATAAATAATTGAAAAGAATGAAGGGCTTTTTTACCATTTCTCCTTTTCACCTCTAGCTTTTCCAAAGGTCTATAATTTTATATATATCTATATATCAATATGTATTTAATATTCGTTAGAATGCTATGGGATAAAGCCCTGGAAGGAAAAATGAGGCAAGAGAGCTAAGATTCAAAGGTCATCTATTCCAAGCCTAGGAATGATGCATCTCAATGAAGAGGAAGTCAGGCAAAAATGCCAGGAGGCCTGCAAGGATAACAAGGAGCCTCTGGACAAACCAAAACACAGAAAGGAAGACTGCAGGGGGTGGAAGCAAAAACAGGTAGCCTGGGAGGAATACAGAGAGGTTGTCAGAGCTGCTAGGCATCACAGGTAGAGCCCTGAAAGAATTAAATCTGGACAAGGACATCAAAGGCAACAGGAAAAACTGTACATTGGTAGTAAAAGGAAGACTAAAGAAAATGTGGGCTCTCTCCAGAAACAAATACGATAGCTGGTTACGCAGGATATGGAGAAGTCTGAAGTACTCGATGACTTTTTGCCTCTGTCTTGACCGGCAAGTGCTCCAGTCACACTGCCCAAGTCACAGATGGAAAAGGCAAGAACTGGAAGAATGAAGAATGGACCACTGTAGGAAAAGAACAGGTTTGAGACCATCCAAGGAACCTGAAGGTGACCAAGCCCATGGGATCTGGTGAGATGCATCTGTGGGTCCTGAGGGAACTGGTGGATGAAGTGGCTAAGCCACTTTCCATTGTATTTGAGAAGTCACACTGACTTCAACCCCCACTTTTAAAAAGGAAGGAAAGGAAGATCTGACACGTTGGTTAGTCTTACCTTGGTGCCCAGCCAGACCATGGAGCAATCATCCTGGAAATTGTGCTAAGGCACATGGTAAATAAGGTGATTCCTGCCAGCCAACATGGTTTCACTAAGGGCAAACCACATCTGACATATTTGGTGGCCTATTACGAGGGCACTACAGCATTGATGGATAAGGGAAGAGCAGGGGTCTGGACTTGTGGAAAGCTCTTGACACTGTCTTACATGTCATCCTTGTTCCTAAACTGAACAGGCATGGCTTTGACAGATGGACTACTCAGTGGAATGATGGATTGGGTGGATGACAACATCCAAAGAGTTGCCACCAATGGCTCAATGTCCAAGTGGAGACCAGTGACAGGAGATGTTCCTCAGGGGTTGATATCGGGACTGGCGCTGTTCATCATCTTTGTAAACAATGTAGGCAGTGGGATTGAGTGCTCCCTCAGCAAGTTTGCCCATGTCATCAAGCTGTGTGGTGTGGCTGACACACTGGAGGGAAGGGATGCCATCCAGAGGGACCTTGGCAGGCTTGAGAGATGGACCTGTGTGTACCTCATAAATCTCAACAACACCAAGTAAAGGCTCCTGCACATGGGTCAGGGCAATCCCAAACACAAATACAGGCTGGGTGGAGAATCAGTGACATCAGTGCTGGGGAGAAGGACTTGGTTGATGAGAAGCTCAACATGACTCAGCAATGCTGGAAGCCCAGAAAGCCAACCATATCCTAGGATTCATCCAAAGCAGTGTGTCCAGCAGGTCAAGAGAGGTGCTTCTGCCCCTCTGCTCTGCCCTCATGAGACCTCACCTGGAGTGCTGCATCCAGCTCTGGGGCACCCAACATAGGAAGGAAATTGATCTGTTTGAGTGAGTCCAGAAGAGAGTCATGAAAATGCTCAGAGGACTGGAGTACCTCTCTTACAAAGACAGGCTGAGAGATTTGGGGTTCAGCATGAAAAAGAGAAGGTTCAGGGGAGACCTTAGAGAAGCCTCCCTGTACCTGAAGGAAGACTAAAAGAGAACTAGAGAGAGCCTTTTTACAAGGGCATATATTGACAGGACAAGGGGAAATTCAAACTGAAAGTGTGCGGGTTTAGATTAGATATAAGAATGAATTTTTTTACTGTGAGGGTGGTGAGGCACTGGAAAAGGTTGCCCAGAGAGGTCCTCAGTGCCCCATCCCTGCAAGTGTTCAAGGTCAGGCTGGATGGGCCTCTGTGCAACTTGGTCTAGTGGAAGGTGTCTGGGCCCACAGCAGGGGGCTTGGACCTAGATGATCTTTAAGGTCCCTTCCAACCCAAACTGTTCTATGATTCTGCAATGAAATGCTGATCTCTAGCATTTCCTTTGTGCAGATGTGAGACAGGAAGAAAGATCTTTTACTGCATTTATGTAAGTTGTTGCTGACATGAAGAAGAGAGGAGAGAGATCAAGCATCCCCAAGAGTGGCACTTCAGTGCATTCAAGGACTGGGGAAGCTTACCTTATTGCCCTGCATTTTCTTATGTGTATATGTTTGACCTCCTTTAGGTGTCCTCTCTTTTCTGTAGGAGAGCTTCAGAGCTTCTTCAGAACCTCAGTCAAGGAGTAAGAGCACCACAAGTATTTGTTGCAGGTAATGTATCTTACTGAACTTGGTATTCTGATGAAGCTTCTCTTGAGGGTAAAGCGTTCCACCTTTCTAGTGAAGTACATAGACCTAATTTTGCAATTTCACTGAGGGTCGTTTCACTGTGTGATTGACCTTGGTGTGGCTGCTTAGGGTACACAGTTTCAAAAATAAAACAAGTTTCCACTGAGGCACCTTAAATACAAATTAAAAAATGCATGGCTTGACCTTTATATCATTGAATGAAGCTTTATATTTTTAGCAGTTTTGGCAAACTCGATCAGGATAGGAAGGCAGACATTTCAGATGATGTTCTTTAGATAGGAAAAAAGAATAATAAGACAAACTGAATTAGATGTGAAATACCTATCCAACTGCATAAAAAGCACACACATCACAGCCCAGTGCATACACCAAGCCTGAGACATTTATCTGATGCAAACAGTATCAGCAAAAAATCCTGTTTTGTTAAACAAAGCCTTACCTTTCAGCTATGGATTTCCTTGGGAAATAGAAGTCCTCTCCTGCAAGGTAGGCAGCTGCAGTTCCACCTCCGAAATAGGTTTTCCTCAAGAGGGGAGCAATCCGGTTGTGTACCAATAATGCTCCTAAACCAGTTGGGAATCCAAAGATTTTATAGAATGAAATGGGGATAAAGTCAGCTTGGTGAACTCCCAGGTCCAATGGAGAACTGCTCACATACGAAGCTGCATCTAGTAGAACAAACCACTTCCCCGGTACTTTGATGGGGCAGATTTTTCCAGATTTTATGTCCTGTATCCATGAAAGGGGATATTTGGTGCCAGAAAAATTGCTCTGAGCTGGGTAAGAGAATAGATGAAGTGTTGTGCAGTTTTGTTCTTCGGCTGGTAACCTGCTTTTTGCTAACAAGATTTCCTTTGGTTTTATTGGAACAGACAAGACATTCATTGAAGCAGTTATGCCTCTCATACCCACCACAGATGTGTGGCTGTCAGTTAGGTAACAAAATCGACTGCTGGGTTGCTTTGTGCCTTCAGATATCCAAGGGAATGATTCTGCTATCAGTTTAAGTGCAGCTGTGCATCCAGATGTGAAAATGATGGTGTAATCCTCAGCAGTAGTATGAAAGTGTTGCAATATTCTGAAAAATAAAAAAAGAAAAAATATCATTTTTTTTCTGATTTTTCTCTTTTATTGCTATGTGATATATTTCAGTTTTCCTCACCATAAGTTCTACTCTAACACCAGCTATGAATAGAAGTAGACAAGTTTTGCTAAATAGTACAATAAACTTCAACAAGGGATCCTGAATCATTTTGCCCACAAGAGACGCTTTTCATTGTTGCAGTGAATGTGGCTGCATTCTTAAGGATAGAAGCCAATTTGCCTGGTTTCAAATAGAGTGGCCAGTCTGGTCCCTCAGTGGGATCAGAATCAAGCCTCCATATAATTAAAATTACACTGTCCTTGAGAGAGACCAGTTTTATTTACAAACTATTAGTGTTTTCAGTTTACAAAATATTTAGAGCAGACAGAACATGTTTCAGTCAAGATAATCTACTTAAATAGTGAGCATCCAAATTAAGGGTCACAGTATTCAACAGGGATCCCTTGGAAAACAGCTTTGCTCCTTGCTTATGTTATTAACAATAGAAACAGAAGGCAGAAAGAAGCAACATACATTTCCATGGGCCTTATGCACATAAGGCTATAATCTCTGTGCTCCACAAAGGTAGCCCAAACCAGAAGCAATCTAACTTTTTCCAATGAGCCAAACTATGAAAAGCAAACTGGTCTCTGGAGGCATGTCTGTGCTACATATTCTTTAAAGCCTTGAGAGCACCTTGTTGGCTCTAAACTACCTTTTGTGTAGGGTACCTACTGCCTTTGTGTAGGGCACACAGCTTGTGGTACCCATGCTAGGCTGTGCACCCATTACAGTTTTGCAGTGTGCAAGATGAGTCTTTTCAGAGGCTGAGGAACAGCTTCAATTCAGTCACCTTTCTTACCTTTTTCACCTGGTGGACTTTCTCTGAATTAACTTTATAAAACGCCTACTAATAGAAAATGTAACAAACATCTGAGAGCCATCAGCTTCAGAGAATGGAGCAGAGCAAACAAAATTGAACCAGACAGAGCATGCATGTTGCTGCACAGAAATGCTCTCCAAGCAGCTGGCATTCTGATCTGTGGAATTCCAAGATACAAACCAGCACTTAGAGAGTCCATTAACTGGTTTCCATTGTGTATCATTAAAAGTTTGCATGTTTTATACAACAGGATATTCCCTTGCTAGAAGAGGCAGAAACTGAAAATACAAGTACATTTAAATATAAGTTGCACAAAAGATTATGTGACAAATTCAAGTTAAAAATCATGAAACATAGTGCTGAAATTCCTTAAAATTTTATTCGTCCAGTCTGAAACACAAATGCTACAGACAAAGGGTTTTAGAGCTGCGTGGTGGGTGCAGCAGTCAAATATTAAACACTGGAAAAGAAACAATTGCAATGGCTGTGATGATTTGCACTAAAAAATCATCCTAAAAAGGCCCACTGAAATGATATTATGAATACTTTTCTCAGTTGAAGAAAACTCTTATGGTACTGGGAAGTACAGGATGCAACAGATGGATTCATAGGCCCAAATGAGACTTTCTCCAGAACTTAAATTTTTGAAAACTGATGCAAATGGGAGGTGTTTTATATCTTTTGGAAATAAAGAAAGAATTGCAACTTTTATGAAGAAGGTCATGGACTTAGGCTTAAAACATTCTGAGAAACTATTTGAAAGAATTCATAAGAATCTTTCTGAAATAGACCTGCCAAGTGATAGTTGTTGCAAGCATTCACAGCCCTGCACATAATTTTTAAAGACCATGTTCATAGAACCCAAATTTTTCCATTAGAGTTTAGAAACCCTGTTGGCACTGAAGACAGGAACAATCACAGACGCTTTTGTATCAGGTACTGAGCTGACAACCTGACTCTTTCACCACTGTGACCTGTTCTCTCCTCTGAGAGAGAATCATTCCCCTTTCCCCTGCACAGGGCCATGTACATTCCCCTTTCCCTCCATCACCTGCTTTACAGCTGGGAGCATGTATACGTGTCATGTAGGACACCTCAGTGAAGGAACCTGAAACCTTCAACCCAGCTGGCTGCAGGGTTACCACTCAGAACCGTGCCCTCCATTTCAGTCCTGAAAACATTCTGCCTTTATTCTTCTTTCCTTGCATTTACCTAGACACAGAAAAGGTGGAAAGCAGAAAAAGCAAGTTCTTCTTCAGGGACAGAGAAGGAATGCATTATACTTTTATTTCTACAGGAAAGGAATGGTGGAAAGTCGATTAGAAAGGAGGTTGCGTCTTTGTGGTTATGAGCATAATTTTGTATGAATTATCTGATGTGGCTTATTTTTGCACGTTCTACAGTCATATTGGATAGGTTTTGGAATCATCACAGTGATATAAACAAAATTGCAAAAAGGTTGTGCAATTCCAAGAAAAATGGTCATACACAACAACAATAAAGTATCCAACTTGCTCTATTTTTCCCCCTGTGAGCTGTAGGCCAACTTATGTATTCACATGTATGTGCACACATAGAATACATTTTGAGCTAAAAAACTTGGTGATAGGAGCAAATTCTTAATGTGTAATATCTTTTCATAAGAGTGAGCGAAGAGCAGCAACAAAAAGCAAGCTGAAGGCTATTATCAAGTCTGCTCCTCTTTTACTCTCTATAATTTCTCTGCTCTCCTCCCCACTCAGCCTCTGTGCCACACAGGCTCAGTGCAAGGTGAGACACGTCTGGGTAAAATGCAAAACTTTGTGTAAGAATAGCACCTGGAGTTCTCCACTGGAATTGTACTTGCTTGCCACAGCATTTGACCAAAAGACACTGTTAAATGACTATAGCTGGAATGCAAGAATTGTGGAATGGAATTTAATAATGGGATGTTGTCATCCAACCATGAATATCACAGCCAGAAAGTACCTTTATTAAACATTTTCAGAATTTTACAAAACAATAAACACTGTTTTGGATTGTTTAGGCTCACAAATAGTGACAGCTCTATGTTTAATTCATAAATGAGTGAGACAAAGCTCACTGGTATTTTAACTATATTTAGTTTTAATTCATTCAAATTCAGAAATAGCTGAACAGTTCTGAAATAAAATCCCTGACATAACACTGATGTAT
Source organism: Rhipidura dahli (assembly GCA_013399225.1). Lineage (NCBI taxonomy): Eukaryota > Metazoa > Chordata > Aves > Passeriformes > Rhipiduridae > Rhipidura > Rhipidura dahli. Next base: position 96,539 of record VXAC01004647.1, on the reverse strand, counting down.
TATCTATTCAGCTCAGTACCAGAAATTGACTTTCAGATGAAAAAAATTAAGCTGTAGGGTTAACTTTTCAGAAGTCTCCAAATAAATTTAGATGCTTTTTTTTTAAAAGCCATTTAAGTTCCTAGAGCTAGAAAAACAAACAAGTTATATTTCTAATTGACTTAGATAGGAAGTAGATTCTTTTATAAGTCAAATTAAGCACTTATTGCATTTTGAGTCTCCAAATGCCTTATAAAATTGCTATGACTTGCAAAAGAGGTGTAATTTTAAAAGTCACACTTACGCTTTGTTTGAACTATTTCTAACCTCAAAAAGGAAAATAAATAAATAAAGCAAGAGCAACTGCATTCAGGGAATTTCTTTCTCCAGAATGACTTCTGATGTGCAGAGCAGAAAAGCTGCAAGCACCTCAGAATAAGGTTTATAAAATGAATACCACAAAATCCTGAACTAGAGCAGCACTGCCATGATAAAATCAAAGTACTCAGGGATAGAAAACTGCAATACATCTCAATGACTTCTGCAGCCCACAGCGCTACATCCTCTGTTTTGACATGGATTATAAGAAGCACTAGCTATTACACACAAAATTCCTAATGCTGTCTGTCTTTGTGCAAGACATACCCCATTACAGTGAAATGCAGTACACCTTTATTACACTCTGGGAAGATTTATAGCCATATATAAGGTCGCCATTAGCAGCAGGACTAAAGACTTGCAGTAGAAAACTGGTAACTTGATCTACTACAGCTCACAGCTGCAAAGAGCAGTGGCATTTTATAGTATTACAAATTCCCACTTCTCAAAGGACTCTTTGGAGCAAAGGACTAAGAGGGTAACTGTTTCATTAAACATATGGATACAACTTGCAAGCTGGCAGAAAGGCTGAAGAACTGAACCCTGTCCCTTGTGGTCAGGCTGGCAAGGCAAGGAGGAAGCTGCAAGCTCCATCTTTGCAGGACATTGAAGACCCACTATGTGCCGCCACCTCTTCTCCTCCTCCTCCTCTCAATGTCGCCAGGAGCACAGATCGTGACACACATAGATCATGAAACCTGTCCAGAGAGAAGGCAGTGAAAATGCCCCCACCTGACCACACTTCCCTGTGGGTGTTTGTATTCTGAGACCTCTATGTTAGCTGTGCTAGCTATGTTTAATCATTTTTAAAAGTTGCCAGGCGACATGTATCTTTATAACAACAGCTGAGTCAAAATGCCTTTCCACTTCAAAGCAAACACTGGCAAAGGAAGTCAATTTTCAACCCAACTAAGCCTGCTGTCTCATTTTATGCACCTAATACACACTAAATTAGTAATGAGCTTTATACTTAAAGATTTCTATAATCAAGTCATATATTTAGAGGGAATAGTCACAATATTAACTTATCCAATCCAAAAGCCCAATAGTTTAATTAGAACTATCACTCCACAGTGCCACTGGCAGCTCTGCAGAAGGTAAAGGCTACTATTTGTTCAGCTACCTTAGGGACACTGTGACACCCAAAGCTGGATGAGAGAGATGATCTCCAAAGCTGCTGCCTGGCTGCCATTCTCCCATGCAAGAAGGCCCTTGTTCCTCCTTGCCATCAGCTCTTTGTAGCTCTCAGCAGAAAATCAGTAGCAAACTAATTCCCATGCTACACCATTTCCATTACAGCCTCCCAAAATTCAGCTGATTACATGGCTTTTCTTCCATGCTACTAGGCTTAAAATACTTCTAAAATATGTTTTACATCAATTTCTCTCTATTCAAATCTACGTTTTGAAAACAGCTAGTAAAAAGCTGAAAAGCAACTTAGGTTGCTAGATTTGCTTCCCTCCATACTTTAACTCCAGTTGGTGCAAACATTTCTATCTCTAGTTGGCAGGATCAAAACGTGTTCAAGGACTTAGTGGTTTACATGTTTTATATTTGTAGTCACATTTTTATTTAGATTGTATATGAGTTTTCATAAATATCATCAGTACAATGATTCTTTCGTCAGTAGCTGATAAAAAACCCTTATAAAAATTTAAGTATTGTCATTGTAACAGGAGATTCAGATTTGAAGACAGAGCATAGTTACCTATACAACAGTATAAGTTTAGGTAGCACTTTATAAAGGAATCTTTTCAGCTGCACATTTACATCTAAAAATATTTTCTATTTTTACATTTTTTCAATGTCATGCCAGCCAGATTCACAATTCCAGTTTAGACTTGTACTGAGAGATGCTTACTTTGGGCCTTAGAAGTACCATCACAGTGATTTCCGCTCTATAGAAACTGAAAAGATGTGACATGCTGTTGTGTAATGAATAGGTTTTATAAGAATAAAATTAATAAATTACTTCTGAGCCAGAAAATATTTTATTTTGTTGTATTTTTTTTAAATTTAAATTTCTTAACTGGCATTTTAATCCTTTCTGCACACAAATGCATGTGGGAAGTACAGACAGTGGCTGCATCTAGATTTCTGGGTAAGAGTGTTTCAACATTCCCCATGTATTAATTAAGAGTCAGCTCCAGTGATCAAAGCAGCCAATAGAAAAACTCTCACCAAATTTAGTGAGAGTTCCTAAGGTCTTTTAAACTGCTGTGGCTGTTACAGAGCAAGACCCACCCCTGCTTTCAGGCTTAAATTCATGTGCAGTAGCAGTTGTGTACATGTTTTTCTCTCTACGTACACAGAGAAAAAAGGAAAAGAAGATGTGGCTATCCTCATTCAAGCCAGAACCTTAAAAAAGGATACCTTAGAAAAGGATATACTTAACACACAACACAAATTTTCTTTAATTTCTCTTGCTGACAGAAGTGACAGCTTACATCTATATCCATAAGGGGAATGTTCCAGTTTAAAAACTAAAAAGACAGGCCTTCTGGGTAAGAAATATTTCATAAAGACAAGGTCTATTCTATCCAGTGTGTCACAGCCTCGAGTTATATTCTCATTGTCAATTCCCAATTCAAACAAAATCAAACTAAAATCTATAAATGCTTTAAAGAATCAAATGTACTCAAGCAGGAAAAAATTTACCTAATCTGTCTCCCTTCAGCAAAACATTAACTTAATAAAAAAAGCCCCTGTAAAGGTTTAGGTCTGGGGAGTTTTCTTTGTTTTTTCATTGTTGTTGTTGTTGCTGTTGTTGTTTTGTTTGTTTTTTTCTTACAGCAATGTTTTCATCAGAAATCTATGCCATATCACCTCTGCAACCTGTGCAGCTAATCCAGTGGAGATCCACCAAATTAAAAGGATTAATACTAGTATGATGAAGAGCACTGGGATAAATAAAGGAAAAAAACCACAACTTTAAAGGACAAATAATCCTTTATAGTTCTCTCTCAAAGTTTCCTCAGTCTGTTCCTTTTCTGTTTCAGTTTCCTTCCTCATACTAACAATGTACACATTTAAAGTTTTCAGAGCACATGCTAACTGTGAAATAGCTGCACACTGCCTTGTTTATCCTCACTAGTGACATACACATACACTTCTTGTCTGAACATTTTACTTGAAAGGCACTCATTCTGAACCCAGCTTCTTCCCATTACTGCTTGCACAAGAGTGATTAGGATTTTACCCATTGACATGACTGTTGTTTATTTGCTCCCTGGAGACAAAACACGGAATTAGATGGAATGTCCCTCATAAGTTCCACTTGGCACGGACAGGTGATGGAAAACTCCCCCCCCCCTTTCCATTTGAAAACATTACTTTCTTCAGGCATTCACTCAGCCATCTGAATGGAAGCATTATAATCCTTTTCATTTATTCCCTTGTCCAGCTCACTGGAGACACACTGTGGAAATACCTATTTGCTTACAAGGGGTCATAGTCGGTCCTCACCAAACAGATCCTCTCTCCAGCTCCATAAAGCTGGCAGCTCAGCAGAATGCCTGGAGTTTCCCTTGCACAACAGCTTCAGAAGAGCAGGAGCTCTTTAATGGCCACAAAACATCTTCCTGCAGGAAAAGATGCTTTGATGAACAGAGCCTGTGAGAAGCACACACCCTGACTGAGAGGTGTTGACCCTCATTACCCATTTCAAAGTGCACATCCAGAAGGTGTTCAGTGTCACTCCTGGCACGCTGACTGAGCAAACTACAAATAAGGGTGGTATTAGGGCTCCGCATGTAATCAAAAGAGCAAAACACTCAGAAGGACTCATAAAATCCACAAAATCCAATACTACAAGCAATGTGTTGGTACAGTTTGTTGTAACATGCAACTATAACTCCTCTCACTGACAGAAGCCTCTAACACCTGTAACTTCCTAGATGTGGCAGAAACCCCTGGGTAACTCTTTTCTTTGAAATTAAATATTGTTTTTCTGTGTAGAGAGGGAAGATCAATAGCTACATGACTTTAAAACCACTTTGTGGATATTTTTTCTCAGTAAGATCAGCCAGATCTGTTTACTTCAGTACTTGAACAAGTGCCAGAGATTTGTAAAAACACCCATGAAACCTAGTATTTTCATTAATTACAACACAAATGACTCTGAAAAAGTATACCATAGGTTCTTTAAAGGAAAATTCACCACCTGGTACTTGAGTAATCAGGAAAGAAATGGAAAAAATAACCCATATTTTAGGGAGCCATTTAAGGACGACTAGGCATAAACATCAAACAGTTCATGAGAAATCCATTCCAAATGTGTTTGCACAAACTAATTACCAAATTGAAAAACTACAAATTAATATGAATCAGTTTTTAAATCATTCATGTCTTAGAATTCAAGGTATTTCTGCAGCAAATCTTAGGAGTCACTAGGAGGAAGCAAATTTAAAAACAAACATAGGAAGATTTTGTGCATGGACTAGCATATCACCTCAGCTGGTGTCTAAGCAACTTCAGCATGAGGTATTTTCAATACAGTATTTTCCTCATAAGTTGCACCAAACACCTAAAGTCACTGTATTTTCTTCTTACCTAGCATAGACCATAAGTTTTATATTTAGGCATGCCATGAACAGAAGCAAGGAACACAAGATTTGCTTCTATGGGTAACACTTGAGATAGCACTATACCAGCCAGAGGTGTCACTTCTACCATGAATATGTGCAATATCATATTCACAGACTACAAGAACAAATTAAAGGGTGTGCATATGGAAATTCATATCACTGTAAGACATCTACACTGTGGAAACCAGAGCACATCACTTTTAGAGCTGCCCAAAGACCACAGGCTCTGCATCAAAAAGCTCATCTGACCTACCTAGAGGTCTGCTTCAGGCTAAGGCATCTCACCCTGGACATGTCCAAATCCACTGCATGTCAAAGGCATCCAAATGCCTTGTGCACCATACACAGCTACACCTACCCAGCTTAACCTCAGCATTTTTGGAGCGCAATCATCCCTCTTCCCAATCTTACTTACTAAGTCCTGATCTCTGACCTTTCCACGTGTTCTGAGTTCCTGCTGGGGAGGCTCAGTGTTGCAGTGTCTAATTAATACTGCTAATGCCAGCAAGCATCATTGCCATGAGGCCTGTCTACCTGCTATACAGATACTTGTGGGTAACTGGTCTGAAGTTACCACACTTTGTTTTCTGATTCTTGGAAATAATCATAGAAATTGAAAATAATCAACTGGAGCATAACACTTGGCTGTTTTCAGCAACAAAACAAACATAAATTTGTAAAGATTGTTTCAGAAAAAAAAAATCCCACATAGGTGTTCTGATGGTTTCACACTCTCAAGGTTTTACAGTGGCTAACCTTTTTAGTAATGTCAGATAAGTTAAATATTCTTCAGAGTGCTAAAAAAACTTTATAACCTAGCCTCTTTTTTTTTTATCTTAAATAACATACCATTGCTCCCAATATTTTTTAAACATTATTCTTTGTTTAACTTTTATTTAGTGGAATTTGTTTCTAGGTCAGATTTGGCCTTTAAACTGTGTTCTCCTGTGATATCTTCAGCCATGGTGATTTGTTTTTTCTTTTGTAGGTGTTTTGTAGCTATTTAAAAAATTAAAGCAACTTTTTTCCTAGAACAGTGTGTCACACACCCCAGACAGTCTCTCTGGCCAATCTCTTTTGCCTGTAGGTGCCAGAGAACAGACATGGGACAACGACTCCACGACCTGTTTACAAAACGGATTTGCTATCAAGTAAGCTTGACTTACTTGCACGTTGCCTGGTATTTTAGATTGTAAGGCATGAGTAATGAAGCATAGCTGCAAAAGCATAACCCAGCAGCTCTCACATTCTTCAGCAACAGTTGAGCTTTTTCTGTGGTGTGCGAGCCAAGCACAGACATTGCTCACTGAGTCTTCCATTACTTATTTACTCTTTTTGGCGTGGTATTGCCTGGGACTAAGGTAGGTCCCAGGAGGCAAGAGGAGAGCAGTTGTATAGACAAGCCTGTGCAACTCCCATGTACCAAGGTTTCTCTACACCTGCTCCAAGCAAGTCCATCCCTGAGCTATCCTGAGTTATCCTGAGTTTTATCCAGGGATCAAAGCGCATCAGCTGTGACACGGTGTATGGGTCCCAAGCACCCCCACGTGGCTAACAATCTTCTACCGTCTTCCTTGTGAAGTTTGAGGAGTCAATCACTCCTGTGGTTATCAGAAAATGGATACACCAGAGTCTATAGCCTGTGAAGAGTAGAGCTGCCTACCTCCCTGGTAGGATGAGCCACTTCGAAGACATCTTCCCCGTGTTGAGATCTATATGATGGTTTCTATTACAATTCCTGCTCTGAAACAAGGCCTTGATCTTAATATTGAAAGATATCAACTGCAAATACCAGTGTTCACACATCACACATGTATTGCCAACTCTTTAATATTAATATGTTTCTCTGGGAAAATTGCAAAATACAAGGTGAAAGGAAACAAATACAAAATGCTGTCATGTCAAAAGGAGTCAATTACATAAAATGGACCCACAGAGGTGATAAAGTACTCTGATCCCAAATGTCCAGCAGCTCAGAAACTGATGGTTTCCAGTACAACCTTTTGGAACCACCTCTACAACATATTGCCTCATTATGACTACAAAAAAGCATCAGATCCCCTGCCAGAGCTTTCTTGCTCAAGAGGAAAAAAGAATTATGAAGAAAGGATAATTTCTTGCAATGTATAAAAGGCCTGTACAGTGAGTTCACATTTACTTGAGAAATACTTAGGCCCAGAACTTCAGAGGTACTCAGGTGCTTAAGTGGGAATTACATGATTTTGTGAATCTGGGTCTCAGTTACTATGGTGACAGAGACTCTAGCAAATGCTCACATATACATAGGCCTTATTTCATCAAGGCTAGCTTTTCAAGTACTGTGCATTTGTCTGGAAATTACTTAAGATGAAGATATCAATCTGAAATCAGTTCAGTATGCTTTCAAATACAGAGGGCTTATATAAATCTATTTATGCATTTCCATAGCGTTTTACTTCACATGGCATAGGTATCCCAGCAAATCAGACAAATCCTCAACAGCAGTCTGTACTTTGCCTTGCTGTAGGGAAAAGTTCCAGAGTGAAGTCTGGAAGACAGCTGGCCACCATTTCTTTGCCATTTGTTTTTCATGTGATGTGATATCCCACTTCACCAGCATAGCTCTGATTCTGCTTTCTAGGAAGAACATTGAAGCATTTTACACAAAACTGTAAAAACTTCCTTAAGGGCAGTGACAGTAATACAAAGAGCACAGCCAGTAAGTCTTGGGACATGAATTCCTGAAACCTGAAAGGCTCATACTTTGGTAAAACTATCAGTGAACTATCTGATCACTTGTGAGTTAGAAATTAAACAGCATCATAAATTCTTAGTGAAAACATCTTGGTAACCATAATTACAGAAACACTAAAGAGTGAAAAGCTTTTCTGCTTGTTTGTTGAGCTGACCAAAGAATTCTTGGTCTTAGTGTGCCCTTGCTGCATGTTGTTCCCACTGAACCACATTCTTGTGTTGGCTCAAACAGCCCCAAGATTTCCCAGAAACTATGAAGAGATGTTTTTTTCATATAGGAAGAATAATTTCTGTCTGTCAAGTTGCTCTTCATTCACCTTAAATCCTGACAATTGAGCTTCCAGTGCTCCTGGCAGTTGACAGAGAAACTGTTTGACACATGATGGATGCAACAAGGCATAAATGGCTGTTGAAGGATAGCCTTAAAACAAAGCTGGTTGCAATCTACAACATCAGGGGAAAAGGAACAATAAAAGTATTTTAAGGAGCTCACAAGTGACATTTTTAGAATCGTAAAATGAAAGCAGCTTACGGGAAACTTAAAACCCGTAGGATCACAAAACCTCCATATAAAAGCCATTGATTGAACAGAAAATATGAATAAAACTCAGGAACCGGATGCTGCATATGCAAGAGAGCACTAAGAGAAATGTTTTGTGACTTGCTGCAATCCTTCCCATCCTTTCTGAGGATCACTCTGTTCAAACCAAAGCTGACATGACAATTATAAACTGAAACTAATGCTGTTTAAAGTGTCCCATTAGCTAATCCTGATATAAATTAAAGATGTTATCTGTTCACCCCAGAAAGTGCATATGAAATAACCTTTCCCATTTGGAAACCTCAAGAAGTCGAAAGTGACTAAGAACATGTACTATTAACCACAATTTTGTGGTTATTACCTTCTACACTTCAATCTCATTTTACAGAGAAAATCTGAGTCAGAAAATGTAGTGGCTGCCCTGAATTTCTCTTTTTGTCCCTATCTAGCTCCTAGGAGGTAGAAACCTGACCCAGGAGGCCAGGAAATCCAGACATGAGATGGTCAGTCCATATACAGAAATACACATCCATGTTGCCAGTATTCTGGGAAACATTCTGAACAGCAAATTCATCACTGCAATGTCAGTAGAGCCATTTACAACAAGGAGTAATATTTAGGAACCTCTTTCTGGCACTCTAAGTGTGCCATCCTGCATACCAAAGCCCCCCCCAAAAGAAAAACAGGTCAGGGAAAGATTCTGAAAGTGGGCAGAGAACTACTCACATGCATAGGATATTGGCATGCACAAGATGACACACCATGCTCAGCTGAAACAAAATAGTCAGCATCTTGAGGGAAAAGAAACAGAGATCACACCTTGAAAACAGTGATTAAGTTGTCTTTTTAAGTTCAAGTTTTTTTACAGAACGAAAGCAGAAAAACTCCAACAACCCAGCATAGAAAAACCTCAGCATGTTTGACTTCTTTGAAATGCTATTTTAAATGGGATGATTAACAGTTTAGAACATTTGCAAAAATTTCTCTTTCCTATTCGAGGTATCAGTGACCTTAAAAAAACCCCAAAGTAAAGTAACGTGTTGCAGCTGACAACTGAAATCTGCACTGTAGCCTTTCAAGCTGACACCATGTGTTGATCTAGAAAAGCAGGAATATTCTTCTTTTAGAATACATGCAGATACACTGAAACTGCCTTATTCAAACTTGGGTAACTTCACAGTACTGCTCATGTTCATGCACTGGCGAAAAAATTGTTCCTCACTACATGATTTCCTAGTTTTGTTGTTTTTCAGGGAAGGGGTTAATTATTCTTCTTCTTTTCATTGGTAAATGTGTGGTCATTTTAGCAGAACTAATGGTTGTGACAACACTGATGCAATCCCTGTCGATGTATGCCTGTGCAGGGGCATGTGTGTTGTTACATGCTCACAGCTGCATAAAAGGAAGCCCTCTACCCTTGATCCCATTTCAAGGTAAAATATGGTCTAGAATTTATTGCTACTGGGGTCCAAAAGTCCTGAAGGTGTATTCAAGCTAAAACAAAAGACTGGGTACATTCATGTGTTATGTTATATAGTGATGAAACCCTTTTGGGAAAAATGTAATTAAGTGAATAAATCTTTCACTAGACATAGATTTAACCTATAACCCTCTTGCATTAGGGAATCTAGGCATTCTATAAATCCACCAAAACTGAAAAGCTTTAATAATGGCTGGAAAAATTACATTCCAAAACAACTAGAAATTGCAGCAGCCTCTGTGTTACCCTGCAGCATCGCATTACAATAGGCTAGTGCTTGTGAAAGTGATCTCTTCTCAAATACAAACAGGAGGGGATGTGAGCAGTAAGATCTGATCAGAATTTTAGAGATCTACTAAAGCTGTTCTCCACAGTCCTGGGCTCAAATTACACCAGGATCAAGTCACATTACATATGCATGAAGCAGGAGAACAGAATTCCAAGGTGTTTATTTTACTAAGTTTTTACATTTAAAATCTACTCTCTTTATGGTGTGCACTTTTAAACTCTACCTATCATCATTTCAACACCATTTTGGAAGATTTGTCACACCTTTGATGCTTTGATATTACCTTTGGCAACATCTGAGGAGCAGAATGAAATATGAATATATTTGACTAATATTTATTCAAAGTTCTAAGGACACTCATGGTGTGTATATCTGTGCCCTTTGTACATTGCTTTCTGCAAACATTCCAGCAAATGTACAGCAAGTATAAATGATTACAGAATGTTCTAGGAAGGTAAATACTGAGCTTGTAATTGTACACCAGAAATGTGATTCTAAGACCTATGTTCTAAAGGCTAAAGGCAGAAGCTTAACACACACAGTGTATCTCATTAAAAGGTTCAAATTTTGAATTACAGGATCTCAATTGCTGGCAAGCATTCCCTTTAATGAGGTTTTAGCAAATTATTTGGTGAATAACAAACCATGCTGAAGAACAGTCTTATTTTTATGGACAATTTCCAGAATAAGCAATGAGAAAATCCTGACACAGACTAAATAATTATGTTCTTTGCCCAGCTCATGGTCATCAGCTGACTACGAATTTGTCCAGAAAGAGAACCAAAAGGTAACTCTTTTTCAGAAGCCATATTTAAAGACAAATAAATCCCAGAAGAATGTGAGGAAGTCCATTGCACTGCAGTATATATTTTTAGCTATTACACTTCAGATTTCATTAAGTGTTTGTTCAATGTGGCAGAGCAGCAGGATGTAAGCGCTCTGGTGTATCATTTCATACCTTTTAATCATCTGTCTAGACCATCTGGCTGCAACTCAAAACTACATGTCCCTAAAACAAAGGTAGATGCATGAATTGTCAAGAGATGCCATCAAAGTAAGTTACCTGTGAGTATTAGCAGAAGAAGTCGGAAACAGTAAGTGGCCTGCTATAAAAAGCAGAAGGGCTCATTCCAAATGTACTTTGCTTGTGATTCAAAGACAATTAAATGTGAAGGGTACAAGATACTTTATGTGATGCTGTTCATTCACATTAGAGTTCTACTGGGCTCTTTTTCATTATCATAATTTTTGATGAAGAAAAGGGCAAGAATTGCATAGATATTTTCACACTTACAATTCCAGGGTGTTGCACTTCCCAGGGAGCTCCTGAGATTAAAGAGGTGTTTCTGCACACTATTATGAACTGGGTAATTTCTGTACTCTACTGAGACCTCCCTCTCAACTGAAACAATCACTACCATTTCTACTGTACTCACTTCACATCTTGGTCAGAGGTCTGGTTGTATCAAAATGTCACATTGCTTGCAGTAATCCAGAAACAAGATCTTTACAGAAGAATATGAAAGATATAAAGCTCTGGTGATATTTATTGACTCTTTATAATGACTCTTTGAGTTACTCCTTCAAATATATGCAGGGGTGCAGTGTCACTGATACACCACCTTTGTACCATGTAGAGAACTTCAAACAGCTCTCAGAATACACCTCTGAAGGCAGAACACCCACAATGGTTGGCAATAAAGCAGATTCTGCTGCAGCGTGTCAGTTTTCATCTGACAGATGTTGGGCAGGTTCTCCAATTCCCTGCATAGAGCTACTGATTGATTTGTTTCTTTTCTTGAAGCAGGAAGGTTACTGCTTCCTCTGCTGCTGTCTTCCCCTCCTCCCTCCCATTTGGCAGCTATTACAAAAACTCCTGCAGCAACAGCTATCACTTCAAATCCTGTCTATTTTTCACTGGAAGCAGCAGATGTACCCATAACACTTCACTAAAGTTAGAAAGGGAGGGTTGACGTGACATATCTGTACTACAAGTGCACTGCAGGTTTATTGGGTGCTTAAGCCCTGGTAAGGAGAGTATTTAAGCATGTCTTTAGCTCTCACTGTTTACCCATTGTTTTCAATTTGTCTGCAATTACACACATACCCAAAAGCTTTCTTGAACAAAGATATTACACAGTAAATTTCTCATATTCATCCTTCTTCAACCCCCACAACTTACTCAAATGACATAAATGTCATAACAATTTTATTAGCTATTCAACAGTTCTTTATTCAATGTTGAGCCATAGTGTCTATTTTTGTTTAACCACAGGGTCAAGCAGCAAAATAAAAGCAGACTGTCCTCTTACTGCTTATAGGCTGGCAGAACAGGGGGAGATGTTGAGCAGACTTGTAATGGTTTTTAGCATAGCCCATTCTGATCCTTTTTCACATGAATGTCCTGTTCTGGAGGTCTCTAAGAAAGAGATTCTAGATAAAAAGAGCTACTTTGTTTATAATATTCCATCAAGCTGCAGTGCAGAAGTCGTCAAAGATCTCTGTGCCTACACAGTTCTTTAAATGTAAGTTTCAAGGTTACTTTTTATCAAAATAACTCCACATACTAAATAATAATAATAGTAGTGATAATAGTAACAATAATAGTAAGTACTACTAGTAGTAATAATGAAATATTGCAATTAATATTTTTCATATTATTGCACTTTTAGTGCAAATTTTAGCAAATCTGTAACTGTTCCAATTGCCTTCATGCTTCACCTAACATGTGATGGCGAGATTAAAAGATAAGGACTGAGCTTAAAAAAAAAAAATACCCCAAATCATCTCCCAGAATTTCAGTTCCTCTTACAATGAACTGGTAGTACAGAGACACACTTGGTCATTGTTGTTGTTTAATTGTTTTCATTCTTTTACTACACAAGAAGCTCTGCTCACCCACAGGATGCCACTGTGAGAGATGCTGTATTCACACAGAACAAACGAAATTCCCCAAGGAATTTTAGGATGGCTCTGATTGCCTTCTGAAAGCCTGTGAGTGCTGCAGAATTGGCAAGGTTTACAGCACAGCCTCGGAAAACACTTTACAACCAGGCACTCTGCACAAAGCAAAATCAAACAGAAAATTTGTTTTGCTTAGATACACATCTGTGTGCATGCACAGACAAAGAAAAAACTCCTTTATTCTAAGAAAAAAGACATGTAAATAAAAAGAAAATTACTCCAGAATAAGTTGTAAAGCTTTACAAGATCTTAAAAATTATGCTAAGGAACAGAGATTCTGTGTGTTCCCCAGACAAGTTAATTGACTGTCAATTTAAGAGAAAGAAAAAGCCTTACAGTCTTGTGATATCTTCTTTATTCAGTGCATAAGACTTCATATGGACATATGGAGACCATTTGTGACTTTACTGTCCCTATTGTTCTCATGAGGATTAAGCTTATTGGGATTTTCAGATATTGCTCAGCCATATTATAAAGGAGGAAAAAAAAATACCTCTACCACAAGGTTGCATTCCTTTATGATCCACAGAGGTACTGTTATTTTACTCTGAATGAGAAACCAAAGATGAGTTTGCTTTTAAGTCATGATACATAAAAGGTTTAGGTAAACCTAAAAAGGTTTATATTTTTATATTTTGTATACCTCAATAAGCATTTTTAGTTATTATATTGAGTAACAACTGAACCAACGGGGAATTCCAACAATTTAGGAGGTTTTTTCCTCCCTTTGATCTCTCTTTTCCCTTTGTGAAGAACACTTGGCATCTGATGCTCAGAAACCTAGGTCAGAAAAGCACAAACATTGCAATGCTCTTGTATGTTTCCTGGTGCTCTTGTGCAACCACTGCTCTCTGCAGCAATCAAGGTACACTGCACTTTGATCCTTTGCTGGTTTTGGAAAGCTACAGGCTGGGGCCCTTACACGAGCTAAACTCTTTGCCATTTCTCTGTATGGGTGGTAACATTTAGACATTTATGTGATAAAGTGTCATATCTCAGACATTAGAAACTGACACTCTTGCTAGCAATTCCACTAAATTTTTGCCAAATAAAGACTCCTAAGGTAGGAAAATGTTGATGAGTGTGAACATTTATTTCTTTAAAGCTTGTCCCAAACACATCGTTGAATTTCTAGCATTTCTTTCAATAAAGTCTTTTGAAGAGAAACAAATAAACAAACAAATAAAAAAATATATCACACTTTGAATCCTTCTGAGCTTTAGCTAAACTACATTTACACAACCTACTGTGATGTCCCAAGGCATGCCTGTTTCCATCTGTCCACATGGACAAAATATCTGATGTAACACATTTCCCTTTGCATGCTCCTCTCTGCCTTTGACACCCTTCTCCCATTCCCTGTTAGTTCAAATTCTACTGCAAGAAACAGTTTCTCCTTTTGTCACTTTGACCAACTCATTGCCCCCAAGTAGCTCTCCCCATCTCAACTGAACCAAAAAGGGAATTTTGTTCTCCACTGCCAAGGTTTTGACTTTAGACTCTCGTGCCACAAACCTCACCACCTACGGATTTTCAAACGGTGCCATTCCTGCTCTAGCAAAAGCTTGTAGCAAGGATCCACAAGCAGAATATCCTTTTATGGATATTTGATTACAAGTCTCCCCTGTTGCATTCCACCCCCCCTACCCTCCAGAATAAATTTTCTTTCAGCAAGTGGGACACTTCCACTGCTACTTCTCATGTTGATCTCTCTTATATGCTGGGTCTACTATGCTCCCTTAAACATGTGGGCCCACCTGCAGCTCCTGCTCTTAACCTAGATAATGATTTTTCAGGAGAGAGACTACCTTCCCCAGACACTACTTAACACATCAAGTACAATAGCATGCATCAGGTATTTTATGCACAATCAGAGCACAAAGAAAAGGAGATGTATGGTAAACATTTGTACTCTAAATGTTTGAATGCAATCCAAAATGCATACAAAACATGAAGATTTTGGATGCCTGATTTGGTAAGCACTTCTGAAATTTAGGCTTAGGTAACATACCTCTAGAACCTACTAATATTGATAACAGTTTATCACACTCAACTGTCTTTTAATCAACAACTGACTATATTTTAAACTGCTTTTACTCTTGGTGATAATTTTATTGGAATTATTCACCCAAGAAATCACATAGAGGATGTGGGAAAATGTAGATCTCCTCTCTTCAAATTACTACATAAAACCTGCTTCCATCAGAAATACAATCTGAAATGTTTCACAATCAGCATGATGCTAAAGGGGTATTTATTAGTACCCATAAAGAAAATAAAACATTTTTATGAGAAAGGTACCTGGAGACCTATTTTTTAACCATGAAACTTAGCTACATCTCTGCTCTCAATGTCAGAAAGAAAGCAAATATACTAATGGGCACAGCCAGAAACTATTAAGATAAAATATTTTAAAAGAATTCAGCATTAATAAAACAGGAGTAACTGACCAAAAAAATCACACACAGCCACACAGAAAGGAATAGGTTCACTAAAGAAGCTTCATTTTGAGATTATGGTATAGTGGTTTCAAGTGATGTATTATTTTCTTCAGAAGTAAAAAAAAAGTACTGCTAAAATGAAACACCCACAGGGAAAAAGAAGTTTACTCATGATAAATTATTGTTATATAAAAGCAACCAGATTAAAACTCCATTAAAAGATACACTTTTTTCTAATAAGACAAAAATACCATCAGAATAAGCATTCTGCAGTACAGAAAACCTCATCTCTTCCAAGAAGCCTCTGAAATGCGAAACTATTATTTCTAGGCACCAGATGTAATTAGAGTACAACCATTCTAAGTGCAGTCTAAGTTGGATTAATCAATAATGCATCAACTCCGTGCTCAAAATAGGAGGTCACTGTCACTGGGGATTAGCAGGTATCACATCTGGGAAAATGTGAGCACAGAACATTTACAATTCACCAAATATATGACAGACCACAGTACACAGCCTTTACAGATTCCAGCATCAGCCACATCTAGTAGGGGAATAATGGAGCACCTTTGTTGATGAGTGAGGCCAAGCAATTCTGCCAAGTGTAAGTAGTTAACCAGCTCCTGCCACAGGGGCTTGGTTAGCTCTATAAAGTTGTAGTAATTGAGTAACATTCCCTTTCAGAAAAAGATATATATCCACAAAAGGGAATATGGGCCAGCAGGATGCCCTGACAGCCAAGAAGGCAAGCAGCATCCTGGGCTGGATTACCAGAAGCACAGCTCACCATTCTCCTCTGTGAAGCAATCATCAGGAGCACTGCAGTTTTGGGCCTCCAGCGCAGGGAAGACAATGATCAAGTGCAGCTAATTCAGTGGAGGGATATCAGGGGTGAGCATATGACCTGCAGGGTTTTTATCCTCTGAAAGTGAAGACTTCAGGGAGATCTAACAGCACCCTTCCCTTACCTGTGAGGAGGTCATTAAGAAGATAGAGACAGGCTCTTCACAGTGGTGCAGCACGAGGATGTGGGGCAAAATATGTTCAATGAAATGAGAGAGGATCAAATTGGATAGAAGAAAAAGCTTTTGCCCTGTGGGGACAGCAAAACAATGAAACTTTGCCAGGAAGTATTATACAGACTGGGGTTCTTGGGGGTTTACAAATGGATATGGCTTTCAAGAACTGCATAGCTTTCACCATGTACCAAACTCCTTCTCCTTCTGTTCCTAAGGTTCTCTACATTTAAAGCACAAGGGATGACTGATATCTTTGGCTGTTTTCTTTTGCACTTTACAGAAACAAGAAAGCCAGAAGTAGAGCAAAAACACCTCCCAAAGTAGATACTGCTTTCGTCTTTGCAAGTGTGAAAATGGGTTTGATATATGTCACACAACAAGAAAAATAAAAATAGTTAAGTCTTAAATAATTAAGAACTTGAAGTCTGGCTGCTAATTCCAACTGGATGTGCTTCTTCTTTTTTTTTTTTTTTTTTTTCCCAAAGCTGACAGTGCAAATCACTTGTCTAAAAATATTTAGGCTACAAGAACATAAAACGGGTCAGAAATTAAAAACAACACCAAAAACCAAACACCCCCATACTGTTAATCTTTCTGTTCGTGTAATTAAAAATAAAGCCTGCTAATAAAAAAAAGTGTTCTGTACAGCAGTTAAACACATATCTAGTTTTAAATGTAGGCTTGTGTCCCACTGAAGTAGAGACTTGAGATTTTAATGGATACTTATGTGTTAGTCCAGACAGTAACAGATAAATGGAATTATCTTCTGGAATAGAGGCCTGCCATTGTTTACCAGAAGGGAAGTTTAAGCTGGCTAAGAGCAGGTTATTAAAATCTGTCCACATCTGTGTGGGTCTTTCTGGCATCTACCACCAGAACTATCTGCAAGTCCTACCTGAGAAAAGACAAGGCAGCAAAAAAGCCAGTGGATCTAGCTTTCCAAACTGAAGCATTTAAAATCATAATTTAAATGCTTTCCCTTCTGATGGTTTCAGCTCTGTCTGCCAAACAGAATCCAAGGTAAAAGGGTTTTCTATGGCCTGAGGTTCATGTGTGAGTATATATTTCTTCCTCAGTCAGTCCTTCAGAGGAAATATTGTTTTGAACAAACAAAACAATGAAGAAAATATGCTACTAATCCATATTTTGTACAATAGCTCTTTAGTGTATTTTTTCTCAGTTTCACAAATTTCTTTGTATCACCTTGGTGTATGAGTATTGTAAAAATTTGAATCAAAATACAAAATGTGTGGTAGTTTTTGCACGTGCAAGATGAGGAGTTCTGATAGCAAATGAATTTTTAAATACAGACCTTTACAGATTTGCAGAAGTCAGAAGAACTTGTCACTTTGTGTAGTTTGCAGGCTGATTAAAAGTTCACATCCTAATCAGTCTCTCATTTGAAATACAATTTTTACAGTTTTTAACCATTTTTCAAGGAAAAAGTGGATGTTTTTATGCACTTTGCATAGCTTTCTGTGAAACAGCTTAGCAGTAGGCATGATTGACTGAATTGGCTTGTTGCTGCTTAAAGAAACTGAGAATGAACTTGACTGATTTTAACTCCTAATACCACTCAAAAAAGTCCTGACTAATTATAGCTTTGCAAATGTAAAATACCTGCATGCAGAGTTCTAAAGACATTAAGTTGCAGTCTAATAGCACTGATGGTTTATTGATTAGGCAAATGTCTTATGCAGAAAAATGTATCCGTATATAGGACAGAGTCCTACAAGACATATTGTATGTTCTTTTAATATAAATAGGAGGGAAGCAGCCAAGAAAATAGCAAGCTATATGAAGGAAAACTATGCAAGAGATATCACACAAAAATCTTTTGCGTAAAAAATGCCTAGAGCAAACACTACATATTATTAATCTCCAAGTCACCTCCAGTTTACAGACTGTTATATAATTACTAGGGGAAAAAAGCACTTTAATTAGGGAATCTACTTTTTATTTAAGGGATTCAACCAATGAAGTATTTACATGTGATTAAACACATAATTTTTCAGACTAATAAATTTTATGTAAGCTCAGGACTGCTTTTGATGGAAATCATGCAGTTCCAGCAAGTTAACCACAAGTTGTTAGAAATAAACCTGACTGAAAACATCATTTGAGGGTGTGGCTTTGGTTTACATAGGTAAGCAAGAGGCAGAGGGATTCTGCAAGCACCCTCATTATGAGGAAGATTTATGAAACAACTCCATTAGCACAGGGCAAGCTGTGTCTTCTGAGTTTCAAGGAGGCTTGACAGTTACGAAGTCAAGGAAGAAGACTGTTTAGCTGTACACATTTTCCCATTTGGATCATACTATTTGCTTTTCATTAAGGAAGAAGTTTCTCAACAATTACAGAGACGTCTTGAGGTGTGTGTTTATTTAAAAAGTTGTTGTTAATGCATCAAAAGTTTATATTAACAACAACATGGCCTGGAAACTAACATGTTAAAAGTTTAAAATTATGAGGCCTTATTCCAGTTTTCTGTTGAGACTTAACTATAATCAGCACCACTATTTACCCATGTTTAACTAATTGGTAGTCCTATTCAGAAATGTCAGCAAGAAATATGATTACTTGAAAGGAATCACATTTGTATAACATTAAAGCAACAGCTAATTAATGTAGCAAATAACCACTGCATTTTTATTATAATCATGTAATCATTCTAAGTGTAATGGTTACAGCAACAGTAAATTTTATTACACAGATATATCTCTGTTTTGATAATGTTGTTAAAACATAACTATCTGGCTGGCTATTTAATGTATTAGAATATGCAAAAGCCTAATATCATGTTCTTCCACCTGTTTGGGTTATGATATTCATTTGTTTGAGCTTTAAGATGCACCCCTGAAATTATCATGAACATTAGCTGATAAAGAAAGAGAACAAGACATATTAATGGAAGACAGAGTAATACAGTGCCACAGCATGCTCATGCATAATGCAAACAGCCATTTATTTCCCTCAAGTAATAATAAAAAGGTTCATAAAGATGCTAAGCTTTGCTATTGTGCCTGTGCCATTTCAGCACATGTATATGTAGCCAAGAGACCTGGAAAACTTCCAGAGCAACCAAAGAGGCTTAAAATTAAGAGTCCTAGAGAAAAATACCTTATCACGTATAGGTCATCTTCGCCAAAAGAAGAAGCTATGGACTTGTCTCCCTGTGGTACTGACCAGCACTGAGACCCACTGCACTCTCTGGTAAACCTCTTTTATTTGTCCAGAACATCAGTAACATCTAAACTGACATCAAAACATCTCCATACTACCAAGGTGCTCAGAACTGTGGGCATCTATACTTTACGTCGTCCATGTCCAGAGGGGTATACCATTCTCCCACTACTCACAGTGGTATTACCCACAAGGGACTCCCAAACCAGAGAGAAAATGCAAATCAAAATTTCAGTCTGCCCATGTGTAGAAGCCTAGAAGATAAGAGGGATAACGTGTCTGCCTCAAACACCAGTGGCTGGATACTTGTGGAGCCAAGTAAGAACTATTGATAATAACACTGTGAAAAAGAACAGGATGTGACTGGATAGGGGGACCCTAT
Source organism: Rhipidura dahli (assembly GCA_013399225.1). Lineage (NCBI taxonomy): Eukaryota > Metazoa > Chordata > Aves > Passeriformes > Rhipiduridae > Rhipidura > Rhipidura dahli. The sequence continues at coordinate 76,564 of VXAC01004647.1, read as the reverse complement.
GGAGGCAGGGCTGCACTTCTCTGGGACAAACATCTTTGCTGGTTTCTGGAGACAAGTACAGCACAGTACAACGCAGGCACAGGAATGAGGTTGAGAAGCAGACATGGACTGACAGGCTGACCCAGTAGGGGGGAATCAAGATCACCAAAGACCCCCGAGGTCCTCCAACCCATTTCCAGAAAGGTGTAGAAGAATGGACAGATCATTAGTGCATGACAGCTAATTTGCATTGAAAGCAAGACACTTATCTCCAGCTGAACGTGAGCAATCAGAGCACTTGTGTGGAATTCCAGCCGCATCTGGGCAGTACTATCAACAGCATGGATAGCAGCTCCAGTGGTTATTCGTATTGCCCAGCACTGAGAAGGTGTCAGGATTACTGTGTCTAGTTTTGTGCCTTCAGTCTTTGTAAACTGCATTGAGTTCAACAGTGGCCCACTAAAATGACCAGGAAGTTGAGGTATACGTCCTATGAAGAAAGACTGAACAATGAAGTTTTCTCAGCCTGGAGGAGGGAGGCTTCAGGAGCTCTCATTACTGCTTTTATTGATTAACAAGAGGGGAGTTATAGACAGAATAAAGCCAGACTCTTCTCAGATATACACAGTACGGAATAAGAGGCAACCATCATAGATGCAGCAGGAAAATTCAAACATAAAGAAGAAAGTCTTCCCCATGAAGACAGCCAATAACCACAACAGGTTTCTCAGAGAGGCTGTGTCATCTCCATCCTCAGGGATAACTCAAAACTCAAAACTCAACTGGACTGGATTGTTAGAACAATCTAACCTAGATTGGAAGGCAGTCCTGTTTGGTGACACAACCCACTCCAGAAGTCCCTTCCAAACTGAATTATTGTATGACTATATCCTAAGGGAAACTAGGCAAAATCATTATGAAATGCTGTAAGGAGGTGGGACATTGCTGCTCCTTTGCAGAAGAACAACTAAAACTGAACTCATGCTGGGGAGAAGAAGAAGGCTGTGTCAAAAATTTGGATTCACACAACATTTTTTAAAGAATGGCAGGAGAAAAAATTTAAAGAGATGTTTGAGAATAAACAAGTTACAAAACCACTGTGGCCACAACAACAGAATGCCTGCCAACCAACAACTCTGACTAGAAAAAAAATAAGAGGACTCAAGAGCCAAACGAATGGGCCAGGCTTACAGAAAATCAGCTCCTTCTACGGCAAGGGCTTTAGAAGTCAATGGGGTCAGTTTAAAATTGATCCATTGTCACTTTATGGGCAGTGAGTGAAAAGACTGCTAGGTGGATGTAATGTGATCACAGCCACTCAGTCCCATGAGCAGCGTGAGGCTGCACTCTGCCATGGCTGGGAGCAGCAGGCAGCCTCTTGCTGGAAGCCCTACTAAGAGAAAATTGCCACTGTTAATCCTCATGCTGCTGTTCAATTTGATAGGAATTTTTACTGAATAAATGACTGCAGGATCATAGCCTAAATTAAAACAGCATAAACATAAAAAAACCCATGCTTTAACTTCACAAGCATATGGCTCCCACTGGTTTATAACCAACAGGAAATCTCTGTCAAAGGGCAAATTTGGCTCCCAACTTACTGTTGCATTACCTAGTTGCTCTTCTAAAAATGAGGAAGCAAAGGAAAAAAGGAAAAAGACATAAACAATCATGGATATATTTCCATTTCTGACTTGGAGATGACCTTCTTTCTGATAAATTTTTGGGCTCTCAAATATTGGAAACAATGTATTTATCACATGGAAACTGACTGATGTATTGGCAACATCTTTTTAAAAAACCTGTGCACCAGCCAAGTGTCAAAGTCTATTATTTCATGTTAAATGGATTTATTCAGTTCTCTTGCAAGTCAGTGCACAGTCTGACCTTAGGCAGAAACTGCAATCAGGAAGCCTGTGCAAGGAAGCAATCTTGATTACATAACTAGTCGTGTACTAAAGGTACAATAAGTTCATAACTAACCTTCACAACTCAAACATGCTGATATATCTCTAATGAGCATTCTCCTATTATCCTACTCTGGTGAGAATTCTAGGGAGTAAAGCACTTCCCTGCTGCTTTTCTTGTATGCAGCAATGGAAAGAAGAAAACAATAAATGCTGGCACACACAACACTCCCTTTGAAGGCAGCTCAACTACATGCATAATACTCAGCTGTGCTGAGCTTCCCTTGATAGATCATCTCAGATCTAGTCATCTAATTATTGGGAGCATTTCCTCTCATCCTACATGGAAATTTAAAAGCTAGCTATCTGTTTTCTTGGGTGCTGTTTCAATATCAAAGAAGGTGACAGTTCTTGACACACTTCTTTAGACGTTGTTCTGACATTGGGAGAAGAAGGAAAAAGAAGAAACGAGAAATTTTGCTGTTCATTAGATATTTTTTTTTTTTTTTGCCCCCTCTGGTGCCTCTGTTCCATCACTATCCTTGAGGGAAAACATCTGTTACCTAACCAAGAATTTGCCTTCCTTCTTAGATCTGTTTCCCTCTGATATATCCTTAATTTTGCTGCACTGGCATTTTAGGTGTCCTTTATTCTTTCTCTTCTTTCAATATGCTTAGGTTTTAACCTGCACAACTTTATTTTTCAACCTTATTCTAAAAAAATATGAAACAAAGGGCCATGAAATGTCATCTTAGGGGAAAGATCTACACGTTTTTTTCCTAGTCAGCTGAAGTATTTCTATCAGCATCTGGAGAGATTTCATGCAAGATATGCGTGTACATACTCTGCATCCAAGTTGTACACTTCTTGTTGCAAAAAGAGCTCACTCAACCTTTTACCTGGGCATATATTCACAGGTACTTTTCTCTGTTTTTATCCCAAGCTTAAAATCTCCTCCATCAATAATTACAGAAGTTGAAATAAGGGACAAAACTGTAAGACTGTTTCCTTATCTCCAAATTACAGGGAAGAAATATATGTGAACAAGCACCTTTGATAACCAAGAACTTGGGACAAAAGATTGAAAAAACCAAACCCCAGAAATTATTTTGACTCTTATGATGAATTTTAGTTTCAAGCTACAGTTGTATCAAGTCCTTCAAAGCAATTAAAAGTTGTTCCTCCCAATCAAAAATATTAATTTATTAATTATATTTTGCCACCAGCACTGATAGCTATCCTAGCCAGATCGAAAGCCTCTGTCATTTTGCTTCAAAGCTGTAGGGTTCTTATATTGTGTAATCAATTTGACTTGCTTGTAGATGATTAAATACTAGCAAGTGACATAAACGAGACAAGATTTATTGATTTCAATTGGATAAAAACTCAGCCATGTTCTTTGTGATTGTTCAATATATAAAAACCTGTCACAAGGCCACCATCGTCTTGCAGCTTGAAAATTACAGTAAATGTTAAAATGAGGTCAAGGATGATATATGCATTAATCCCTCTCTCTTTAGAAAAAGACTGTAGTCCTATAAATAGTTCCAAGGCAACATGTAACTATTAAATGAGTAAGCAGGGTGGCACAGACTTCAGCTCAAGTGCCAGATTCAAAAATCACTAACTTTCATAGGACTGACAAAAGGCAGTTTTTATTAACCCCCAAATTAATAAAATATCTCAGTCTGTATTTGGGTTATTGTGAACAGTAAGCAAAGTGTCTTGGCAGTCATTGCAAGTCTATGTGGCAAACCTAACTCTCTGGAAATTCCACCTGCAACTCTGAGCTCTTACTGAGAGCTCAGCAAAAATAATACAGAACTTTTCAACATCCAATACTCCTATCACTGGCAATTAGACTTCAGTGTCCCATGAAGATGAAGATGTATCTGTTCCTTGCAGAAAGAGATTACTGCACTGCTGTAAATATATAAAAAACTGTACATACACATAAAATGTAATCTCATAATACGGGCAAGTCTTAACATTAGCCCTCCAAATTTCAAAGGCATTTTATCTTCTTTGTTACTTAGAAAATGGATCACAAGTATATTGGTTATGACTGAACATGGACTTCAAAATCACTATTCCCAAATAGAGCAAAACTAAAAATCCTTTTGAGGAAATGGAAGTCCTGTGTCATTCTGAGAGGACATGCACACACAGCAATTGAAAGATGCTTTCAGTTCAAGTTGAGCTAACAGGTATCCTGCTCAAGTATCAAAAGACATGGACTACTTACAGCTCCTAAAGCAATAGGAAAAAATATGATTTTCAAAACATGTAATTTGGACGTGACATAAGGTGTAAATTATAAAACCCACGTCATGTAAAGAGACCTTATTAGAAAACAGAAACATTTGAATTGATATGGGAAGATGACAACTTCCTACCTTTTTGCTCAAAGCCACTAAAATAAAATTGTACTGAAATTCAAACACTTCCACTTTCCCAGCCCATGTCTTCCTTCTGTATTGAATGATTCCATTATGCTACCCAGAGAGGCACTTGCAGCAGTTTGTTAAAAATAAAACAAGAGAAAATCTTACTGATCATATCTGGTTAAGAGGGAAAATGTTTCCTAAGAGTGCACTGTGACCTGTCACCTTCCATGCAAAGGGAAGAACTATGGTACTCTCAGGATCTTAAATAATGCTTTCAGGGTGTCATTTGATGATGATATTTTTCCTCTTACTTACTTTTCTATTAAAAAGCATGTCAGGTCAAGCCTAAAGTCTCACTGAGGTACATTGTTTTAGAGTAGCAAAGTTGCCATGACCTCCAAGGCATTAAGAAAAATGATGTGTCAATTGCCACAGAATGCTACAGGACTTTTAGTTGTCACCAATTTTTTTTTTTTTTCTGTCAACAGCCATCTGCAGATAGCCTTACTAAATCCAGAAGCTTTCCTTAACTTTCAGCAACAGCTGGAGAGTATCTTTCCTAGTAAAAAAGATTTTTTGTTGATGGTCATATGAAAACAGTATTAATTTCCAGCTGGATCCCTACAAATCTATGGGACCTGAGATGGGATTCATCCAAGAATCCTCAAAGAACTAGTTGATGTCACCACAGAGTCTTTCTCAATAGTTTTTGAGTGGTCTCGGGAATCCAGACAGGTCCCAGCTGACTGAAAAACTCACAAATGTTGTCCCAGTTTTCAAGAAGGGCAAAATGGAGGAGCCTGGAAACTACAGGCCTGTCAGCTGCATTTCAGTGCCTGGTAAATTTATGGAGGAGATTACTCTGGAACATATGGAAAAACACCAGTCATTGGTCACAGCCAGCATGGGTTCACGAGAGAAAATTCTGCTTATCAAAACTGATTCCTTCAATGACAGGATAACCCACCTAGCTGATCAAGGGAAGCCAGTTGATGTAATCTTTCTGTATTTCTGCAAAGCTTTTGATACCATTTCTCACAGTATCCTCAAGGACAAAATGACAGGACAGCACACATCTGAATAAATACATCATGCAATTCATGAGGAGCTGGCCCATGGGTTGGGCTCAAAAAGTTATAGTGAATGTGAATGAGCAAGTGTGCAGATGCTGCAAAACTTCAGCCTGGAGAAGAGATTGAGCGGAGACCTCATTACAGTCTTCAACAATCTTCACAAGGTGCAGAGGAAAAGCAGTTACTGATCTCTTCACTGTGGTGACCAGGGACAGGACCCAAGGGAATGGCCTAAAGTTATGTCTGGGGAGGTTTAGGTTGGATATCAGGAAAACGTTCTTCACCCAGAGGGTGGCTGGGCACTGGAACAGGCTCCCCAGGGCAGTGATCACAGCACCAAGGCTGACAGAGTTCAAGAGGCATTTGGACACTGCTCTCAGGCACATGGTGTGACTCTTGGGGATGTCCTCTGCAGGGCTGAGCTGGACTCAATGATCCTTGTGAATCCTATCCAACTCAGAATACATGGTGATTCTGTGATTCTACAATTAATTTCAGAGGACTGACTTTCAGAACTATGGTGTATTTCTACATACACTACTTCTTTTGATAAGAGGTTTAAGCAGGTGATTTCAGATTTTGACCTCTTCAGTAAACTTACAAACAAGCTTAGCACATTTCACTGTTTGATGTGACACATTTTTATATGGTGTGGATTAAGCTTAAACTGAACATAATCTTTCTTCATTTCTTGATTTCTGTGGGAACTGAAATCCACTGAATTCCACTGAATTCCACTATTAGTAGAAGAAAAAAAAAACAAAAAAAACCCCATGTCAGTGTCTCTAAGGTGCCTCCCCATCTTAGAAAACATGTTTTCTTAAACTTGTGTGTTCTATGGGAATATCTTCACTACTTGTTAAAAAAGTTTCAACATATTTTAGCCCATGCCACAGTTCCTTTGCATGTCAGATACTGTCTCTTGGCCTGTAAAATCAACCTTCTTTACTGCTATTTAACTGTCTACATGGAAAACAAGCAAAAATATAGATTATATTTTTTTTTACATGCATCCTTTCTTTCTGGTATATGCACAAGTCAGTTTTCCTCAACTGGCTGAACAATCTCTATTGACTAAAATACCCCCTGTTTATTTATGCTAGCAGCAGAACTGCAGCATGTCAGTTATATCCATGCATCTCAAGCCTTTTTCAGTCATTCATTCCAAATTACAGATCTTTATTCTGTAGAAAGAAAATCTGCTTTTCCTGTCTGGGTGCAGAACCTTTAAAACATAAATAAAAACAAGAAAATCTGTGCAGTGCTAAGTCAAATGTCTATCAAAAATCTACTATGCCAAGAGCTCTTTCTCCCAATTAAACTCAGAAAATAGTCTCAGGCAAACAAGACTTGTTTTCCATGAGTTTGATTTGCACAGAGATTTGCATTAAGCAAGTTGCTATCCTTTAATCTTTTACTGATTGAATCTTTCAGATAGATATCAGAACAAATGTCAAGCTCATGGATATAAACTTACTTAAGCTTCGCAGGAGAACAAGTACTTTTGAACAAAGCCTGGGCATTGCAAATGACACATTTGAAGTCCCCCAAAAAGCTATATAAATGGTAGAATAGTACTGTACATATTTTCATCTTCAATAAGTTATTAGGTTCACTTTTTATCTATCCAAGCCATTTGTGAGTTGAAAAACTTAGTTACAAATGTGTGTAATTTAAAATCCATCAATTTTCACAATGTCTGCAATCAGACTTTAATTATTTACAAATTATCAATGCAAGCTGCCTCAACCCTTTGAAGGGTAAGAACATGAAAGGAGAAGAAAGCATATCCAATCAGTGGACTAAGTAATTGAAATCAAGGTACACGAGGTCAAGGTGACAAAACACTGACCTCATCTCATTGCCAAGACTAAAATGCTCAGGTCACAGAGACAGTGCAATTTAGCTCACAAAGAAGCCATTGTTACTTGCAACGTGGCTGTCAATTATTAACTTGTATCACTCTTCATAACCCAAAGTTTTCATAGATAATTCCCAACTAACTCTGTACTCTCCCCCCACCCCACATAAGAGGGGAAAAAGAACAAAAGTACAAAAAAGGCCTATTGTAGACTGATTTTTTTTTCCTTTTGTAACAACTACAAAAAGGATGCAGTGCATTTCAGCAGCACCAGTAACAAGAATGATCCTCCCAGTCAGCATCACTGTAAACTAGCAAACTCCATAAAGCCAAATAATTCATACATATATAGAGCAGTGGGCACAAATTTCACAGACTGGAAAAAAGAAAAACCAACACCATCAACACTTTGCATATCTTGTCCTATTCAAAAGTATACATGTTTAAATACAGTTATTTTAAAGGTTTAATCAAAATAAAGTAAAACATGTACACACTTTGCTAGCCTAAAGAACAAAATGAGGAGAACAAGGTCTGACAGTTAGACCACTGGTTGGGAACTCAGAAAATAGTGGTTCATTTCCATAAACCTCATGCATCACACTATAACCCACTTCAGGCAGTTATTTCAGGACTGTCATGATGGCAAAAGCATTACTGCTTGTGAACACCCCTTCCCCACAGATTTTACGAGAACGAACAAAAGAAACATCAATACAAACTGAGCTTAAACATCAACTGTATGTGCCATGCTTTGCAAGGACATAGCACACTCAAATGACTTAGAGAGCAATTTTGGGCACTGACAAGGCCCTAAGTCTTGATAACGGCACTTGTGTATAGCCTTTACAGAATTTTAGGAGCATTTATTTTACAGCAAACCATCAAAAGGAGTATGTGCTACTTGTATAAGCACAAGATATTTATTCTAAGAAATTGTCAATCTGTAACCTTGGTCTTGAACTGCCCAAAGATGAAAGACACACTCCTTTTATAATACTGATCGTGATAAGATTTGCCTGCACATATTTCTAAAATTAATTCCAATGTACTATTTTATACTCAAGTATCTTACAATGATAAAATATCCTCTTATTAAGCCTCAAAACACCTCTCTAACTCAGTGAAACATTATCTTTACATTTCACACAGAGAGAAACAGGTTCCAGGAAGCTGAAACAGAGCCCTAACACAACATAATTTGGTATATCAGGAAGAATTCCAATTCTTGTAAACTCCAAATCTATGATTATCTCTCTAACTTTTACTGTAAGTGATTTTAAAATGTTTTTTAAGCTCACAGAAGATTTGTAATACCTAGAATATTAAAAAATCTAGCAACTGCAAAGTTTTAAGATAAATTATCAAAAACAATAATGATCAGCTGAGTATCTTGTGCTACATTCAAGGGACAATGTCACACAAAAGTCTCAAAAAGGTCTGAAGAAACAGATTACTTCAAAGTCTGACCTAGCAAATTATAGAAAGCAAAGCAGCTTCAGTATAGAAACCTCACTTAAGACTACAAGATGAGTGTTTCAATTATGTAGCACAATGTTTGTTCAGGTTTGGAGGATTTAACGTAACAGAATTAAATTTCAGTAACTCACTGAAGTGTACACTTGCTGAATTTAAATAGATTATCCAGAGAAGTTGTGGATGCTCCATCCCTGGGAGTGTTCAAAGCCAAGCTGGATGGGGCTTGGAGTCACCTGCTCTAGTGTAAGGTGTCCCTGCCCATGGCAGGGGTGTTGCAACTGGGTGATCTCTAAGTGTCCTTCCAACCCAAACCCTTCTAAGATTGTATGACTCTATGTTGAGTTTCTTTTACACTGCTGTGTTGAACCACGTGTCTGGTTTGTGTCTTCACGCAGACCCTAAACCTGCATTTTGAATAGTCTGGCTTGTGAATCACCACCAATGGAGCTGGACAACACTCTGCTACTACCACATTTTACCACTGGAAGAACACCTTAGGCAGATGTATGTTAACAAGACTGCAACCAACGTATTCCCCTTCCTCTCCAGTACTTATTGTTCACTGAAGTGCATTCCTGCTTTACAATGTTTTAAAGTATATTAAATGTACTAACAATGCAGCTGGCACATTAGTAGTTGTCCCATGGATGAATTTAATTCTGAGTGTGAACAGCAAAGTATACACAAGGGAAGCTTGTATTTACATGCACAAACACACCTAATGCTAATTAGGCAGAATAATGCAGAGAGCGTAATTCCTTGCAACAATTTCCTTCCCAGACTTGTCAGAAAATATAATCTTTTTAAATAGACCCAGACATAAGGAGAAAAATTATTCTTTATATATATACATTTCTTTGCTTCTGCTAAGAGAACCATCCTGTGCAAATGAAAGATTCAGCTGAAGCTTTCCCTGTTTCATTAGCACTGACCAAGGACCATGCTAGGAGCCCCAGCACAGGTGAGGTTATCTTTCTTCTTTCCCATACCTGCTGGCTTCACTTGCAGTGAGGAAGTTGTTTGTGAAAATAAAAAGTGAGCAGACAGACCTCTTGGATTAATTTTTAACACTGACACCAGGCTTGCATGTTGAGAGCCTGGGCAAAAGTTTTACCTTGTCATGGCTTGTACAGCTAAGGGTAACTGCAAAACAATAGCCCTTTGCTTCATCTTACACCACCTTTAAAAAGCTGTCTAGCACATTAGTGAAGGGAAGAACATTTTAAAGTATCCTAAACTTTTGCCACAACTCCAATATGTGGGAAAGCTTTACAGATACATGGTACTGTGTATAAGAATAACAGTGCCTGACTGTCTTATATGTTTTTTTTATAATATGCATTCAATTAGCAGTTTTATTTCTCGAATGACTTTTAACTGTTCCAAAAATCTGTAAATTCAAAAGAAGCTCAAGAACAGGCATGTAACACTTGTTCTCCCCTAAAGAGGCTACAGCACAGAAAAATAAAACAAACAATGAACAGGCTTCTGCAACTAAGAGCTCTTCTCATTTTCATTTGTTCAGCAGACGGATGCATGTTGTTGCCATATAGTCCCACCTCGCTACTTAAACCATCAGCTCTGCACTTAGAATTATAGTCTCTTACTAAACTTATTTCAGAGCCTCTGCAAAAGAAAGCTCTAAGTAGCTCTGTGAAGAGGAACAAAACTCTAGTTTTATACGTTCCTTTTTATACCCGCTTTTATGTGAGCAAAAGGCAGGACTCCCAGTTTTCTGAGCAAAAGATTTTTTAAGGTTGGACTCCAAACTGAATAATGTAGCAATCATGTAACGTTTGAAGGACAGAGTGTGCACTACATTTTGTCTTCAGTCACAGTTATTAAGATTACCCATAACATAGTTGTTCATACTTACGGGAAACTTCCTGCCCCAGAGTTGGACGGAAAAGAAAATTCAGTGACAGAGAACAGCCCTGTTTTTCCCCCTCTTTCCCCATGAAAGGGGGCACAAGTGGTCCTAAATCTACCAACTTCTTACAGCTTCCATTGACTGCAATGAAGTGTCTGCCTTTTATCCTTACATAGCAGTACAGGTGCTTGGGATGACTGTTTCCCACAGACACAGACAAATTTTGCCTTGAAGATTCCATAACATTTTCTTGCTTTTCTCAGAAGTAGAGAAAGTCACAAGCAGTGACTTGTTTTACATAAGTCACTGCTCCCCTCAGGTTACTGCAATATAGTAAAGTGACTATTTCTGCCACTTTTAGAAGTACAGCAATAATGACAGCTGCCAATATCAATCTTGGTTCAATCATTTCTATCTGTCATTGAAAAAAAATTCCTCTCTTATCCTCTTTCTCTCCTTTTGCTCTTAAGTTCTGCATAACTAAAAAGTTACCACATTCTGGAGCAGCCATTTAATAAAATGTCTCTTTTCTTCAATAAATACAATTATACCATCAGAAATACATACAGTAAATAATCTTCTTTAGATTCTGGGACTGCAGTTACTTCACCTAAGTTTAACATCTAAACATACACTAGTCATCCCTAAAAAAGTAGATTTATGCTACCTACCTTAGATACCAATCTCAACATAAGACTGTTAAAATAAGGTAACTAAACTGACCAACTAGTACATGAACAGTGCCAAAACTCACATCAGGACTGGCATTGAGGTGGTGAAGTCCAGAAAAAGGCAATTAAGCTGGCGAAGGGTCCAGAGGGCAAATCCTTTGAGGAGTTTATGAAAGATAAGGTGAGCAGATGAAAAAGCTATTTTATATATATTTGGTACTGGCAACACATCCTCATGCATCCCAAAATGCATTATACCAGCACAGATTTCAGTGCAAAAGTTAAATTGAATGGTCCATCTCTTACATCATGTCCAAACTACAGTGGGTACATAAATATAGAAATATTTTCTGACAACTGAACAGAAGTTATCAAAAGAAATCAGAGACCACTTACAGCAGTACAGGCCCCCTGGCTTTGTGCATGTGGAATAGACTACAAAAGTAAAGTGAACATTTCTCATGAAGGGTGTGGATCCCTCATAATTTACACATACAGACTTACAGGTATTATCAAATAATGTAAACAGTGCAATTGCTATCATCCAACCCTTTGTGCTCAAAGCTGCATGGCATTTATATTATGCAATCAATCGGAAATGCTTACATGTAGATAATTAAATTCAAAATCAGTGACAAAAGGAAGAACAGTCTGGATTGATTCTCACTGGATAAAAACGCAGACACCACATCAATTTATTTAGCTACTATGAAAAACAGCTTTATATATTACAGAAATCTGGGGGATAAAATATTCTACCAGAACAACAGTGCAGTTCTCCCCGTGTTTGGCAGCAAACCAATTCCAGTGACTTAGGCAGAAAAAGATTAAGACTGATATTGCAACTGCTGCAAAGGGGTACAACTCCCTCATAGTATTATGAGACTGCAATTACTACAGTAAGAAAATATCAGGTAACTGTTCCAAATTCTGAACAGGAAAGGTTTGGGAAGAACAGGTTTTCTCAAACACACAAATGTTTGTGACTTCGTTTTCCATGTTTCATGAAGGATAAGACCAAACACATTAGAAGAGGTAAAAGGAATCCCCAGAATAGCTAAAACACCATTACAAAATGAGCCACAATGTTTATTGGGCAAGACTGAGACCAGGAAGCTCATGCAAATTCCAGCATCACATCAACTAACTGAAAGAGAGAGAAAATGTGCATCTTTTTTCTCCACTTTGTACTTTTTTCCCATATAACTAATAATAATTGGATAAAAGAGGTACTTTAGGGGCCAAGTCTCGACCAATGGCTAGTGGCACCCCTGAGGAAAAAAGTGAAGCTTCAAACCCATAGCCCAAATCAGGTAGAAAAGATTGCTTAGGAAAATATACTTGGGGATTACATGCTAGACATGCACGCATAGGGTTTACTTCCTATTTTTCTACTTCATACATTCCCTTGCCTCTGATTATCCAACATCAATTCTCTGTTGTTGGTGTAATTCTCTGTCCTGTTGTTAGAAGCAAATCAGCACAATAAAAACCCACAGATGATGATAAAGCCAAATGCCAGTGGAAATTGCAGCCTTTTGGGGGGGATAGGGAGAACTTTTTGCCACGCACAACCTCTGGTAGGATCTCTACCTCAAGCTCTTTCCTGAGGATGCTGTCGAATTTCAAATCAGTACTACTGATGAGAAGATGTTTCAGAGACCTCTGGAACAGGGAAAAACAAATACTGAGTTTCTCAGCAGTTGAAATAGACCCACATAACTACATGCAGTGGGAAAAAAGTGAGCAGGATGCTGCTATAAGCCATGTCTCAGGATCCAAGCCAGGCAGTCAAGCAAAATGCCCATTTGAGCCTAATAACAAGCTACAGTGCTCTTCACTAGTTCTGTCAATCCAGAAGCATTCAAAAACAAAAAGGCAGATACCACAACTCCTAATATTTACAGAGACCACGTCAGGTTCTCCCTTGGGAGCACAAGTCACAGCTGTGGGCTGTAACACCCACAATCTCACAGTTTCACAGTCAATACAAGCAGCACTCCTCTTGTAGACAAGAGAGACAAGTCTTTTCACAGACGTTAAGATATAGGCCCAGATGCAAGACCACAGAGTCCCATGGAGGCACAAAAAGCTGGAATCTTAAATCCTGTTCTGGTGTTTGAATTTGTCTTGTCATTACTTGGTTAGCAGTTTATTCAATGCAGTATTTTTTTAACATCTGCTGCCATGACACAATTCTTATGTCCAAAGCATCCTTTTCAAATTTTTTCAAGGCAGGCACCAGGCAAGAAGCTGAAGGCTGCTGCTTTTCTACCACCTCTTCAGAAGCAGCAAGGCTTATCTGGGAATCTATTTTACATATACAATATCAGGACATAAACAAGCTCATAGAGTTGTTTTTAACTGGAAAATATGTTGTGAAGTGCCTGACAGTGAAATCAGTGAAGAGGAGCGATGCAGTCTATGAAATGAGAAAAAAAACTTTGGGTAGAAAACAAGCAGGAAAAACACTGAAGATCACAGAAAACAGAGATGAATGGCAGCATATCTTTTCTCCTTAAAGTGTAACTCTTCTCTGGGCAATAAAAGTATGTGATCAGTCTTATCCTGTGTCATAAAGTAAGAGGATAGAAAAGAATGTCCAAAGTCCTAGATTGTGGATTGTAGAATCAGGAAGTGAAAGTGGCTGAAAAACTTCTCAACCAGAATTTCTTATAAAACTTGGGTTTAAAAGGTGTGCTAGCAAAATGGAGAAAAATATAACCAATAAAAATAAACTCATGGCAGTCATATAGCTCTATAAGAGCCCTCTGGGTCTTCAAAGTAATTTTAGGGCCTCTCATCTCAGTCTGCTCCACAGAAATAGAACTGCATATGTAAAGACCAAAGAGTTTTCTTTCTCAGTAGCCTACCACCCATAGATTTGAATTTGCTGGGTTTTGTTTCCCTTCACGTTAGCAGCCTTCTAGGCACATCACATGCATTACACAGGTATAAAAGAACACAGAAACAGGGTTCTGCACATAACACTGATCTGCCTTAAAAAGCTCTTTCCTGTAGCCAGATCACCTGCCCACAGTAGCAGAAAGAAAACATAATATTCCCTTTGCTTTGTTATGAAATCTGCAGACAAACCTGCAAGAACATACCTAGAGCAGAAAGCCTGAGGAAAAGGGAAGAAACACCTGTTCAAGAAATGCAGGAAATATATGATTAAATTTGCTAGAACCCTACTTCTAGTCCATTAATCATTTTCACCTGGTAAAAACTGCTGCTGGGACCCAGAAGAAAGTACAGACAGTCACTGTTTAATTTTGCATCTGACTAGCAGTTCTCCTCTCCTGACTTGCATCCATTTCTGTGGCTTTAGTTTTGTTTCAGAGAACACAGCAATATGTTTTGGTGGTCATTTTTATCAGCAGCCCTATCTTACTGTATCCACTGCAGGTAGTTTACGTAATTTATGTTTTTAATTTTTCTGCAAAGCACCTAGTACAATGGTGAGAGGCTCCATTTAAAATTACCTATATAAATAAGCAAATACAACACCATAAGCATAACAGATTTTACTCAACAAACTACAAACACTGTAAGTTTAGGAAGTTTAGTGGCAGTGTGACTACCAACGCACTGGAGGAACATGTATTTATTTCCTAATAGGTCTAACAGACCTTAAATTGTTGCATAACACAATAATAATCTTCTCACAATTTTCTAGGAAGAATTTAAGATTCTCATTTTCTTCTTTACATTGTATCAGTAAAGTTTGGAAAAAAGCTTGGAAAAAATCTCCAAAAGCTTTGAAGTTATAAATAGCCAAAATCCATCTACCACAACTCCTCTGACACCATTAACAGTGGGAATGATGTGTAGGAGCAGTTGAAAACAACATTTCCTGATGTAAAGCCTTCAGAAAGCTGATCTCTACCAAGTGATACCCACGATCCTGGATTTTCCAGCCCCAGATCCTTGAGTCAGTGCAAGTCTCAAGCAATTTGGTCATGCAGTCAGAGCACTGACAGAAGGCCACATTCCAGGGCAGCACCTGCCATTTTCCAGCTCCACGTTCAGAGGCAGGACCCCAGCCCAGCAGGGACCCGAGGCATGCCACATGCCACAGGCATTATTATGAGTGGCAGCAATGGGTTTGACCACGTCCATTTGCCTGCCTTGCTGCCTGCCCAAAGTGACCCATCTTCACACAGCTGGCACTGTGCACATGCGTGTCCCCACTGCTGCAGCTCCACATTCAGCATTTGAACTGTCAGCAGCTCCAGTCTGCCAGCACCAAGGGTGTACCTCTGAAAAAGGCTTGGAAGGAGCCCATAGGACACAGTAACAGCACATGACCAAAGCTGGTAAAGCATTATTTACATCACAACTCATCCCACGGCTCCCTTAAGAGCTGCCTTCAAACACAAAATGCCCTGTAAGGTAAGTCTGCTGACCTCTGGTCACCAAATAATGCTTTGTTGTTTTTTATTTTCCATCTAAAAAGTGGCACTGATCTGTTTGCTACACAGAATAAATCACCAGGGCAATTCTTTCACTGTGGTTGTAAAAAGAAGTTTAACAACATTTATATTTTGCTGTGATTAAACCTTCACAGAGACTTGCCATTCACAAATTTTAAATTACTTACAATATGCTGTGCACCTCAGTAATTATATTCTAAGTCATCAAGTTCACACACGCTCTCCTTTTGTAGCAACCCACATGTGCTTGAGAGAAATTACTTCTGAACATGGTTAATTTTAAAGTCTTCATTTTATACACTGTATGTAATCAAACTTTTTATTAAACATTGCCAAGCAATCTGTCTCATTTAAAATGAGCATCTCAGAAAATGTAAAGGTCCATTAAGCTGTTAATTGTACACTATAACTCAGAATTCTTGAAAAGTTGTGTTGAATATTGTTTTACCAAATGCTTAATTCCAGATTTAGCTAGTTCTACTGCCATAGTTACTGTATTGGTCAGGTATATGATAAGAAGTCAATATAGCCACATGAGCAAAATTGTCCTGTCTAGAAAGAGAGGGGAAAAAGAGAGGATTAAATTTACATTTCTCTTGTTTGAGTTTGATACTGGGAATTTCACTATATAGGTACAAAACACAAATCTGCTAATGTAGAAATATAAGTACACCCTAAAGGCAGAGTGCTTCTGCTACAGTAATGGTTTAAGTGATTTGATAGCTCAAATTCATTGCAAGTAAATGTCAATTAGACCTGAAAATGAAAGCCAAGCAAGTGACATAGAAAATATTATATGCCACTGGTTTTAAATTACTTATAATGGAGGTGAAAAAATACTTTAGGCTGTGAAAATAAAACTGAGATTACTCCAAAACACATAAACCACATCTAAACATATCCAAAAAGATTGCTACCTCTTACAAATGGTTCTGAAACAGTTCAAATGCAGGTCTTTATATGCAAAAAAACCCTCCAGCGAAACATTTAAAGTTGACTATTCCAAACTCAAGAAACTTTTTTAACATACTATCTAATTATCTAGATCTTACTTCCTATCATGAACTCTTGCCAAATAAACTTGTATTTCATATCCTTAGAAGACTTGATATCCATTTTTGTTTTCTGTTTGTAGTAATTTGAATCAGATGACAATAAAAGTCGAGAAAGGAGAAAAGGAGGAAGCACATACTAATTTCTCTAAAAGACTTGTAACTCAAAGCATAGTATTACATGAATGTTGACAGTTATTTTTCCTTTTCTTCCCTTCCTATTCACTTTGCTGTACATACCTTCTCACAACACTGAAAATGAAGTAATCAGCCTGGTAAGTGTAAATTTATTACATCTTGTAGAAGACTCTTTGTTAGGGGAATCTCTGTCCTCCAAGCCTATGATCCCTCTATAAGAATATCTTCAGCCAACTGGCTTCCCAGCATCTTATCATAGCCCTAAAGGTTAAAAATGGCAGGGTACCTTTCTAGCAAGAATTTGTGGTCAATCCCTTTCCATTTGGGAAGGCCTGTGACAGTTCTGAATTGCCAAGCATGACTTCTTCATGTACAGCAACACACTTCATTGCATTGTCCACAGGGTACAGCAACAACCAATAGCTCCTCAGTATCCACATTTCAGGTGCTCCTCAATATTCCAGATTCCAGCACCAGATTCCAGGTGCTTTAGCCCTGTTGTTGATAACTCATGTGCTTACAGCTCTGGCTTTCATGGTCCACGACCATAGGGAAGGTTACCTTAGCTCCTTTTCACACAATTGAAACAGAAATACTGGAGGAAATCAAATGGGCCCCAATTTACCAAAGAAAACAACATGAATATTTTGTTAAGTACAAACAGCTTTGAAATATATCAGCACTATCTTTTAAATTACAATAGCTGTTCAGAGTCTGAGACTTCAGATTAAGAGAATTAAATTTCCAAAATTCAGTGGAGTGTGTGCTTATTTAATTAAAAGCAGGCAGAATTTCATTTGCACTTCGTTGTTAGGAATGCCACCTATAATATCACATTTTGACAGTGCATCTTAACTCCTATTTATACTAAAAGCATACTTCATCAAACTCATTCTGAAGTTCATTAGAAAAGCTAAATGCCAGTATTATTTGCTATAGCAATCCCATCCCATTTAGATGTTTAAATAGGCAAACACGGTCATATAAACTCACAGTGGCTTGTGAATGTTCTATGGTTTTTCAGATGAAGTCTTCTGTATCTGAACTGCTACTGAGAGCTACATGATGTATCCTTGATTTTAAATTTTCACAGGTATGGCTCAAGGCATTGGAAAACTACCTTGCTTGTAGCTGTGCCTATAAAGTAAACTAGCTTATTTTATTTTCTTCTCAGAAATGAAGCAGCATATTATACTCATCACTGGGTTACATCCCACTCAGCAAGGACTTCTCACTGACTGACAGAAAGTTACCCTTGTACACTGCCTTCAGAAAACGCATGTGTAAGGTTGGCACTAAATCTTCCCCCACCCAAAAGAGAAAGAAGGAGGCTTAAGCAAGAGCATCCCATTTACTGTGACAGCCACTAAAGGCAGCTGACAAGCGTTACTGGAATGTTGGAGGCCTCCCTCCTTCATCTAAGCAACTTTGTCAGCCAAGTAGGAGGGAGGAGAGGCACAGTTCCCACCTATTTTGGTTCAGGCAAGTCTGGTTAGCTGAACTATACTATGGTTGTTTAGGTTTCTTCCTTGGCTGAGGTAACGTGTTGCTGAGAGATTTACAAACTCAGTCTATTTCTGCAACACATTGACCTCATCACACACAAACACAGGCAGTTTGTGCCAGAGTCATGGACAATTATGCAGAAATTACCTGCTTGTAGCACACAACTTACACAGGAGGAATATGAACAAGAAGAGTTAGAAGGTCTGTTTTAACCTAGGCTCATTCACTACCTTCATATTCTGTCTCAGCCACAACACTTCAGAGGTCTGTACAGTTTCTCAATCCAGTTTCAAAGCATAGTAACACTCAAGTTTCTAACAAGGCAGGTTGTAATAACAGTTATTGTAAATGTGTCATTACATGATTGCAGATAAAAATCAAATGATCAAAACTGTCCATAAATACCTTTTGCAGGGAAGGAACCATTTTTCAAGTATGTTACTGAAACATTATATTGTGTATAGGATATTGATGGAGTTCACGTTAAGTATTTTGGCATAAAGTTTTACATATGTGGTGAGTTGGTCCTTGGAAGGCCAGATAGGCACTTCCCAGTAAGCTTGTACATGGAGACTTTAGGGTTTTGAGAGTACTGGTTTGGGACTAAAGGCTTCCCAACCCTGCAAGGTGAGCAAGGCAGCTATTGTCTAACAGAATGTTTTGGAATCTCATTTTCACCTTCCACAGGAAGACAGATCTGTGTGAAATAAAACAACCTTCAGCTTTTATGAATTTACAATAAGACTGTAAGCATCTTGAGACAAGCTCTTATTGGCAGGCAGATCTGTTTCTCCTGTTGCAAGTCAGCTGGACAATCATTGAACTGGAAGTTTCACACCCAGCTCACCAGAGACCCAGGCTCTTAAAAGAAGACCGAATTGAACAATACAAAAGATTTTGGCATGAGGATTTTGGAACCAACAGGCCAGTGAAATTTTTTTTAGCAGGGGAAAAGTAACTAGGATGGTGCCTCACACCTGTGCTGCAGAGTGCTTCCCTTGTTACTACAGAAGCTAACAGCCTCAGCCTTATATTCTAGAGGTTGGGTTTAGTATTGCTCATATCTTTGGCCTTTTGGTGGTTTTGTGTTTGTTTTTCCTTCCTGCAAAGCGGCACTATTTTCATACACAGTTTACTCATAAGTCAGAAATACCCGGTCTGTGCCCTGATTGACAGATTTTGCAAAGCAGTGTTCACATGTCTAAAACCTTCTTTTTATCACATGACAGGTATTTGCAAAAAAAAAAGTATCTACATTTTAAACACCTTTAAAAAGGTAAAACCAGACAAACTAAAACAAGTGCTAAGTGGATGGCTGAGAAAAGCCTGAATGTAGAAAAGCTCTTTTGAGAACCATTGCCTGTGATCACTGGATTCATTACAAGCCTAGGGAGTCTCCATAAAATCCAAAGTACATACATCATACTCCTCTAAACAGTCTCACCATCCAAAAGCTTGCAATAAATTCTAAATTATTTGCAACATGTTATTGAGCTGGCACTCAGTAATATCAATGATGAAATTTTCTTCTGCCTTGACACATTCCAAACATACTAATAAAATCTAGGAAATTAAACCTGGATTCACCAGGTGTTATTAAGCTAAATATAAAGGAAACAGTTCTGTTAAAAGTCTTGCTTCATTTATCTTTCATACTCCTGTATCTTACCATGACTTGTGCTTCTTCTTAAAGGCAGCCTTTAATTTCAAGGACACCATCTTTGCTTATAAGCTTCAAATTAGAAATAAAGTTTAAAACAAGTAAGAAACTTGAATCAATGGAATCAGCAGAGAAACAATAGAAAGAATAATGAAAATTAGAAGGAACTCACTAATATTGCCAGCATACACTACAAAGGTCTATTTGAGTTTTAGGTATTTATATGCTATTATTTCAAATTACCAATTAAAATTAGAGCATTTCGCTTCAAAGAACTAAATGCAAAAAGTGATCAATTTTAATCAAATAAATTTCTCTCCTTTAAGTGATTGTGGTGTCCCTAAACAAAAACTCTGTACAAAATCTCATAATCTTTCATTTTTGCTTCATTCTTCTAAGTATCAACCAGTTTATGGATCACATTATCACTTTCAGCCTAGCATGAAATTTCTTAACAAAAACAAACAAGAAAGCTCATGTTCCATCAAATTTATTGCATTCTAGAAGAATTCCTAGAATGATGTGCTCTCTGGAAATCCATTGTGCCTGCAGATTTCCTCTTTTTGAAATGCTCATGCCATTTAGCTCTACAATATTTTTGGTCTTCTCATAGCATCCCGAACACCTGATGAGCTCACAGCACCATTTCAAGAATCTTTTATTCTGTCTCAGTTACCAAATCTTCAATTTCCAGGCTTCAGGATTTACTTCAACAACCCCATTCCATTTTGGTCACACATTTCAGACAGATGAAGGGAATTCACATCAAGCCCACAGACAGGGTCAGGGAGATTGGTGTGAGGTAAGAAGAATGCATTTTGGAAACAGTATCTAGAGCAGCATATCTTGTTCAGCCTATGGAAACAGGTCCTCTCTACTTAAATGCATCAGAAGGGGATAACAGTAGAACAGAACACAGAAGCCTATAAAAACCAGAAAATTTTGGTGTAGGAACAAAAGGACACAGTTTTCTCAAGACCCATTGGAAGAGGAAGTTTTCTATTCCTTCCAATGGGGAAAGATCATCAACAGTAGATGGGAAGTACTCTATAATGCTGGAGATGAAACAGAAAAACCCCGACGGTCATGTGCATTCCCATACTTTTGAACTATATCAGATGGGATATGTTTCTCACCTGGCTGCCCCAAAACCTGGCACCCTGAAACCCCCCCCTGTGTGTGGGGACACACACACTCATTTCAGCCCTGTCCAGGTTAAGGTGGCTGGGTTACACCACACCATCACCCCTTGCCAATCGCTGCCCGTTCTTCTGCACTCCCCCTTCTCAGCTTCTTCTCCTGCTGCAGTGCTCCACTGGCTCTGCTCCCCGTGGTGTTTAGGACATCCCCTGGGCAGCCTGGAAGCCGTGCAGCTGCCTGCTTTTTGCCACAGAAAAGTTTTCATCAGGGCAGCCATGGCCTCAGTAACAGGCTGCTATTTATTTAATGAACACAGCTGGCTGGCACCTGCCTGCGGCCAAGTGCAGTCTCAGTGCTGGGGGGAGGAAAAAAAGACAACAACTGCCAAGAGAAATGGGATATTAACTGGGAATTTCAGCAGGACAGCCGGTTGCAGAGGGCAGCAAAATAAATTAAAAAAAAAAAAAAAAAACCAAAAAAAACAACAAAACCACCCAAACAAAAAACTCCCAACAGTGTGAGCACTACAGCATCTAGCATGACTGCTATATACAACCTGATCATTAGAGAATGAGAGATGGGGGCTTGTGCCATCATTTGACAAAGTAAATGTGTTTGCTCTGTCTATAAGAAGACCAGATGAGCTACAGATAGTCAGGAACAATGCATAGAGAAAACTGGCATTATCACAGATGAGAAGGCAGCCACTTGCTGTACACTTGATGTAACAAGGACAGAAGATAATTCTAAGGCTACATCACAAATGAGAGTAAAAAGAAATATGATGAAATCACTCAAACACTGCAGAGGCACCTATCCCAAAGTTACTACTACTTGCATATCACATCTGCTTCTGGAGAAAAAAAATAGCAGAAGATCCTGAATACATTGCTGTATTCAGGAGATTAGAAGTACACCTGTAGTTAAAAAATTTATATTCAAAATTCAAATAATAACTCATGAACTAGTTAGCCCCCATTCATAGTGATAAAAACATGAGCAACACTAATAGCTACTCACTTAGGTGGACTTAATAATAAATCTACTTCAGTAGATATCCGTGTTTAAAGTATTGAAACTCATGATCACTAAGTATCATGCAGTATGGGCAACAAAACCAGTACCAAAATGCTGAGGGAACAGAACAGTAAGCAGAGTCAGAACTGGTGGTCAGAATTTTGGATGGGAGCAAAAAGCCTCATAGTGCAAATGACAACTGTTTAAGGACTCAAACTTTCTGGTCAAAAGTGCAGCAAGGTGGGGCCCAGATAGAAAATAAAGGATGAGTGCAAAAAGCTCTGTCTTGCAGCAAAAATGACACCAGAAATTTCAGATTTATTGAGACACAGATGCCACCATGGAAGCCCATGAGAATGCTTTAGTGTGTCTTCAACAGCTTAATTATAACAATAAATGAAATATTCATATTACTTTACAGGAGAAATGAATAAGATTCAAAATGGAGTTCAATACTAGTTTTCCTAACTTCACAGAAAGATTATTAGAGACTATTTTAAAAGGGGGCAGTAATAAATTATTTCTAAAAAAGTAGATTAATTAGTATTTCCCAAAGTTATGATTTTAAATATGAGATAAGGTATGAACAGCACAGGTTGAACTTCTGTCACTCATGTACTTCTTGTTGCAGGATCACTGAGTCAGTTTCAGATGGAGCAAAAGAGAAAGTGTCTATAGATTTCAAAAAATTTAGACATGAAAAAAATATTAGCTGAATTTTGAACAACACACATAACTGAAGGTAGCTTTCAAAATTTCTTGACTTCATTCAGATGGAGCACCTCTCCAGTGCTGCACAACTTGTGCTGAGAAACAGAAGCGCACTGAAGCCAAACAAAGTTGTCAAGTACAACAGGTGCACACAGGGGATGACAGAAATGATATTTGTGCTAAATATCTGGTCTTCCAAAAGCCTCACTTAAAATACAAATAATCATGTAAGCCAGAAATGAAGTTGTCAGGCTCCCTTGGAGTTGGCAAAGGAACTACTACTGGTCCCAACAGCTCGGCAGGACAATGTTACAGCCCCCTGAACATCCAAGGCAACAGAAATGTCACCAGAAACATCACCCACTGGTGTCTCACAATGCTGCTTCTTCGGAAAAGCAGCTGAAAATCCAGAAGAGGGATGAACACTACATTTCTTCTATAAGTATTGTACAGACTTGGGAGGGGGAAAAAAGCTACTATATAAATCCTGCAAAGGACAAAGAGAGGGAGAGAATGGAAAAAAGGAATTTGCTTTGGAGAAATTTCACTATTTTTATCAATATGTTTTTTTCCAGTTGGACTATCTCATAAAGGGCCCATGTGCCCTTTCACAGACCACCCCGTGGGCACAGAGGCCATTGGGTCCCTGCCAAAAATCAGCTGAGGAGGCATCAAGACTGTGTGCATTTAAAAAAATATGAACTAAACCTGTGGCCTGGATCCAAGTAAGCCTGTACCACTCTCTCTACTCTGAACGTTATCTAGACAGCAATGGCACAGGAAGATCATTTTTAAACTTAAGTCTCCACAGCTTCTTTGTCACAGCCATATTATAAAAGCAGGATCCTGAGGGGTTTTCTCCCTCCCTCCTCCTGAGGGGGAAGAAAAAAAGTAAAGGTTGTATCCAGTGCCTTTCAGACCTTTATGCAAAGCATTCTAGCCACCCATACTAATAAAACTCAAAATACCCCAGAAGCATTTTATCCTTTTTGTTCATTAACTAGCAATCTTGACCTCCAGCTTTTAATTTATTTTACTGAAATATTTATTTCTTTCAATAAATGAAGCTTTCCGGATTTTACTCTCTTTGCAACAAAGATTAGTCAGAGAGTGTAACAGCACATATACCAGTTTTATTTACTACTTTCCATACAAACTATGAAAGTATACAGATGACTACCAGAAAAGTAACAGAAGGTATTAGCAAATTCCTTTCTAAAGCTTCAGCTTATCAAGTTAATGATTAATTAATTTATTAAGATAGAGCTGAATGTCCAGGAGCAAAGTTCCAAGGTAAAACAGACTGATTTTACTTCTTCTTAAGCCAGTCTCCTAACTCATTCAAAAATGACATTACCTGTTACCCTGACCAGAATCTTTTTACTACCTTAAGTAGGATTGCAAAGAGTAAACCCACCAAAAGTCTATTGACTCATAGAAAAACTGTTTATAAAATGGAGTCCTTTGCTCAAAAGGCTCGGTGTGGATGAGGGAAAAACAAGAAGCATCTGCACCAAAGCCCCTGCTGTGTTGTCGCTCAGCACATGGACAGAGCCCACAGTGGGGTTATCAGCCACTCACCGTGGGCACAGTGGGATTGTTTAATTGCATGCCCAAATAATTTCATGAATCACAAGGAAAAAGATCATCCCTCTTGCCTAAGTTCTTCCAAAAAACCTATCCATTATTCATAATGATCTTCTAATGCCTCTCTCATTTGCCATATGCAGAGTCACTGCAGTGAGCACAGTGACCTTTTGCTGGACTTCACTGACTGTGGTATTTCAGAGTTGCCCCACTGAGCAGTGGGATCAGGAAAAGCAGTGCTTGCAAATGGTGCTCCAAAACAAGCATGCAAAGGGGCTGAACCACCCCAGTTTTCAAGTTGATAGGTGCCATTAAGGAGGGCAGGATGCAGCACTCAGATGTCACTCATCCATACTGTCTCCTGTCAATGACCTTTGCAAAAGACAAATCAATACTAAGCAGATACTGAATCTACTACTTCTTACTGTGCAGGAAAGGTCAACCCATTTTCATGTGTGTATCAGTTCCAACATTACTGTTTTCAGACATGGAACTGCTTAAACCCAGGAATAAAGAAAAAAATCCCTATCTTGCATGTAACACCATTTCAAAATGTTTTAACTTAAAAAAAAAAAAAAGATCTTGGAATGGAAACTTATTTCATAAGCAAGGTACAATGCTTGCAGTAGGATTGTAAAGTTCTACCTTGCTATCATGATATGTTCTCTAAAAATACAATGCAAATGAAATTATAAACAGCATTTATGAGAGTTGCTTCCTTAGCATTATCTGCTACCACCTGTGTGTTTTACCACAGCAACAAATATATTTTTAAAACCCTAAGCCATTTACAGTCATTATGTGCATGTCTGCTGCACCTGTTTTTGTTCATATGCACTGGCCACAGAGAATATTCTCTTCTTACAGTTCACTTAGATGGCATATTTTGAGAGAAGCCTTTATAAAATACATGTTTTGGTTCTATATTTTAACTTGATCTCATTTAGCTCAGTGCTCAAGCCTTTTAGCTTCAGCAAGGAAATTCAGTAATACACATATTGCCACATCTAGGAGATGCTTGGTATCAAAATCATAACTGAAATTTCTGGCCTTTTTTAAAGTATATATTTGAATTCCCAAAGTATGACTCAGTTTAACATTTCATAGTACCTGGAAGCTCAAGGATGAACATCAAAACTCTGTTACAACTACACTGTGTTTAAATGAAAAAGTATCCTGTTGTACATCTTAAACACACCACAAACTTCAAACAATACTAAAACTTCAGTCTGGTTCTGGTTAGAAGACACTGCTGCACTATTTGATATTGCAAGTGCAAGATCCACAAGGACAGTGTTTTAAAACATTCAGAAATCTAGTATTTTAAAATGGTTGCATATGGGAAAAGGGTTATTTAATACTCAGTGTAATGAATTCTTGAGTTACATTAACTGCAGCATCATAAGGAGATATTGTACTCCTGCTCTCTAGCTATGTGGAAGTGGAGCAATGGAACTGCCATACATCCATAAATAAAGTCATAAGAATGATCTATAATCTTTTGATGCATACATTTAAGACATTTCAGTAAGGTTTATTACATTTCTTGTTTCCTCTTCTCAGCATCACTGTTGAGATACGCATAATGTTAAAAATCACTCAGCAGTCCATGTTAAGAAAAGAGAAGCAATGTTTTTAAGCATAAAGTAGTTATTTCTAATCTTACTGCACTTGAGTTGGTCAAGAGGTAAAGCACCTTATAATTCTGTAAATCAGAGAAAACAACGACTGACTCAATGATTTAATTATTTATTATCATTCTCTTGCAAAGCCACATTCTAAGAGTGGTTTCTCTCTGCCCAGCAGATAGGAAGGTAAAACAAAATCATTCCGTTTTGTACAGTGTACACTGCTAGATTAGGAAAGTCTATTTTGATGCTGCTATTACCCATATCAGCACATACAAATCTGAAATTAAGCTTTGTGTTAATTTTTAATAAGTTGATTGTGCCATCACATTGGAAAGTCAAATTTAAAAAATAATTTAAAAAATAAAATAGCATTGTCTGGGAGTCAAACACTGAAAAAAAAAAGCTATTCTTCTGACTGCAGCCATGTGCCAAAAGCCACATTACAAGCCAGTAACTCATTTTAAGATATCTAAAATTACCTGCTGAATAATTTTTTTTTTACTGAGGAAATCCAATCTTTGCACTGTGATGCAGGACAGAGCTGCCTGTCTCCCTGTCTTGTCATACGGCTTATTTTGATTAGCTGCAATGGCATAGAAGTATAGATTTTTAATATACTTTTATTGCATTTTAGATACCTGACTTATTGACAGTAGGTTTGGGGCATTGTCTTCCTGAATTTTTATGACTATGCTTTTTTGACATCTATGCTTTTAAAATTTTTATTGGGAGTTTAAAATGCCTGAATTTCTTTAGGGACAGATGACAAATTCTATGAGATGTGATACCAAAAATGTTCATTTAGATGCAGAGGGCATTAAAAAAAACCAAACAGAACAACAAAACACACAAAAGACCCCTCAACACCAACACTAGTATGTTCTTGTCATCTCCCATTCTGCCCTTAAAAAAATCCCAAGCTTTTTTAAAGCAGGATCCAAAATAAAACAAGCTGAAAATGTAAATTCTTATAAAGTAATCTAGGTTTTTACACAGTGAAAATCTATTTCCTTACTCCCTAACAACGGAGAACACACAGTACAATAGTAATTATTCTGAAAACAGTTACACTTCCTACTGTGCCTTCATAAGCAGAACTGTAAAACAGCAACACTGCAACAGCACTGAGAGTAAATGGAAATCAGAATGCGAATTCTGCATGTAAGCACACAGGCCTGCTCAAGGCTGTGGGTATTGCTGTAACTGGCTGTCTGCTTCTGAAGACAGCTACTCCTCATGGGTAGTCTCTTTCATTTCATTTGGCCCTGCATTAATACATTGGCATCCTGCACAGCATTAAGAGAGGGTTGTGGGAGGAGCAAGAAGACTATACTTTTTCCAGAAAGCTGGTGATGGGAAGGGGGAAACAGGTTATAGCCAGCAGCAGCATCCAACTAGAAATCCTGGGTTTTTTACACTCTCATAAAAACAGTCAGAGAAAATGCAGCAGAAAGGTATAAAACAGATTTTCTTCATTACAGCTATGAAAAATACAGTGCTATTGATCTGAATTCTTTGATGTGTTCTGGAGAAATGTTTACTACCAAGGAAGAAGATAAAGTGAGAGGAATCCATGACATGCTTTACTTGCCTTAAGAGTGTCATTAAAAGCAGGCAAACTCAAAACATCCATATTCTGCAATAAAGATGTCTTTTATAAAATTTCAAGAATTTCCTGAAACAAATCCCTAAAATGAATAACCAAGTACCCAAGTTGTATATTTCACCATGGTGTAAATCAATGGCAAGAAGTGGACTTTCAGCAGCTCCATCCCAAACTTTCAAAGGAATACTTTATTTAGAGAATCAGTTCACTTTCTTGCCTGTACTCAGAAGCCCCAACAGTCAATTTCACCTTTTTTTCTTTCTACTCTTAAAAGTTATACTAAACTGCTTTAAAAGGTATTTTATTACTCCAAGTAATAAGTAAGTACATGCTGTACACATTCCCATGAGCTTTTTGTAAATTCTCACCTAACCATGATGCCCTATTTAATTTTATCTGAATTTTGACCATGTCCTTGCACCTAGTACTACTACCTTGCTATCTTACCATACCATCCTACTAATAACCACTTCTGAAATTCCAAGTTCTATATCTTAATTAAAACTATGGACTTGTATTACAGCTCTAAATTAATCACAGGGCTTTGAGAATTGGAGCATCTGGGAGAAAAAGAAATTATATGATCCAACATTTGATTGCCCAAATACCTTGTGTTTTAAAAGTGAGGTGTTTTCTTTAGGTATGACAGATGACCCTTAGAAAATGGCATCACATCAAAGTCATCAAAACAGTACAGTACAAAATGAAAACTATCAAGTGCATCATACAACATTTGAAAAAAGGATTACTCTACCTGTATCGAACATGCTCAATTGTGTCGTATGTCAGCTTGCTGCTGATATTCTGACTATGAGGGTTGCCTAGGAGATAACAGAGGTACCGAAATTAATCATTAATCACAATTTTGCTATTAAATTTCTCTTTTATCAAAGTATTACACCAAGTGAGCCTAAAAGATGATAAAAAAAGATTCAAGGCACACTTCACAGCACTGCCCTGAAGCCCCGTAGTCAAGAGAAGGGATCTACAAGAGGGTAAAGCAATTATGACAGACCTGGAAACTTCAGCTGGATCTCTTACTAATACTTAGGCAGTTCCCCTTAAAAAAAAATGAAACTGCATATGCACAAATATACTAGGAAAAACTGCAGACAGAATGCACATTCATAAATGTATTTATGCAGTAGCTAAGAAGGAATAGACAGGATCTGGAGATAACAGACAATCATTACTGGGCAGCAGAATTAATCCTTGGTTTTTTAGTGTCTAAAATTGAAATAATTCATTGAAATAGAAGTTGTGCTGGGTGGCTTAGCCCAGCTCAGCAGAAGCATATATAACAATTAAGACAGCATAATTTTATCTTCTTGAGCAAAAAAGATTACAGCAATATTCACACAGGCACAGCACACTTTCTTATTAGTAAATACTTAAGAGACCATGCCAAAACAGTTTGGAAAAGAAATAAGAAAAAATTGCTATACTAATACAGTTTTTGCAGTAGGCTCCAATATTAGCTGCTCTTTTCAAAATTCAAAAATTACCCAGCTGAAAGTTGTTGAGTGAAGGTGTTGGAAATAATAACTTTAGAGCTCAAACCCAAAACTAACACTTAACACTTTTCATGTCTGATGTTGTATTTCTGTAATTTCCAATTCAAATATTCTCAATTTAGAAATGAGACTATCTCTCACTTATATTACTTTCCCTCATTTACACATGCAACAGCTAAACTGCAGTTCTTTGGGCCTGTGGATTATCACCAAGAAAATAAAAAAGCTGCAAGACAAGCTCCCCCTTAATTCACATCTGTGTTTGTTAAATTAAGTCTTTCTATACAGCATTTACTGTCCTCAGAGTATGAGATGTAACTGAAAAAAAAGAGAGTTGACCATACTGGAGCTCTTGTTATCATTTCAGATGAAAACACTAAGAAAAAGAGACAATTTATTCTCCCATAGCATTATAGGTACTATGCAAATCTGCTCCAAACTGGCAGTACTACTACTTCTATTCACATGCACTCAATTGATTCACAAATTAATTTTCTTTTCTGACACAGATGGTGCTTATTAAAAGGGTTGAGCCCGATGTTGTTTGAAATAACTAAGATCAGAGTGCATACATTTCACTTTACAATGTCTGTGGTGACAGAACATTAATTTTAGTATCACTGGCATGCACTTGAATAGGATATCTTGAATATAATTGAATCGATGTATTTTGTTATAGCAGAAAAAAGACCCTATCCCTATCAAGAATAGCACTCATTTTGTAGTGGAATCTTAATTCATACTCTGGATCCCAGCTTTTCCAGCACTCAGGAAAAAAGAAAAGGGGGAAATGACATGATGGCACATCGAAAATGAAAACTAAAACCAAAACTCTGAAGTGGGTTGCCCAGGTGATAAGCACAAGTGTGCCCATGCTGGAGTGAACAAGCGTTTTCTTGTGAAGCAGTGGTACCTAGTTCCCAAGTGAGGAATCCTTTTGTTCCATGTATCAGGGAGCATAAGAAAGACACAAATCTAGCAAAAAGGACACATGACCCACAGATAGTAACACACCATAGGAAATTTAATTACTTCAGTCGGACTACTCACAGCATAATACTGTGCAGTGTAATTTTTTTTTGGTTGAGCATGACTGACTCTAATGTAAGTTGTCTCACACAGTAACACTATTTTTTAAACTATGAATGCTGCTGACTTTGTATATAAAATCACACTCAGTGTGTGATTCTCAGCTAATAATAACATTAGAAAGAAATGAAAGGTTTAGGCAAAGGATCTGGAGATTAAGTACTTACAGGTGGTGCTGTAATTGTTAAGTCTCCACCCAGATATTACACAATTCTGTAGATACTTTTACTCACGCTCCTCTGTGCATTATTGCTTTGACAATACCTATCCTTTTTCTGAGTAAAAGGCACCTAAGTCTAATAGTCAGAGCAGAGCAAAGTCTAATAGCACCTATTCCGTGCCTAAATTTACTTGGGATTTTTAAGCTAAGCTTTCTTCTGAATAAAATGCTTATACTGAGTCACAGCCTAAGCGCTTTGTGATGACTCTCACTGAGGAGGGTGATTCTGGATTCTGGTCCTTGCATAAGAAATTGCGTTTGCATTTTGTGTGGAAAAAGCCACAAAGAATGAACAGTGGTTAGCTGCACTGTATTTCTTTATCCCAAGCCTGGTGCCCTAACTCTGAGGCAACAGTCATGCTCCCTTTGATTTTTCTTCTTCACCAACATCAACACGTCCTTGGCCAACAAAGAATGAAGCTAGAGGTGACCCAAAGGGCCTATGCCTCCTTTGTAAAAGCACTGGTCTTCCAACTACTCTATAGCAGTGCTAAAAAACCTGCAGAAGAAACTCAGTTTTGTACGATTTAGCTGGAACATTGAGAAGACTAATGGGAATGAATGTTGCTTTGCACTTACCATAAACGTTGTTTCTGAGGTCATCAGTAAAAGCTTTAAGTAGACTCTCTGGGAAAAGTGCTGAACCAGCATGGTCAAGGTAAGTAATCCCTAAAATACAAATAAAATTACTAGTTTCAATTTTTAAAAGATTTAATGCCATTTTCTCCCACAGCGTACATTGTGAAGTGCACCATTCAAATACCCCTTTTCATTCACAAACAGAAAAATTAAAAAAAAAGGATGAAACAAACAACAGAAGCCAAACATTTTGATTACGTGGTTATAATTTCTAATTAAAACCAAAGAGATCCTTCCTTTCATGCTTAGATTACACATTCTTTGGAAGAGAAAAATCTTTTGTTTGGCCTGTACAAAAATGAGCAAGCTGATGTCTTCAGCCTTGCTTCTTCTAGCTACTACTTACTATGAAAACTACCATTACCACAATAATAATGGTAATAATTATTAACAGCAATAATAATGTTGTCTCCTTGCTGACAGGTGAAGCAACTCTCTCAAGAACTGACAAGGCCTAAATCGTGTCTGAAGCCCAAAGACAGGACCAATGTAAGTTTTAATGTATTTAATCATGTCTCACCACTCTGCTGCTCTTAACATTCAATTCATTCTTAAAATCTTCTTTTATATTATTAAGCTACTGCAAAACTTTTAAATAAATGCTTATTGGAAATGAAGGCTTTTTCATGTTTGGCCATTTTAGATTTCTTAATCTTTAGCAATTATTCTTCCATTTCTCCAGTGTATTTCATGCTCTTTATTAGTTTTTTCATTTCACTTACCTTAAGTATTTCAACCTATTTCAAATTTTAATAATGATGAATATGATTAAGATTAGAATTTATTAAGTATTTTAAAGGTCTTTCCTTTCCACATGGATTTAAAATTGAGTTAAGCTTTAAACGAGAAGCCTTGACACTTGGAAATATATATCATTATATATTATGTTACTGCAGCAGTGATCCAGTGGGTAAAGCTGAGGCAGTGCTAATAATAAAACCAATCCAGATGCCCACTTCTTATTTTTGAAAGAGAAGAGCCCTCTTCTGCCTTAAGATTTCCTCACTTACAGTGCCTAGCAGAAGCAGAATTCTTAATAATGGCTTGAAGTCAATCGAGTGTTTTGAGGTGTTTCAGGAGGTGGTGCATGGACAAAAACCAGGGTCAATTCACTCACTGGTCAGATTTTTTAGGTTTTCACTTTTTTAAAAAAGAAGAATCCCAAGAATTTTCTCCCAAGCACTGTGAAGCAGCACATAGAAGCACTCAGGGGTCAAAATGCATTTGGAGGTCTGTCCTGCTCAGTTCCTGACAGCTTCTCAGCTCTGCTGGAAAGGAGAAAGGCCTTTGGAGGGAGAGAGGCACACTGCCCATGGCAGGACACAGCCAGGCCCCTGCCCAGTGCTGTGGCACAGCTTCTGCAGCAGCTTTACCTCCAGCAGGACATATACTCACCCCAGGACCTGCATCTTGGCACCAAAAGCTCAGGCAGGCCCTGAGATGGAGCTAAAGCATGGAGCAACAACCACAACCTCCACCAGCTCCACCAGCTGTCAGGGCAATAGGCAGCCCACAGTCACTGGCTACAGCTGGGAGAGCTGGGAAAGGCAGGATTGGAGCTGAGAATGGGAAGAAGCAGCCCTGAGCAAGACAAGGGTGGAAGGACTGCTGTCCTGGAGGGAACCACCCCAGCCAATACTCTCCCAAGAAAGCCTCCACAGAGGTGCCATTTGGCTCTCATGGGCACCAAGAGCACAGCCCAGTGATGCTCCTCTGGGAGCAGTTGCCATGTTTGGACCTTTCCACCCCAAGGATGGTGACAGCACTGAAGTCATTACACAGCCCTACAGCACAAGCAAAAATCAGGCAACCAGCTGAGGCTCCCCAAATGCAAACCACCCACTGACAAGGGACAGGCACTTCCCGTCCTAACCAACACTCCTGTGAGACAATGCAAACTAAAAGACCTCTAGGTAAAGGCCCTTAAGTGGTTTTTCAAATTTGATTCCTTATGTAGCTCATGATGAAGGACAATATTGTGGTTCTGTGAAATGGAAGTATAGAAACCAGCTAGTCATTTTTTAAACTCTTCCTCTGGGTATAATACTTTTAAAATCTGTGAGGAAATTCAGCTGAGGAAGGAAAAATTATTAATTCTTAAACTTCTATTTTATATTTAATGCTGCTGTTTAATTGCAAACAGAGAACAGTGTTTAATGCTCTCTCTCACTGCCCCAAAAAAGAAATTGGCTCTCTCATCTTCTGACATTGCACTGAAACAAATATCTTCATTGCTATTGCACTTTTATGATGTAGTTTTTCCTTGCTGTCTTATTTCAACAAAATTGTATTTTTAAAGAAAAGGAAAAAAAATGGTACATGTATAACACCATGAAAAAAACCCACATTAATAACTTTCATTGTTCTTTTCCCTTGGTTTAATAACATTTGCTATTTTATCTTTATTGAATGCACATTAACCAAAGAGATTTGCCTTATATAGAGAACAATACAGTTCCCGTTGTTTCACTGTGGTATTTAGTATATAGGCTGTCAGCACTATGAAATGATACAGTTTATGGGAAATAACAGGAGAAAGAAAATATAATATGATCAACCAAAAAGAACATTAAAATGCAATATCCATCAGGATGTGGTTTCATTGCTCAGGGAAAATGTAAAATTAACTTTTAGTTTAATTTACATACTATTATATATGGAGTGTGTAACTGACTTCACTGGTCCAATAATATAGCAACTATTTGATAAGATCATACTTCAGAAGTAGGGTTTTTTTTTTTTTTTTAATACAAGTATCAGAAACCATTCAATGTGTTGGCATTAGTTATAGAAAATTATTCAGAGAGAGTATTGGTTCATAAGCTGCAATATTCATATGCTAATATCCTTGAAGATTAATTTTACATGGGAAACTCTTTGGGAACAAAAACAGGCCAGTCTGCCCTGCTGAAAAAGTCCCAGCCCAGCTCTCTGATCCCCTTATGTACTACAATTTGTCACTTAACAAAGAGTTTACCATCGCTCTGTGCTCTTGGCCCTCCATAAAACTTTATTAATGCACACATACATACAGCCTCATAAATGCCTGGGGACCATCCAGTTTAACTGAACATTTTTATCTCTTAAAAAAAAAGATAATTTAATTTGGAACATTCCAGAATTAGAGTTTAAGACCAAGTGAGGAGACTCAACTGCACAAAGTCTGAGAATCTGCAAAACACACAAGGCAAAAAGAAACTACCAGATTACTCTTTATGAGACAAATATCTGCTTCTGACTAAAGCACACTTCCCTCAAACGTGACTCCACCTGATTTAGAAGAAATTGAAAGGCATCATTTGATGAACTGAAAGTAGAATAGGGCAGTTATGTCTTTACTAAATCTTTTAGTAACTACTAAGCTGTGCATATGTTTACCACCCAGAAGATGGTCTAGAGGGGAAGCACAGAGAGGCCATGGAAGCACTTCCAACAATGGCCTGGTGCCACATGGCACTAAGCGACTAAGCTTCCTCCTGCTTCACACCCCACCCATAAACCCATGTCTAGCCACCCAGCTCCTCTCTGGCTAAATGATTACTACTTTGGTATTATGCAGTATTTTCTTGCAATCCTTGAAATTGTTCTTGGCGCTACACATTTCTGAACTTATGTCTAAGTATCACTTCCGAAAATAACCAATTTACCTACGCACCATCTGGACACTCTGTGTTCACCTCCTTAACCTTTTGTTATCCAGTGATTCTGCTACAGTCACCAAAACAAGCCAACCTGAGCTACGGCTTCACAGATTATTTCTCACAGCCCTGGCACTTCAAAATTCCTGCACTCCAGCTGACTACAGGCTGCCAGTTATATTGCCAAAAGTCTCATAATAAAGAATGAAATGTGTAGTTACAAGGCAGCAATTCTATAAAATCATGAATTTTGATTGGTGGATGTAATTGCAATTCACTAGGATTATATACACAATATTACCTGGAAAGCAGATACAGACAATGCCCTGGAGAGAGAGTATATATCTTAAATACGGCAATATTAACAAAACCAATATGAAATAGATTATATGAAAACAAGCTGAAGGCAAAATTAGGCATTATCTGTCAAAAGATAAATATGATATTTCTAAACACCAAATAAGCAGGAGAAAAAAACAAGTGACAAAACAGGGAGAAGTGGGCTCTACAGAGCCAAGACAAGTGTGATATCATTTGGACACAGAGAGGTTTTAACAGGTAGCATCACAACAGGTACCTCAGATTCATAGAATCATAGAATAGTTTGGGTTGGAAGGGACCTTAAAGATCACCTAGTTACAACCACCCTGCCATAAGAAAGGACACCTTCCATTATCCCAGGTTACTTGAAGTCCCATCCACCCTGGTCTTGAACACTTCCAGGGACGGGGCATCCACAACTGCCCTGGGAAATCTGTCCAGTGCCTCACCACCCTCAGAGTAAAGAATTTCCTACCTAATATCTTATCTAAACCTACTCTCTTCCAGTTTGAAGCCACTACACCTTGTCTGTCACTACATGCTCTTGTAAGAAGTCCCTCTTCATCTTTCTTGTAGGCTTCAGGTACCAGAATGCTGCAATTAGGTCACCCCGAAGCCTTCTCTTCTCCAGGCTAAACAATCCCAATTCTCTCAGCCTTTCCTCATAGAAGAGGTGCTCTGTCCCTCTAATCAATCATCTTGGTGTCTTCCTCTGGACTCACTCCAAGAGGTCCATGTCCTTCCTGTGCTGTGAACCCCAGAGCTGGATGCAGCACTGCAGGTGGGGTCTCACCAGGGTAGAGCAGAGGGGGAGAATCCCCTCTCTCACCCTGCTGCCCACACTGCTTTGGATGCAGCCCAGGACGCAGCTGGCCTTCTGGGCTGGGAGTGCACATTGCTGGGTCACATCCAGCCACCAGGTTATTTTAGTAATCTAAGTCAGATACCCTTTAGAGTCAGCTCCTTCCTTCCAGTCCCTGCGTAAGACTTAGTGTCCCCAAGGGATGCCCCTAAATTAAATGGCAAAATTTGCTTTAACTATGTAAAGTAGTACATAAAACCTTTGTAAAAGTGCCTGAAGTTCCTGACACAGGACATGATATGCCTACATACTGTATGGACAGACAGATAAAGATCCTCATTATGCAAAACCATTAATGAAGTGCATTAAAAGAAAAGAAAAATCCTACTTACATGGCTTGAGATTTGCCTTTGCTTGACATTTTCTGGATTAATGAATATTTTTACCTGCACCTTCAGTTCCCTTTCGGCATTGATTTAGACAAAAATTATCACATCAGAGTATGTTTTTTCAATAAAAACATGCCTCTCATCTAAACAGTTTTGTTCTGCTAGAATGTTTTATTTCCATTGCTTAAGGCCAAGGAGGTCTTCAAAAGACCACAAGAGCATAGTGCTTGATGGACAAAGCCACAGATGCTCAAAGCCTGAATAGTTACCATGTGGCTAAAGGAGACACTGTTCCTCAGCATGATTTGACTTAATTGCTACAGGCCTGGTGAAGTAATGCAGCAGTCAGCCCGCAGCCATGGGGCATATTCTGCTTTCCACTGCCAGTCCACCAAATTCATCAATTTTAGTAATCACAGCTTGACCGGACTGCCAAATGCTGCTCTGCACTGAGCTGCGACCAACCAGGATAGTGGCACCAATATTCTAAGGGCTGCTAACTAGTAACTGAGTTTTGTGAGAAAATGGTGTTTAATTAATGTATCTGAGTGTTTGACTTGATGGACTCATTACAAAAAGCAAAGCATGAAATGTGCAATTACATTTTTCCATAAAAAGTTCCATTATTCCTCTCCATGTGCTATTGGCTTGCATTATTTGCTCCCACTGCATTATTACCTACAGCAAAGTAGGCAGAGCATCAAAACCTTTTACAGTGAATACCTCACACACTCTTTGCTTGCTGTACTCCTCAGCAGGGGCTATACCAACTCCACAAAAGCTATTTAGGTGGATAAGGTTATCCATTGCCATTATGCACTGACACTGTTCTATGTACATGAATCCCTACTTGCAGCTTTCAGTTTACAGCTTGCCGATGCTGAGGAAGATGCTCAAGAGTGCAAAAGAAAGCAGTGATTTCACATTTATTAAGAAATCACATCCAAGCCTATGTATTTTGCACAGCTACAGAAAAAAACCCCTAAAACAGCATGCTATCAAATTTCATCATTTGCCAACTCCTCTGCTAAATGAGACTGCAGTAAAGGGATCAATCAGCACTCACCTTCATCCTTACAGCCCTACCTGTAAGGCATAGCTTTACTCAGTGCATCACTGGGATAGGATTAAATATCAACTGCAGTCAGTGATGTTATTTCCATGGACAACTTTAATGGGTTGTGTGAGACCGGCTGAAGTCTTACACATGGGCAAAAACCAGAGGTATCCCAGCTTCATATGAATAACCTGCTGCAGCCTGCCTCTCTGTCTTTGGATGAAATATACATCACAAGTGATTCATATTCATGCATGTCTTCAAATAACTGCTACTTGCTCAGACTGAAACCAGCATTCACACCTCCCTAGCAAAGCTATAACCACCTTTTGGTCTCCTTCTTTTTTCCCTTTCTCTCTGATGCAATTGATCAAATGATTGAAGAGTTGAAAGAGAACATATTCCCCATTCTTCTATTACTAGAAAATGCTTTTGTTGGTTTTGCTGCAAATTTCATAAAAACATTCACTTTTGAGTAAGAAAGAGGAGCTTTTGTGTAGGAAAAAGAATTCTCACTTGAGATGAAAACATGATGGTAAAAAGCAATGTTTAAGGAATCATCATAATAATTGTTTATAATAGCAGTCATTACCTAAACATTCTAGTAGCGTACTCCTGCACTTTTTTCCTTCCTTTTCTTCCCATAAAAAAGCCACAGACTTTCAACAGTGTGCCAAGATAATGTTTAACACTGACTTTTCTAGCCAGTTCTACTTCTTGCTCTGTGACCTGAAATAATGGGTTTCATAATAAAATCTAGGACAAAATAGTGACTCGATATTCTCTCCAAAATACATCAAATGAATTGTGCATAGATATACAGAAAGCCTTTAAAATTATTTTACATGTTTCCAAAAGCAGTAGAAGATAAACTAAGTTCAAAACAAAAATCAAAGAATAAGCCTTTTCTTCACCCTTTTCCCTTAAAACTCATTCCATTACACAGAAATAATTCACTATGAGCCTCTGGCACCTGGAGCCTTGGGTTGAACTTGAAACCAGGGCAATAATTAAACACCCACATGAGAACTGGTACACGCTAGGAACACTCAAAGATAGACAGCAAATATCAATTATCCCCTCTTGAGGCCCTGCAGAAGTACTTCCCAGCCATCATTCCTTCCCAATGACAAGACTACATTAATGCCTTGTTTGGTAAATATAACAGTCCTCTCTGCTGCATTTTCTGGCAAAGAAGCAAGGCTGCTGTAGCACACCAGTGGTAAAGTTATTCTCCAATGGAAGTTCTTCACACAAGGTTCCTCACAGACATTTACAGCCCTTGATTTACTTGCACCATCCAGCGAAAAGTCCAGGAACAAATAGTGAAGATCAATTTCAGAGATGTAAGAGTAAGAGAAGTGTAAATTTCCATTCAGCATACATTTGATCTTTCAGGGAAAAATATGTAACACAAAGTGACCACACTACCAAGAGGAACTGTGCATAAATTCAAAGACTGTGGAATGAAGAGTGTGAGTGAGGGCTGTAGTGAAAACCACTCATAGAATGAGAGATCTAAGAAAATTATCCTGGCCCACAGTGGGCAGTCCTTTGCTACAACACTCATCAGTCAAGCTACCTCTACATGCAAAACAGGTAGGTTGTTAGTCTATTTGCTCAAGCCAGAACAGTGCTTCACAATTGTATCTTTATAGTAAGAAATCACACCTCAACCTCTAGACTGTTATTCCATGATCAGTGTATTCTCATATCTCCCATGTCAGCATTCTTTTGCTTTAATATCTATCTTCAGCCACTCAGCTTTAACAAGTATTTCTCCCTTGACACCCCTGTAGCATCCCTCCACCTGCTCTGGCTAAAAATTTCATGTTCCTTTACTCCTAATAAATGGTAATTCCAGCAACTCATTTCAATCCCACTCATGCCTCTTCCCACTGGAAGCCCTTTCTCTGGGAGCAACAGGGGACTGGAGAGCAGGTGTGGGGGAGCAGAACACACATTCCAGAAGATGAGCTCAGAATTTTGGAAACCTAGAATAAGCGTCCCTAACTTTACTGGAAAAATACTTCCTTATACCAACACATCCAAATCTCTCAGGTAACACTCCTAACCGTTACTCCGTACCTGATTTACACTCCTAATTGACTGTAGTGTAGTCAGAAAAAAACCAGCATTATTAAACCAGGGAGAGGTTTAATGCTTGAAATGCCCATACATAATGCTTGGCCAATATCTCCTCTACCACCTTTTCACCAGTGAGCAGCCACCAACAAAAAGTGAAACCACCATCAGGAGACAGCAACAATAGCATATAAAAATGTTAAGCATAGGAGTTTCAGTATTGCTACTGAGTAAATACTTAAGACTTAATCCAAACAACTTACTTGTAATGAGGAAGAGAAAATACCGAGATTTCATTAGGGAGATAGTAAGTATGCATGAAAAACTACGTATAGGTTTTTCTTCTACATATGTATTGGGTTAATCTAGACATTTTTCCATCATAAAACCTTTTGGCTCCAAGTTCCCACTATATAACTTTACAGTAATTATACTAACTTTATAGCTGCTCTCTCTGGTGAAACTATTCAATTATAAACAGACTGACCTAAATGGTAAGATTATACTCGACTGCTTTACCTTTACTGAAGTTCATTGATACCACTAAGTATGCAGATATCAATAACAGAACTCATGAAATAATCTTATTTCTTATTTAGGGATATTTTTTAAAATAAAAATTGCTTTGTAAATTTTTTCAGGACTGACTGTAATTTCCTGATACCTCCACAAAATTTTAATACTTCAGTACAAAAAGCATCCCCTACTTGAAAATAAAATT
The DNA here is from genome assembly GCA_013399225.1 of Rhipidura dahli. Classification (NCBI taxonomy): domain Eukaryota; kingdom Metazoa; phylum Chordata; class Aves; order Passeriformes; family Rhipiduridae; genus Rhipidura; species Rhipidura dahli. The sequence goes on along the minus strand of VXAC01004647.1, from coordinate 36,378 downwards.
GTTCCCATTCAAACAAAAAATCTAAAGACACAACTTTCTGTAAATAACTTAATGGTATACAATTAAACATTGGCATAAATGTTCTGTTACTGTCTGATTTTCAGAAATCTACTAGGAATGAAACAGTACATTTATCAAAAAATACTGTTATAAGAAGCCAAAGTTTTTAATTCCAAAACAGTTTGACAACTGTAGAGATTTGTTAACTAGTTGTGACAAAAAATACCAGCTTCCCAATGATTAGGTATGAACACAGCAGTATGTGAGAGAAATCCTACCTAACAAATAACAGCATGCAGCTTCCAGATGCTCGATTTTTTTAACTTCCCTGCTGTCCATGTTAAAGCTTTCTAAAAGAAAGCTAAAAATCTCCTGAGCTACTGGCAGAAACACATCATTTACAACCCTCTTTCTAAAGGCATGTGATACAACTTTTGGAAGTTTGGTGATTATTTTGAATCTGACTTGGCCAGCAATAATCCACTGCTGGACACTGCCATAAAGCTGTTTAGAAGGATGAGTTTGTGGCTCTTCCAGAGGCAACACCTTGCACTGAGTACAGATACTCCATTTTCAGAGGACAGGCTCTCTGAACTCAAAGGGCTGCAACCCAACAAAAAAAAGTAATTTCCAAAGTCCAGATACTCGAAAGGAAGCCATGCAGAGTCTGAATGCATTTCTGCTGAACCACAATGAATAACCAAAGCAGAACTTTGCCTTCAGGTCACAGAGACCTTAACTCTGCAGAGAGAAGCAAGCTCCATTCAAACGTGAGAACATCAAGGTGTCCAGAGTCTTTGAAGTAATTATGAGGCTCAGCTGAACTCTGAGTTAAGCCATTAACAAATACACTATGTTGTATTTGTTACACTAAACATACTGCACAGATCACCTCTATGGTTCCAGGCTAAGGTAAAGAGCTGGATTACAATCTGCACAGAAGCTTAAATGACATTTGAAACAAGTGAAATTTTCCTTTCTTTAATTAAAAGCATTAGGCTGCTCATATAGCTGTATCTTCATCTAGCACCTACAGAACATCTTCAGTCTCCAGGATTTGCATGCACACTCTAAAAGTCCAGCTATCAATTTTAAAAGTGCAACATTTGTAGTAACCCATTGACAAGAGGAGTAGGAGTGCTGTAATAACAGGCAAAAGTAACAGAATCTCAAAATCACATGAATCAGTTTACTAGAGTCAGTTATGTCAAATGAAGAACTGCTCCAGAGGTGTGTTTAAGGCATCCAGGTGATTGGGTATTTCCTCCAAGCACATATTGTACACCTTTATTTATAAATATGCACAAATGTGCCTGTGTGTGCGGTGCTGAGATGGGTATATGAATATATATGTGCATAAGTATTCCCTTAAGAGGATAATTAGCATTTCCATGTTGCTTCTTGTAGCAAAACATAAGGAAAAGCAGGTGTGAACCTGAAGACTCTCTTCCCTTGCAGCTCTTTCCCACTTTCTCTTCTCTAGCGCTTATCCAATTGTACATTTTGATATTTTTGGCAAAGTCATTACCTAGAAGCCATCACACGTGCTTTCAATTTCAATTAAAATTAACATCTACAGAACATCATCTGCACTCAACAAAAACAAAACTGACTTTCAGTAACAATACGCTAACCACAGTTACCAGTGAATAGCTTTGAAGAGAGTCAGGCACACTTCTAATCTGAATAATTTGCATCCACTATAGAATTCCACTAGTGGGGACTGAGTTCCAAAGCTGCTCAGCTCAGTGCAAGTCCACTCAGTCAACTACTTCTCCTTTGCATCTTTGTTTATCCGAATGGTCTACATTTAAATAGAAGTAGTATTTAGGGCACCCGTGAAGTAAGTCCAACTTAAGGTAGTACTAAGAGATACAAATATCTGAGTGTCATAAAAACCCAATAACAGCCTGACACTACTGATATAAATATAAAGAATTTCATTTTTGGTAGCAACCTTCCATTCAGTACCTTTGGCTACAAAAATTAGTTTCACAGTTCTTCCTTTTTTTTTTTTTTTTTTTTTTAATGGAACTAGCAATAAAGCAATTGCTATGTTATTCCAGTTTTATAAGCACAGACCTGTGCTTCACTAAATCATGGTATAATTTCTCTCAATAAAGAGCTTCTTTCAATACTAAGGACTTCAGAAATAAAAGAGAATTATAATTTCACCATAAATTATTCAAAATACTAAATACAAATGGCTTCATTAACACTAGACTTTGAGAATGAGTAAAATATTATATATGGAAAAACAAATATTCCAGTATCCCTAATCTCTGAACTCTGAGCTTAAATTCACAACTCTGCCACAACGGCAGCTATTGCACTTTGCCTCAAAACATCTAAGAAAACACTATGTATTTAAAAACCAAGGTCTTCCCCCACAAGCTGTAAAAGATTTGAATAAATGACAAGACCAGACACAATGTTCATACAACATAACTTACTCAATTTCTGACACAAGGTACTTAAGGAATATACTATCTAAGTAATACTACACATGGCATACGCTGCTTCCAGAAGTGACTGCAGGATGGGATTCCAAGTATGGGCTGCAATTTCCTGTGTGGAGCCTCCTCCATAACTAGCACAGCCACATGGAAGTGCTAGAGCTGCTGGAATTCCTTAGCCAGGCCAAAGGCTGCTCCTTCTCTACAGACCACTTCTACTGCTGCTGTACAAACCAGATGGCTGAACACACCTCGTCCTTACACGGGCAGAGGATGTCTGGTGACTCATGAAGAGTTACACAAGTGAGTAAATTCAGGAAACGATTCCGTAACATGAAGTGAGCATTATTTATGATAATGAATGATCTAATTAATAATGTACAGTATTATCATAACTGGAAAAGCAGTAGTAATTTGCTAATATTTCAAAGCTAACTTATGCACTGTTAATTTTCAAAAGCTCCCTCACACTTGCTATAGCTAGAAGTAACATCTCAGAACAGTATTGAGCTTCTGTAAGGAGCTCTTTTTATATCCTTAAATTTTCTACTATTTGTTGAATTTTTGCTTGCGGACATTTTATTTCTATATTGCCCCAAAACAAGTATTTTTAAGGCAACAATAGCACATTTGGTTCCTATCAATTGCATTCTAAAGCTACTTATTTGCCATTAAGATGAAATTAACTTGTAATTCCTATTTGTTTATTTTTAGCAAACCTGCATGAATAATTTTCACAAAAAAATCACCCAGGAGATGCAAAAATGAAAAACCTAAACACATCTAAACCACATTCTAAAACAGTTACTGAAGGCTCCTCGTGGAGCACAAAAAGGCCAAGGGATGGCTCAGGGCTTTGGAAATTGTAAAGAAAAAGATTATAACTCTCAGCAAAGCAACAAGAAAATCAAACTGATTAAATAAAAAATTAAATTTCAAAATTAATATGTTAGTATGGCCTCATTTGTGTTCTTAGTTACAGCTATCTCAAGAAGGACCCCATCTTCAAAGAATTGTAAGATCACAACTATTGTAAATCTGGTTCAGTCAGATATCTCAATCTGCTCACCACATTTCAAATTAGACTATGAAAAATTCAAACAACCAATGAGAAAAAAATATGGGTCAAAATACCCTGAAACAATGATAACTCAAAGAATGTGTGTAACTCAGTGCATGCAATTGGTTCTACATGTTTCGTTCCAGATCTATTTACTTACAAAAACTCCTCTCCAAACTTGTGCCATAAATACTGGAACACAATTATCTCTATTACGTCATGTAATCACCACCATAACGAAAGTCAAGGGTCCCCAATAGCAAACCTGGATTGAGCCCAGGCAATCAGCTGCACAGAAAACTGGTTACATGTGAGATAACTGCTTTCAGGAAGTTTGTTTCCAGATGGAAAGCAAGTATTCTTCAGTATTTTGTACAGACACCAGGTATCTGGTACTCTGCCTCCACAGAAAATTAGGATAAAGTGAACCTTGTGAGATCAGTTATTGCACAGTAAACACAGACAGTGTTTTTCTGCAGAGAAAACTATGGGCTTCTCTTCTCCCATTTCTGCTGACTGAGGGACAAGAAAAATGGTATTAAGGGCAAATTTTTCCCCATGCCTACTCTATGCTCTTTTTCCCCTACTGCCCTTCCAATTTGAAACAGTTTTCTTCCTTCTGCTATTAAAGATAATGCTTTGTGTTCTCACCACAGCGAGAGTAAAATTCACAGGTTTATAGAGAGATACCCATTTTTTTCTATTTTTTATATTGACATTTGTATATATACCTGTTGTAATGACTGCTCAGCAAAATGACAATAAGAAACAATCAGTTTTGATAAGAATAGATTCTTCCTTATATAACTTTTTTTTCTCTAGTGTTTAATTTTTTCTCATATACTGCTGTCTACAAGCCAGGAACCCCAGCCAGAGACTATATATATGTTAGACTAGACTGCTGTTTTCTTCTGAGTCATTCCACATGGAATACACAGTGCACAGAAGTAGATTCAACATATGCAACACTAGCTACAACTCATTTGAATTAGGAGCCTAAACAGTAAAGTTTCTTCTCTGGATTCAGCTATTTCTGTTCTACAGCTAAGGGGAAATTCAATCTATAGTAAAAAATGAAACAAAGTAAAAAAAAACCCAAAAACCCCAAACCAACCAACCAACCGCAAAACCCCAAAACAGAAAAAGAACCTCCAAACAAACAAACAAATGAACAAACCAAACAAACAAAAAAAAATAGAGATATGTAGTGACTAGAAAGACCCCAAGTCATGTGCTAGATTATAAAAGAAACAAACCAACCAATCAAGCAAACGGCACATACACACAAAATCTCTTATTCTAAAGTAAAAGATCTGAGAGACTCCCTTCCATGCTTCACCCCTCATACCAGGAAGATTTTTATAATTATATTATAAATATCAGTTTTACTCCTTTGAGAAATTCTCATGCTATTTCAATACAACTCATGTAACATTTCAAATATTTTTTAAAGACACAAGGCATTCTCTAAATATAAAGTTTAGGAAACATTTGAAGAAGTGGGAACTAGGCAGGCAGGTTTTCCCCCAAATTTCCAAATACCCCAGTCATTATAAATCATTTCACACGTAAGACTGAGGAGAGATCATTGTAAATTAACAGCTGTTTAATTAGTTTGGGACCTAATCACACTTCTAGAATGGATGAAAACAGAAGTGATAGCTACTAGAGGCCGAATGTACCCACAAGGTATCCAGCATTCAGATTTGAAGGTCTGATCAGACACTTCCGGAAACATGACAGCTGTCATGAGGTTATTTGGTCCTGTTTCCCCCAATTCAGTGGCACTGAAGTTTATCTAGAAAGCATTGCAGTGTAATCCTTGTGACACTTTACAAGTACACCTATCCTTCTCTGTACTTGCAGAAATGAAAGAAAAATTGCTTAAACTTCTGATGGCAACAGCTCTTTAATCTCTCAGGAGTTGTCACGCTCAGTGATGCTGAGCCTGGAGAACTGAGTGCCTTCAAACAAGCATTGCACACTGTGAACTCCACAACAGTCCACTCATCCAAAGGAAAAGAGGTTTTCATAATTTTTTTTTAAGTGGGTAACTTTAGTGCCCATGAGCTAAAAAGCTTGATTTGCCTTTCATTATTGCTAATAGGGATACAAATATTCCAACAAAAGCAGGTATTTTTGAATTTGACACTGGGGGAACTGAGTGATGAAGACCTATCCCCACCCTTGAAAAACACAAGCTAGAAAGGAAACTCACTAAATTAAAGTATAGATGTAACTCACTAGAAATTTAGACCTTTTCATCACTCATGAAGTACTCAACCTCACAGTATTATAAGCTTCTAAGGACAACCAAGAGGGTGAGTTGTAAGAGAGAGAATCCCTAGAGAGCATTTCACTGGAGTAGCCTCACCCTTTGGGCAAGCTCATATTGAAAAACAGGGGATGGAGGGAGGATTTGTTTTTACAAACCCTGCATCTCAAGGAGGCTTCCTATAGTATTACAGGAAGGGTTTGCCTCCCGTCCTCCAGTCTCTCCCAGTGGATCAGTGGAAGCTGGGCCCATGGCAGTGCTCACTAGAAGGCAGCCTTGGTTCCACTGCCCTGTGGGGCAGTGATGCTTTCTGTGCTCTGCAGATGAGCTTCACCAAATCTGAACATGAGGCAGCTCCTAACAATTTCATAATTACTTTCCTACTCATTCACAGAAGTCTGGTTTCTTTCCAAGCTGTAGTTTATGACCAAAGATCAGCTTAAATTCTATTTTCCAAATACACTCAGGCTTCCACAGAAATAGAAGATGAAAAGTTTAAAATTCAACTTTACAATAAGCTATGGAAGTTACTATTAAAACAGATCACTGTGATGGGAACAATGAATATTTAAAAAGCTTATTTTTTGACCCAGGCATCTGCCTCATTCCCCCTTCATACCCCACCTCTTCCTTCTGCTCACTGTTTTAACAGAGGCTTTGAGGAATGTAACTGAAGTGACTTGAATTCTTGATAAACCCTTCTCAAGGAATATAGTTAACAGCAACAAATCCTAAATTGTTAGTATCTGGAAGGAAAAAAGGCACTTCCCAAAGAATAGAATTCCTTTATGTTGGAGTTACAGTTGCAGTGTTCTCTTCATAAGAAAACCACTTCAATGCATGGTAATCTCCTCAATGCTGCAGAGCCATTAGCTATGCACGAGTACATCAATAACTGCTATTCTAATTGATGAAGAGTTAAATTTCTATGTAACCCAAAATCAGAACCTTTACTGTTTCTGCAGAAGAAAAACAAATCATTATTTTTCTGATCATTAGAGAAGTTAACCTTTTACTCCGGAAGTGACCCTGAAGGACAAAAAGCAGATAAAGCTGCTGGTACTATGACTTTTTAATCAAATGCCAGTTTAGAGAGTTTCACCTGAGCGTGAATTTTGAACAATTTGATTGAAATGCACAACTCATTTACCAAAAAAACCTCAGATGTATAACTGTGATTTCAACAAGACCTATATCAAAGACAACTTCCAAGGAAGGAAGGAAGGAAGAAAAAAAGGAAGAAAGGAAGGAAAGAAGGAAGAAAGAATGATTTTCACTAAGACTCCAGCTTTGCAATTTAAGATGGGCTTTTGGGGATATTTAATAGAAACAGAAAGCAATTTTCCCTTTACAACTGTCATAGTTTTCTCCCTTCTGTATTTCTGCTCTTGGTGAATTTGGAGTGAAAGTAAGACAATTCACAGAACAAATGTTTACTAAAGAGCTAACAATTTGGAAAAAGGGGGCTTAATTTCATTACAAGAAAAAAAATCTGTCAGGGACACGCACCTCAGTCAGATGAGAAATGGAAAAAACTAAATGGAAAGGAATTTGTAGGCCCCAGTTACACAGGCTGCTCTGTCCACAGAAAAAGTGAGTTGCAGTGCTGTTCAGAGGTGTCACACTCTTATTGCCTTAGTCTAGCTTAAAAGTACACCTTTTGAGCCATCCCTTATAGGTAATTTTTGCATTTTAATGTCTCTTGCATGTCATTTCATGCTACCCAAATCATAGCTTACATGTTTTTTAGTTTATTTCTTCTGTACTCCAAGTCATCCAAGTCGCTTCCAATGAATTTAAATGGCACACATTTTCATGTACTTATAGTAATATTAAATTATCTCATTTTTAGAAGGGAAAACAGTCATCCCACATGTGTGATATTCGGCTGTCTTGGCAGCACTTTACCTGTCACTAAACATCCATGCTTAAGAGGTAAGAGGAGGAACATTGCTACACTTCCTGACAACCTTCCATGATACCAAAAAATCATAGAATCTTTCAGGTTAGACAAGATCTCCAAAGTCATCTACTCCAACCTGTGACCAATCCCCACTTTGTCAACTAAAGCACAGTACTGAGTGCCACGTCCAGGTGTTTCCTGAACACTTCCAGGGACGGTGACTCCACCACCTCCCTGGGCAGCCCATTCCAACACTTGCCAACAGTTCATTACTTATGAGGAATTTGCATTCTTATGGGAATTTACTCATTAATCAAGTGTTTCATCTGTTGTGAACACAAACTCCATGACCAACAATGGAGTGCAATTTCCTAAGTACCGTTTTGTCTGAACATTAACTTGGTCCTCTTCCCAGCTAAGCAATAGTAGTGAGTTCACGTGCGTCGGGAGAAGAAAGCAACATTTTTGCGGACAGCAAAAGCTGCTTTTTCCCGCAGTCTTTAATTTTGGGCCATTCAGTCTCCTGGGCATGGAGCTCTTGCTAGGTAACCACTTTCATTTATCTTTTTTTATCCAGTCTCATGAGAAGGCAAGGTGCATTATCAAAGCAAATTGTCCATCACAACTGAGACTGGACAAGGTATTAAGAAGAGAAATGTCACTCTGATCACTGGGCTTACACACTCCTAAATTGATTAAATATGCAATGAATATTTTCCTAGTGCATGACGAATCAAAGACGATGACAGATTTAAAGAAAGTTGCATACTGCCAGAGCAGCCAAGTAACAACAAGTGTCTTTTGTTTTTAGACAATTCTAACTGTTTCTAAAAGAAATTAGAGGCAGGCATACAAATAATAAAAATGCAACTCTGAGACACATCTAATAAGCTACACTCCTCAATATATTACTTGAGAAGTGAATGGCACACCAGATGAACAATGTCGTTTACTCAACAGCAATACAAAGTCTTTTTTTTAAAGAAAGGCAACCTACACTGGAACCCATTACTGATACAATCAGTTTCAAATCACTGAATTATGACATCTTTAATGTGCTGTGTGGCATGAACACAAACACATGGAAAGTCCAGAGCTTCAATTTCTTCCTTCTGGAAGAAATTACAGGAGAAACTTTCTGATGACTGTGTAATTTCACCTGACCTGTTCATAAGTTTGCAAAGGGGTACACACAGTGATATTTGGTGTTTAATTGTGCATTAATGAAATTAATTCACACACCATTAATTTAATTAATGAATATTTCTTCAAATAAGCTTCCTGTCATCTTTCCAAATTTTAATTTAGAACATTATTCTGCATACTGGCAGAAGAAGTGAGCTTAGTTGTGTAATCATCCTTCACAGCTAACGAAGTCACCAAAATATCACATCCTTGTGATCACATATCTGTCTTTTAGGAAGACCATAAGTGACAGTGACCTGTCCAGCCATGTTCTTAACTGTCTTTTAAAGACATTTTAGAACCTGCTGCTCCAGGGACTAATCTGAAAGAGCACAGAAACATCATCTGTTTTTTACTTCCCATGTGAAAGCCATATTCCCCTGGCTGCTACAAGAAACAAGGAGTGAGTCAGGACAACACTGAAAGCAAGAAGGAGAAATAAAATACTGTGGAGAGAAAGACTTTTCTCCTAAAGTCTTGCCTTCCAATTTAATACGTGTATTTCAAGTACTGGGGAAGAAAAGAGTGACTTCACACTTTTCTGCATGCTGCTCTTTCAACAGCTGCCTCCCTGGCATCACATCCCCACTGCAGGCATCTCACAGACCATCACTTCTCTACAGCAGGGCAGAAGGTGAAGGGGCAAAGAGCACCAAGGCACAGGATCCATCTGGGCTGACACAAATACAGCCAGAGCCTAACAACTTGACTCACCAGCAATTAAACTAATTAGGGTTGACTTTTTAATGCTTTGTGGCCTCCCTGCCCTACTATACCTGTTTCTCCATAACTCTGACATCCCTATCCCACACCTGAGTCTTGACACCACCCTCTTCCTAATGCCTCCTCAAAACACATTCCCTTCTACCAAATGTGACAGGAACCAGTCAGTGGTTCTCAATATGCAGACATGGTAACACTAACAGCATTATTAACTTAGGAAGAGAAAATAATTATACCAACCCCGAGCTGACATATTCCTAAACTATTTTTTTAGTCCCCTTTTTAAGTTCAGGGAAGCAAAAAAAAAAAAAAAAAAAAAAAAAATTAAAAGCTCAGCTTACCAGTACTTTAGTGTCATACAAACAAAAAACATCTGCATTGATGGCTTGGGCCAAGAACAATGGATTATAAAAAGCCTCAGACATTTGGAAGCTCAAACTACTTCCTAAATACCCTCTCCGAGTTAAACATCCTACTGGCTTCCTTTTCTCCAAACACTTTGTGCTGTTTACACATTTATCAATCTCTCATATCAGTGCTTTTTACTATGCAGAGTTCTGCAGTGTGGCCTTCCTGAATTCAATGACAGTCTTTTCACATCTAAGCAATCTCCCTGATACCAGGCATGCAATGAATCAAGCTGATCCACAAACACTGACCTCTCACCTCTCTGTTTGTCTGTCCTAACACAGGGAGCACATCTGAATTCTGACAAGCAGCACAGAAATGGGGATTGCTACCTTAACATCTAATGGAAATTTCAAGGCCATCAGATTCCAGGCTCTGATTTGGAAATTCCAGAATAAGTGCAGGAACACCAGAAGCAGATAGCCTCTGCTGGAAACGTACATACACATACACTGTTTAATTAATAATCTTCTATTTATTACTCAAAAAAAAAAGGCCATGTATCACACAGAAGCATACAGAAATAGGCTGGGAAAAAAATCAATACATAGCAGCATCATAACAACCTAAGAGGACAGTCAGGAGAATCTAAGAAGACACAAAGGCAACAGAAGGAAGAAAGTACCACTTTTTGTAGATATTTTGTAGGAAAAAGGCTTCGGTGCATTTCCAGTTTTTGAATAAGAAAAAAGCATCTTGTGCTCTTCTAAGCAGAACATCTTCTTGTTTCAACACTTTCAAATACTAATATACATCTTGTATAGGGAATAATTTTAGACATAATCCATCTTTTAATTAAAAGTGAAATTTTTAAAAAAATGGGTGGCTGATACCCTGCAGCATCTGTGGAGCTCCATAAATTTATCTCCCAAAATCTGATCTTTTTTTTTTTACATCTTCATATTGATTTAGAAAATCTAATGTCTATATATGTTTATTTCTTCTTGTAAACAATCTAGTCCCAACTGATTGACTATTTATTTCTAAAATACCACTGAATATTTTGAGTTCATGTTAGCTGTATCAGGTTTATAGGGTTTGGGCTTTGCTTTCCTCCTCCACATTTCTTTTTTTTTCCCACTAACTAAACTTCAAAGTAACTAAAACTGTTTTCTGTGCTGAAATATTACAAGGACAATATCATTGACTGCTCTTTATTTAGAGCTATGACCATCATGAACAGCAATTGAAAGATCAATTAGTAGACCATCTTCTGAACCCTGAAATGCAGAGTAAGGAATTCCTTAGCAGTACCTGTTACTCCCGCATAGGCAGAGGAAAACATCTGAAACTAACACTGTTAGTGTTACCACATTTGGGACTAAATACAATTTACGCTCAACATATGCTTCCTCTTTGGTACCAGTTCTTTAGGTGAGAGCTTATTTAGATAACAGCTGCTGACTTGGAATCAACAGGAAGCATTAAGGCTTTACCTGAGCATATGTATATTTTATTTTTACAAAGCAATCGTCATTAGTTGTGTGGTTACACTTCCCATACTACAGCTTCTTTGTACAATACTTTCTCCACCCACTAAAAGCTTCTTCCTGGATGTCTTTTAGCATTTCTTTTAGCATTTCAAACTGACCAACAGCAGCTTCCTTTGATAATTTCTTTTGCTGTCTTTTCCCCTCCAAATAAAAATAAATAGGTGCTTCACAAAACCAATCACATTCTGGTGGAGAGGCTATGAAGAACAGGAGCAGGTTACCAGAGATCTCACAGCCACTGAGGAGAGTGAAAAAGCCTGGACAGTGAAGGAAAGAGCTCTCAGCTTAAAATGCCAAATGGAAAGGTTTAGAAGATTTTTTCCTCTGTTCAGCATGACCTAGAGATAAGGAGACTCAGTAAGATTTATTCTCCAGCACAATTAGCAACTCTTCCAGGCTACACAGAATCTTCCAACGGGACAACCAAAAGCAGCCTCATCATTCCCCTACACATTGCTTTTGCTGCCTTTGTGTAGGAGACACAAGCACTGGGTTAACATTAACATATGCCAGTCTCTGCATGTGGGAGAAATAATGTGTCCTTTCCACGAGATGCTGTCTCAACTCTGGCCAGCAATGGGTGGGTGTGCTTCAGGGAATTCACAGTAAGCATTACATCTGACCATAAAATGGTCCATGCCTTGTTTCTGGTTTATGATGGTCTTTAGACAAAAATTAATTAAAATAAACTTATCCCTCACAATAAAACTGTTTTTTAAAGAACATGATCAGACCTATGTACTGCTAACTTGGTTAGAGACCAACACTGCACAAAGAACCTAACTATAAAAGGTTTTACTGAAAATTCAGTCACTCAGTCTTCAAGAAAAATAAAATTGAGATGAAAAAGATTCGTCCACAGACAAAAATTAATAATTTAGAAATCAGCAGAGATTAACAAATACACACAAATGGTAGCTACCAAGTCAAACAGAATGGTCTTATAAAAAGCAAAACAAAACAAAACAAACAAACCCCCTCAGCTTCCTCTTCCCCCAAAAGCAGTCATTATTTTAGGATGCAAAAATTATTCCCCTTTTTTTTTCCAAATAAAGAAAAAACCTCAGGCACAAGGCTGGTAGAAATTCTGATTGACAAGGCAAACCCACATTTGCAATCAAGAGGTGAGCATGACTTCTCAGGCTCACAGTCCACTCATCTTCACTAGTTTCATAAAGTGTGAGCAGCACCTACCTATCAACAAAATTACTCTGAGTTGACACACCAGAATGTATTTCTTCTGAAGTTCAGCCAAAAAAGCTACCCTAAAGGAAACAAAACAGATAGGCTTTTCTAAAGTTCTCCGAGAACTTCACTAACTGAGCCACTGAGGATATAACCGCAACACACAGAGAAGATCTGCTTTTCACATTCTCCTACTCACAGGAAAAGTCACCACCCAAATAATTACCAGCAATATGAGTAAAAAAGACTTACTTTTGCGTAAGGTCAGATCCAATACACTGCTGTTCCTTAACTGAATAATACAATAAGTCCTCATACAGGTGACCAGTTCATGGGAGTTTTAAAGAAACAAAGGACAATTCTGTTACTTACTCCCAGCTCAGTCTGCCTTTCCTTTTTGTTTAACAGCAAATTGCATTATTATTGTTGGTTGTATGTAATCAGACATCTCACAAATGTTCATACTACTAAGGTAAGACATGACATTAAAGAACAGGACAGTGACCGATTTGACATTAAATGGGACAGTCCATCTCACCTCAGCTAAAGACTATCTTCAAATAGTCAGTAGCCCTTAAAGATTACCTGATTGCTAACACATGCTGATTTTTATTTGGGGGATGGGTATTCACTGCTTACTGCTCTTGGAAAGCTCCCACTGAACTGCCACAGCTATATAAGAGGAGAGTACTGGCACTCAAAATGGAAAGGTACCTTGTGATTAAATGCTGCATCCAAATCACATGTCAGCTTTTTCTTTTTTAAAAGCATTATACAAACTGAAGCTGATATTTTCCTTGCTATGATAAACATCACAGAAGCATATTCATCCCCATTACTTAACAACAGAACCTATAAACTCCCACTGACTTCTTCATCCATTTCTAAAGCACAGTTTAAAATCCTACACTGCAGATAAGGGTACACTGCTCGCAAGATTAAAGTCAAGGTCACATATTGCACATACACTGCTGCCTGTGAAACAGCAATCTGTTTCACAGACTCCACATATATTTTTAGAAAGGGTTGCTCTAGTCATCAGCTAACAGCCTTTGAATTACAGAAGTGAAGATAAACTTTGGCTTAAAAGGGAAAATTTAAGGCTTCTGTGCCAAAACAGATAGACTCCTGCTGATTTAAGGAAGTAAAGTAGATCTTTTTATCTCTTCACAAAACCTGAAAGGGAAATCCCCAACACACTGAGTATGAACCTTACTTTCCTTTTGATGGAGATAAGAGTGAAACTCCCCAAGACTTTGATACAACCACAGGTGGACCACCTTTGAAAAATCCTGGCTTCACAGTATGCCTGGTAGCTGGTGCTCCCTCCAGACATCTGTTGCACCTTCTGCTCAACAGGCACCAGTGCAACCATTCACACTAAAGCTACAACAGAAGCATCAGCACCCTGTAACCAATGGTCTGTAACACAGGAAATATTTCTGCCTTCCCAAGGGTACACCATTTGCACAAGATGTCCTTAGTGGATGCCACAAAATATAAGTAATCACGAAAAAGAGAATATATTGATATGCAATAATAATAATCACATGATGCTCATAAAAAAATTACATTTCCAAAATCAAACATTAGGCTTAATTCATGGGTATCTAGATAGGGATTCCAAAAATTCTGTTCACATAAAAAATGAGCAGCAAAATCTGGATTTTTACCAGCTTCAATGATGGAAAGTTCTTTAAGGCATGCCCCAAAGAAACAGGGCACAGGCTGAGAGAGTTGGGGCTGTTCAGCCTGGGGAAGAGAAGACTCCAAGGAGACCTTGTAGCACCTTACAGTACCTAAAGGGGGCTTACAGGAAAAGCTGGAAATGGCATATACTGATAGGACAAAGGCATGTACTCATAGAACAAGGGGCAATGGCTTTCAACTGGAAGAGAAAAGGTTTAGATATTTTTAAGACATTCTTTACTGTAAGGCTAGTGAGGTACTGAAACAGGCTGCCTAGAGAGATTGTGGACTGCCCATCCCTGTGTTCAGGGCCAGACTGGATGGGGCTTTGAGTGACCTGGTCTAGTGGAAGGTGTCCCTGTCCACAGCAGGGGGCTAGAACTAGATGATCTTTAAGGTCCCTTCCAACCCAAACCATTCTATGATTCCTGTTAACTCCCTAAAATAGAACTCCTTCTTTTTGCCCAGAGGAACTACTTAAGATTGCTCTTTACTAGAAGGGATAAAGCTGCAGCAGCTTTGTGCAGTAGGGAGACACACAGCAGAGATCAACCCCATGGACAGGTACAAGTTCCTGTAGTGAGTCACTGTTTGTACAATCAGGACTTACCCAGAGAGCTGATCCAAGGCCACCGTAGATGTCAAACTTCTACCTCATCCTGCAACCTGCATGTTCTGGCAGGCCACTGAAAATGCTTGAGCAGCTAAAGGCTAATTTTTTGTAAGTCACTTGGAGAAGGTTCCTTTATTTACTACTGCTGCTGTACATTAGCCTGTACAGGAGCCTGTACATTTCCTTTGCCTTCTTTCCGCAAGGCAACAAAATTGAGAGCTTTAAAAGTCTTTTTATTACATCAACATCAGTGTGTTGAGACCCTCAGCATGTGGGAATACATGGCTAAATAACAGGAGGCCAAGAAATAAGTAAAAGCAATGTGCTTCTCATCCACACTGCTCTGCTGTCAGCCAGTTCCTGGACTCTGTCCTGGACTAGTCCAATTAGCTCACAGACAAAGAGATGTGTCAGGCAGAGAACACTTGGCCTAGGAATCTGTCCCTGGGCACTTTTCTTTTGGCACTGTTGGTATCACTTGAAGGCACAAGTTCTTGACCACAGGAGATGTCACTCTTTTTAAGACAAAGAGTCCAAAACAGCACAGCATGTGCATGTACAGCAATCAGTTAAGGGACACTGAGTTTCCTCACAGAGATGACAAACTTTCAAGATGAATGAATGACAATTCATGACTTGGATAACATGTTAAAATTCCAAAGGGGAAATCAAAGGCCAGAAGGAATTTGCTAGGTCACCTTAGCAGAGATGTTTATGTGATTTCAATTAGCAAACATTATTGAAAATTCCATTTTATACCCTGCATTTGTTCATCTTTTTCTGGAAATATTCTAAATTATCTACATCTTACTTTAGCAGGCTGCACAACTCAGAAGGCTACATTAGCAAAAACATTTTCAAATGGAGGAAAACTCCTAATGCTCTGCCTTTGCAGTAACCTCCCTTTGGGAACCAGACTAATCCACCACACATCATTCATTAGCAGATACATTTTATTTCAAAACTGAGGAGCCTCTGAGAAATGAGTGTGATTCTTGGGAGTTTTGAAAATTCATCCGCCTAAAGGCCTAAACAATGTTTCAGTAACAAAACAGCCACTTTTCAGAAATTAAGCCTGAATTTCCGACAAGCAACTTCTTGTGTTCAAGCTTTTACTGATGCAAATGCTATGT
The DNA here is from genome assembly GCA_013399225.1 of Rhipidura dahli. NCBI lineage: Eukaryota > Metazoa > Chordata > Aves > Passeriformes > Rhipiduridae > Rhipidura > Rhipidura dahli. The sequence continues at coordinate 20,255 of VXAC01004647.1, read as the reverse complement.
CTAATATCAGACTGTGACACTGACTTCTTACTGAATCTCAAAGTCCTTCAAAGTGCTGCTTAAATTTTTTTCACATTCATCTAGAGGCAAAGTATAATTCCATTGAAACTAAAAACTGGTGTGTGAGAAAGCCCGCTCTTGTATTCAATCACCAAAATTCAGAGAAATTATGAAAAAGGAAAGACCAGTTACATGAAACTCTCAAGAGAAAGAGTGGCCTAAATACCACTTTTAGGGCATCCACACTGATGCTATTTACTCCACTCTCTACCTGGGTCTTTTTGCCCTAAGAATTTTGAAGTGCCAATATCACAGGCATTGATACTTCTTTAAACAAAACAAATTGCTGTCATATAACCATCACGATTAGATTTGAAGTAGTATGCACAAGGATGGTTAATGCTGGGGGATGGGAAAACCTACATAACCTGCACAAGTATTTCACAAACACTTGTCTAACTACAAACTTTCACTAGAATGGGCTGGTTTACTATTATAGTATCTCTCCCTCCCACCCCCTTCTTAAAATCTATATGGAAATCCTGTTACTGAATCCACGGCACCTCTGAGGCATTTGTGTCGGAGGGAGGAGAAGCTGACCCGATCTCCTCTCCCCATTGTGCCGCAGAGAACACTGCAGCCCACTGACCCCAGCGCCTTCTCCAGGGGTCCCCGTCCCCGCCCCTGTCCCCGCCCCTGCCGCCANTGCTCCGCCCGCCTCCCGCCCCGCCTGCCCGACCTGCGCCGGGGGCGGCGGCCATGGGGCCGGTCCGGCCGCGGCTCAGCCGGGCAGCGGGGCCGGCACGGGGAGGCGTCTCCCGTAAGGAAGAAGTTTCCCGAAGCACCAGGAGACCGGTTTGGAGATAGCAGTAATAAGTGTGCTCGTGCTCACATACCTTCCTGTTGCGGCATGCTGTTTAAAATACTTCATGGAAATCTCTCTCCCCTAAAACTTTCCAATTCAAGCCCAGATTTTCCTCGATCCCTTTGCCACTGCTGCTGTCTCACACCTTGCCCTTGGTGTGTGGCTAGCGCAGAGTACCACGGCCCGGCCAAAGGAGCGGGATGGGCTGCTCATCAGGGCTGGAGAGAGCCGCCGTGTTCTGCCGTGTGAAAGCCATTCTGTCAAAGCCTCTGCTTTCGCAGATAAACTATAGTCATACAAATAAACCAAAAAAATCATAGTCAAAGGAGTGTGTTTGTTGTGGGGTTTTTGTTTGATTTTGTTGTTGTTTTATTGGTTTGATTTTTTTTGGAGGGGGGGCGGGGGGTGTTGTGTTATTTTTTTTTTTCCCCTGACATACTCCTTGCAATGAATTTTTCTACCTCCAGCTCTGCAATCTGCAGAGCATTAAATGACTTCCAATATTAGTCCAATACTAAAATAAAACCACACCCGTTGAGATGGACCTACAACCAAAAACTGGTAAGGCAGAATCTCATTAGATTGTTTGAAATGCTACTACTGGGACATTAATGAAATGGGAAACTACACAACTTCAGCCCAAACTGAACTGTAAGGATTTTCACTTACAAAGTGGTACTGAAAGAAATCCATGTAGAAAACTATAAAATAAGCCTGATATGAAATACAGCATGCTGATGTGCTCCCTACTTTATATATTAAGAATTTTTGCCTAATTTAAATACATAGCCCTGGATTCAGGGCATATATTTCTGTAACACTATAAAAGTGTGTCTGTCCCTGACTCTGTATTCATGATTGGGGCAGGTATATAGTACATGACATTCCCAGGTGAAATAGTACCTCTTTTGGCCAGGCAATGGTTTTACCAAAACCAATTACCAAATGAGTTATACCTTAAACATTTCCTTCCAGGTGAATAAAACACTGCTGACAAAAAAAGAACAATAGCCAACAAGTGGGGGAATGTTCTTGGTTGATCTTTTGAAGTCACCTAAAGAAAAAACCCAAAAACAACCCACACAGCCAAACAAGAACCCGGCACCAAATACCTTTTTTAAAATTATTTTAACAGTTTATGCATTGCAATTTAGGAGAACCTATGTCATCACTATGAGTTCTTTTTTATTGCAAGTATATGTAGAAAATATCTGCTATGGATTTTCCTTCATATTTCTAGCTTCCCGTTATTAATTTACAGAGCAATTTATTTATATTGATTGCTATGCATAGTTCCCCCACCATTTTTATATATGGTTTATGTCAAGTAGTTGTTTTCAATTCCTTGTTGAAACAAGACTAGTTTTCCCCATTAAAACAGATGACAGTATGCAGCTTTCTGATCTTACAGTAAATGCATCTTGAAGACCTAATTCCTTTTCACATTTTTGTATAAAATATGGTCCCTCATAATTGATTTCTGTCTCTTTTTTTCCTCCTGATTTTTGAAGATCAGCCCTTTGGAAGCAACACATACCTGGAGACAGTACTAATTAGGAATGTGTTCTGCATAGCCTGTACATAGCCTGGTGATGATGATGACCAATTATTTGGGATCTACCAGTTTTCAATAAAGAGCTCAGTTAATCCATCATAAAGGCTGACCAGAATCTTTAGATAATAAGAGGCTTTAAGGTCACTTGGCATCGCTATAGAAGTTTTTGTGTTTGAAAATCAGTATAACTTCTAAAAAAATAACTAGGTTTTACTCTTAACTCTATTTCTGAGGTAAAAGCTGGATATTTCATGGCATTTTGACATGGAGCCACAACTTCCAGTTCTGAACCCTGTCACACCCAGCTTGCTTAACCATAACAGGACTATCCCAAGGCACATCTTACAGGTTCCTGCTTTGACAAAGCTTTACTGACAAGGCTGGTATGAAATACACAGACTAATGCTGTAGAAAGCCATGAGCTAGGGCTTTGTCTCTGCCTTGATTTACTGTATGAGCTGCTACTTCCTAGTAGTAGCCTTAGCTATGAATTGTTGAAAACGATGAGACAGAGCTTATGGGCGTGATTGGATGTTGTATTAAAGTGTTATGCAGTGTGGAATCATGTAACAGGAAGCATGCAGAATATTAAGAACCAACATAATGCAGTACATGTGAACACTGCAAAATAGGTCTTGGAAGGGAGAAGTGGTGCTCTCAGGCAGAGCTTTTGCCAGCAGAAACACAGGGTCTCTTTGATCCTTCCATGACACTGAAAGCACCAGTGGAAATGAATTCTACAGCCATTAAATGATTGCACTGAGGTCAGCACAGCCTCTCATTTGTGCTTATATGTTAGGAAAGGCATTATTAACTCATTGCAGCCCAGATAACACTTGTTACATGTTTAGAAGTGACATAACCCTTCTTATTTATTCATTACATACAAAATTTAGTTCACCTTGCTATAATGTTTTGCATGTTGTGTAATGGAACAATAAAAAAAATCCTGTTTTGCTCACTGTAGAGACACCCCAGTGTGTGCACACAGTGCTCCAGTCTGATGAACTGGTTGGTCTGGTAAGATGTGAAGGATCAGAACTCTGATGAAGTTGCTTACTAACTGTAGACAGTTTGACTTTTGACTTCATTGACTATGAGGAAAATTTTATCTAAATCACAACGCGCTTACAATTACTTACAAAAAATCCACTTACTGTAGAGCTCTTTGAGACCACCAGTTATAAAAAAGCTGCTAGGGCACACATACACATCAAAAGTCCAGATTATAACTTCTAGTTTATTCCTGTGGAAAAGAAAAAGAAAAAACAAAACAAAACAAAAAAAAAGAAACCCAAACCCAAAACCAACAAAACCACAGAAACCACACTACACTCAAGAAAAAAGAAAAAGATTTTTCACTGACACCTGGTATTCTGTTTTGCACATAGATGGTTGTCTTTAGTAAAGAAATGGCCATATTTATCCTCAGAATTAGAGATGATCATTGTGAACTGTTTAGACTTTTGATCTGTGGCAATCTTTCACTCAGGGGAAAGAAAGTGAAAATGAGTACCTTAAATACACAACCCCCCAGCCATTGTACTCCAGCTGTATTGAAGCAAGCATGAGGATGCAGTTTTAGTGGCTTAAGTGGAAGGAGGCTGTTGATTTGAAGCAGTCTGAATCAGTTGCCTGCCCCTTTTGCCCTCCCATTCCACTAAAGCTCACCATTTCTTTCTATCTTCAGCCTGCATGTGCTTCCCACTTCTTCCTCCAGTCTATCTGCAGCCCACCTTCTCTTTTAGTTGTCTTTAAGTTTGGCTAATCCTTGCCCACCAGTGGTGAATCCTGAGACAGATCCTTATTCCTGAAAAAAGTAGCAACGATCAAGAGATGGGAAAGAAACCCATGGTAGCACATTCTGCCAAATTTCCCCACTTCTCTTCAGGCCTGTGTTTTTAAGCTTTAAACTGTAGAACAGGATGCTTTTTTCTAGTGTTATTGACTGTGTCTGTTCAGTGTTTGTTGCAATCAGCCCCTGTTCCAAGGCAAACCCCAGTCCCCAGCGTAGGTAGCAGGTGGTGAACATCTAACAGGTTTAGGCCATAAGCACCAAAGCTCAATGAAAGTGTTTAATTCCTGCAAGTGTGATTATTAAACTTTATGTTGAAAGGTTTTAACAGTTATTAAAATATAATTTATTGCAACACCATGACAAAGCTTTGTGCTTCTAAGGAGAATCCAGAAGTTCAAAGGAAGACTTGATCACATAAGCCTCTGCTTTTGAAACGCTGACTGCGTTGCAAATATGACATGCATGGCTTTGACAAACAGCAGCTAGGCCATCTTTCATTAGTCATTCCAACTAAAGCAAATTTCAGTGGAAAGACATTTGCATGCACCCCTTATCATCCTAGGAGTCAGGCAGGGGGCACTAGATAGAGATGTGAGAAAAACAGAAGGACTGAATAAAACACAAACCCAAATCATGTTTTAACAAGAGGGACCAAACCCAATGTTTTTGACAAACCTCATACCCCGTATGGAGATCAGAACTGAATATGGTTTGGGATTCAGGTTTTACCACTTGTCCTCACCCATAACACCAGTCTAGACAGGGCAGTTTTACCATGAGTTGCCTGTTACAAATCAGTATTGTCCACAGAAATCAACACAAGTGATAATGCCAGGTTGGGTTCAAAATTATAGTCTTCATGTCATAACACATCCACCATGACTAGATTTGCAAATGCTTGCAGCATACAAATACTTTTTGCCTTTAATGTAATGTATCCAGAAAATATAAACTCCTTCTATCTCTGACAGGGCTACAAGCTTTGTGAAGATATTTTACACTGAATTATTAATGTGGATGGAGAGTCATAATCTTTCTGGTTGAGGCTTAGTGATACTGACTTTAAATGGCAAAATGGCTTTTTACAGTTACAAAGTCCAAAACATTTTGTATATATACATGCAGAAGTGCAAAGGTTTCTCTACTGCATAGTAGATGTAACACATCCACGTATGTGTTGTTTATAACCATGAAGCTTATAATTTATACCTGTTATCACAAGCTACCAAAAGTCATTCCCAGCAGGTTGGCTTTAACACACTGGCAACTTGTAAAAATTTAATTCTCTCTCTCTTTGAAATAACTTTGCGGACTTAAAACCGTACAATATGCAATAATGTTTCTCATCCAACTTCCCATTCTTAAACTTTCCGTTATCATTTGACTGTTCAGCTTGAAACATTCAGAATTTTTTGTGCAGACTAAAAACCAATGTGAAACAAATATGTGATGAGCTACTGTTACACATTGAGCTGCATTACTTTCAATATATGCTTTATTTTTAGGGTAGTCTCTGTGTCTTTTAGGTATTATATTTAACATCTCTCTTCAAATACAAATTAAAATATATTTGATGCTGTTGACCAACTGTCAGAGTTTAATCCAAGCCAGAAACTACACTTCAAACAGCCACTTTCTCCCTCCCTGTAGCTGGATGGGGGAGGAAATCAGAAGAGGAAAATCAAGAAAACTTGTGGGTTTGAGATAGACAGTTTAACAAGTAAAGCAAAAGCCATGCACACAAGCACGTCAAAACAAGGAGTGCATTCACTACTTTCCGTAAGCAGGCATCCCATTCAGTAACCTCCAGGAAAGCAGGGCTCCATCATGTGTCATGTCAACTTGGGAAAACAAACTCCATCACTCTGAACATCCCCACTTCTCTGTCCTCCCCCTGCCTTATCTGCTGAACATGACATTAGCACAAGTCTATGGGGCCAGATGAGATGCATCCAAGGGAGCTGCAGAAGAGCTCACCAAGCCATTCTCCATCCCTTACAGAATTGCACAATAGTCTGAGTTGGAGGGTATGCAGAAGGATCATCAACTCTTTAAGTTAGTGGCCCTTGTGGGGATTGAACCCATGACCGTGGCAATATTTACTAGCAGCCTTGGCTAACTGGGAAGGTCCCAGGTGGCAGGAGGTTAGCAAATGGCAACACTCATCTACAAGAAGTGTTGGAGGGAGGATCCAAGGAATTACAGGCCTGTCAGCCTGACCTCAGTGCCAGGGAAGGTCCTGGAGCAGATCATTCTGAATGCCACTGTGTGGCACACACAGGGCAATCAGGGGATCAGGCTTAGCCAGTGTGGGTTTGAAAAAGGCAGGTTGACTTGACCAACCAGGTCTCTGTCTATGGCAGGGTGACCTGACTAGAAGATGAGGGAAAGGCTGTGGATATTTTCTACCTAGACTTTACTAAAGACTGTGACATAATTTCTGACAGCATTTTCATGGAGAAACTGGCTACTTGTGGCTTAGACAGGTGCACTCCTCACTTGGTAAAAAAAACTGTCTGGATGGCCAGGTCTGGAGAGTGGTAGTGACTGGAGTTACATCCAGCTCATACCGGTCACCACCAGTGGTGTTGCGCAGTGCTCGGTGCTTGGGCCAGTTCTGTTAATGTCTTTATCTGTGATCTGCAAAGGGTATCATCAGTTTGTAGATGACATCAGGCTGGGCAGGAGTATTGATCTGCTGGAGGGTAGGAAGGCTCTACAGGGGAATCTGGATAGGCTGGATAATGGGCCAAGGTCAACAAGATGATGTGCCAGGTCCTGAAGCTGGGTCACAATAACCCCAGTCTGGGCACAGAGTGGCTGGAAAATAGCCCAGTGGAGAATGACCTGGGGGATGCTGGTTGACAGCCAGCTGAACATGAGGCAGCAGTGTGCCCAGGTGGCCAAGAAGACCAATGGCATTCTGGCCTGCATCAGAAATAGTGTGCCCAGCAGGACCAGGTAAGTGATCATCCTGCTGTACTCAGCCCTGGTGAAGCCACATCTCAGATCCTATGTTCAGTTTTGGGCCCCTCACTACGAGGACATTGAGATGCTGGAGAATGTCCACAGAAGGACAATGAAGCTGGTTTAAGGGGCTGAAGCACAAGTTTTATGAGGAGCAGCTGAGGGGCCTAGGGTTGTTTAGCCTTGAAAAAAAGGAGGCTCAGGAAAGATATTATTGCTCTTCACAACTGCCTGAAAGGAGGGTGGACAGGTGGAGGTTGGTATCTTGTCCCAGGTAACAAGTGACAGGACAAGAGGAAATGGCCTCAAGTTGCCCCAGGGAAGGCTTAGACTGGATATTAGGAAAAATTTCTTCAAATTTCTTCAATAAAAGATTATCCAATACTGGAACAGGCTGCCCAGGAAAGTGATAGAATCACCATCCCTGGAGGCATTACAAAGACAAAGTGTAGATGTTGCTATGAGGGACGTGGTTTGGTGGTGGATTTGGCAATGCTGGGTTTACAATTTGGTTAATGATCTTGAAGGTCTTTTCCAAACTGAATGATAAAATATGGTGTAAGTGCTGCTCAGCAATAACAAAAACACCTCTGGTATCAACACTGTTTCCAGGACAAATCCAAAATATAACTCCATACTAGCTACTATGAAAAAAATTATTTTAATCCCAGCCAAAACAAATTTTGACACTTCTAGTAGCACACTGAGGTATCACACTATTATGAATAGTAGTTTTCACAACAAATTTCTGCTATCTAAAATATTCCACATAAAAACACTCATTTTCAAACAGAGGAGCTTTCATTTCAAAGATACCTTTGCTATTAGTTTCTGAAGTGCAAATGGGTGGTGGGAAAAATGAAGATCACTCTTGTTAACTTAAAATAAACCTATTCTTAATGAATTTTTGACAGTATTTTGTGCTTGCAGATGGTTTTCAAGCTATAGCAGACAGTTCACTAAGTAAAAATACTCTTTCTACACAGAGAATCCGACAAGATCTAGTGGTTTGGGTTTTTTCTTGAATATGTTGGAAACACATTGTAGAAGGAATTACCTTCAGTGTGAGACTAAGAGCTTTAATGAAATAATTATTTTTGGTCTTTCGTCATTTGGGCCTTTTCCAGAGAGATTTTTACTAGCCAGCAATTAAAAAATTTAAAAAACCCAAATCAGTCTTGTATTTGATAGTCTCAACTACCTAAAATTCTTGTTATTTGTATACTAAATTATAAGAAGCACTGCAGACATCATTCATAGCTTTAGAAATATTAATTAGAAGTCTTACGTTATGTGAGACATCATGTAATGTATGCCATCAGCAATGATAAGGAAGTTAGCTGTGATACAATGACCGGTAGCCAAGTTTTCACACACCTACAAGCAATCTATTAGCTAAAACTGAACTGGGAGAAGGAAAACAGAATGTTAGAATGCATCTATAATTCTGCAGTAGGGTGAAATAAATCACACTGGAGAAGGGAGAGGCACCTGGGCTTGACAAAGTAATTATAAGACCAGAAAAAGTAAGGTCTTAGGTTCCTGTTGCGGCTTAACCCAGCAGGCAGCTGAGCACCACACGGGTGTTTGCTCCCTCCGCACCATGTGGGATGGGAGAGAGAATTGGGGAAAAAAATAAAGTTTGTGGCTTGAGATACAGAAATTTTCTCGGGACAGAAAAGGAAAATAATAATTATTATAAAAGAATATGCAAAGCAAGTGATGCAGAATCCTATTGCTTACCACTTGCTGATCAATGCCCAGTCAGTCCCTAAACAGCGGGCTGCCACTCCCAGGGTAATCTCCCCCAGTTTTATTGCTGACCATGGCACTGTATGGAATGGAAGAGCAGCTCATTTACTGCTGGCACAAAGGGTTGACTCCCACAGGCATTTTAACACAAAGCAGTGCAGCATCTCAGGCTTCTGGCACTTAGAAGAGTCATCTCCAGATATCTCCACAGGCTCTTTCCTCTAACCTGGGAGCAGAATTAAGGAACGAGCCACAGAAATCAGCTCATCAGGAAGCAATATAAACTAATAGAAACAAACCACAGACATATAAGCTTGTACGGAAATACATTCTGTTCAGATCATCTGTTTGTCTCAAGTCTGGCTGAAAATAAACTGCTTCCTGCAGCTGGTGTTATGAACAAGTGCACTGACAAGTGATAAACCCTGAAAGTTGGTGCTTATAGGGTTACATAACTGTGTCCAAATCCCTAATTCAAAAGAGGGACTTGAAATCCTACTGCACAAGGCTGCTACTAATTCACAGGGTCTTCTGCAGTAGAGGTTCCCTTAGTGCTTATAGTCTGTTGCCAGAGTAGATGCAACAGAGAAATGTTTAGTCTCAGTGGACTGCATTTAACCTGATCAATCTGATTCCAGAGTATTGTGTCCTGAACCTTCTTCCCACTCCGTATTTACTATCAAACACTTTAACTTAGCCCATTGTCTATTTCTGGAGAAAAAAAGGATTCATTGAATCACAGAATTGTTTGGGTTGGAAGGGACTTTTTAATGGTCATCTTGTCTTCATCTTGAACTAGTCACCTGTCACCAGATCAGATCGCTCAGAGCTCCATCCAACCTGGCCTTGTATGGTTCCAGGGATAGGGCATCTACCACCTCTCTGTGCAGCCTGTTCCAATGTTCTACCACTCTTATTTATAACAGAAGAGCTGCCTCCCAACACCACTGGTATCAGTGAGGGGCACTAGAAGCACTTCTGGGATTCTAAAGACTTCAGAGCGTGATTCAGGTCTGCAGCTTGTAGCAGTCAAGAGCTACATTACCTAGTCAAAGAGAGGAATAATCACTTTGTATTGAGTCTAAGAAGCTGATAATGGAATTGAAATTAAATTACTGCACAATGAAACTTGTGCCAACTTACAGGTTAGAGTTTGGAGGCAGTTGTGCTGCAGCAACATTACAAATCTTAAATTTCAAGCTATACCCTTTAAAAGTTTTCACTTAAATTTTTTATGCTTAGCTTTATAAAAAATGAAAATAGAGAGAGTTTTCCTGCAGTTAAGAAATACTCCGTGTACTTTTAGGAGGGACTTCCTTTTTTAAAATGTTGGGAGGTAGCATTCTGTAATTGGAGTTGACACTTGGCAAAGTGAACCTGCACACTTGACCCTGCCAGAATGCCCCTCATCTTGCACGTGGGGACATCCTTCTACAGCATCTGACTGGCAGGCAGCAGCCCTCAGTCAGCTCTTCAGCTTGCTGGAATATCTGGGTAGAGCAGCAGAAATAGTCGGAGTTTATAGTGCACAACAAAGAATCAGGGGATTTGTGAGAAAGGAATAATTTCTGGGTTTCATCAAATTCATAGAAAATATTAATAGCATAAGGAAATAAGAGAATTTTGCATGAAAGCAAAAGGGCAAAGCACAAAGCAAGCACCCTTTCACAGAACAAAGTGACACCTACCTGCCAACTGTCACATAAGTAAAAGGAGTTAATGTCAGACCTTGACAGGCAGGTTTGAGAAATGTGTTACACTGAAAGTGCTCAAGATTTGGATTTGGTATTTTTTTTGGTCTTCATAAGGTCTCTTAGACAGTAGTAAGTGAAGAAATAGAGGGAGAGGGAAGTGCTGTAAATAAGACAAAAAGGGGAAATCAAGTCAATCTAATAAACATTATGACATGGATTTAATGAACATAAATGTAAATCTATCACCCACAGAAACAGGAAGTTACTTCTGGGATTTCTCTTTGGGTGACATACCTGAGAGTATGTCAGCTTTTCCATATCTAGCCAAAACTGGGGTTAGCTAAATCTCTGTGTGCTGGTGGTCTTGCTGTATTTGCTGTCTGGGTCTGGCAGCAGTGCTCTCAGAGCCTTGTACCGATGCCTAAAGCTCACCGCCTATAAGAATAAGAGATTCTTGAATTTATAATAAAAAGTTATTATCACTTTGGAAAGAACGTTGCCATACAGATTCAAATTTGTCAGCAGCCAAATCATCTGAAGTAACCCTGTGTACATCATATGAGTTCTTCAGTCAGAAGTCTGTGGCCAGGTAGTGACTGAAAAGATAATCTTCATTGTTCAGTGAAATGCAACCAGGACTTTTTGTGCTAATTTGTATTCTAAGAATTTCTTGATAGCAGCAGCTGTACAGTAGTTAATATTAACAAAAGCACTGATATATTCCTGCCTGCACCTAGTTAGAACTAACACCGTGAAAATCCTATCAACTATAACAAGTTACATTTTTGTTCATTAAAACTCCATGTAAATAATAAAAATGTCATTGTCCACATCCCAGCTGTAGTGTGGTTAATAAAATGAAATACTAGCTTGCAGCAAAAGCGGAGGCGCCATGCCAATGTTTGCAAAACTGTTATTTGGCAAAGGAAATAATTTATTGCAATAACACCTGCTCAGCATTTTTGTCACAGCTACATATCCAAGAATTGAAGAAAAGAGTGTGTGGAGTGTCACATTTGTCTTATGAACAGTTTAAAATATTACACAAAGAGAAAAGTAAAATTCTATTAAATGCAGACCGAGACACATCTGAGATGTTGAAATTCCCACATCCATTTACTCTTTGGTAATTTCAGTACCAAAAAGCGCTTTGGTAATAACAAAATACAAGCTTAGGTTCCTTACAGCAGGAAAGTTTTAACGTTTCAAGAGTCAGAGACAACTTCATGGTAGTAATAGATGAAGCCAGCTCCTCTCTTCACATGCTTTCTCCCTTTCTACTCGGGAGAAAGAGACAGTTTCTTTTGTCTCAGGGATAGAGAAGAAAATCTCTTTCTTGTTGTAAAAATTTGAAAAGTGAAATTCTTGAAATATGTATTTCTTCAAACAACACTTTGAAAAATTATTAAAAACGCCATTCTGGGTTACAAAAACCCTTATAGGCCTTTGGCTGACAAATGTTCCACCTTTCCTCCAGTATTTATACTTCTTGACATGCATGAGCACTGTATAATAAACCAATTAAGAATACTTTGGCTTGCATAGTGCTTCTCAACTGAAGTTTTTAAAACACTTCACAAAGGTTAACAAACAAGGGATTTAAAGTCCACAGTATAAACCAGCCCTATGAGGAAAAAAAAAAAAAAAAAAAAAAAAGGGCAAGGGGAAAATTCTAAATTATTTCAAAATATCTTTGATTTAGTTTCCTTGTGCCTTTCTTTGGAGCAGATATATATTACTGGACTTTCTCAAGGGCCAAACAGTGTTGTGGTCAGTAAGATAATGATTTTTGTTCCTAATCTGATTTTTAGACAGAAAAGCCGTGAGGTATGGCTGAGATACCATTATATGTTACCAAGCTGCCTTTGAGTTGATCAGATAGAATGATTTAGACGCCACCACACAGACCTGCAGTATAAATTTTCCTTTTCTCAGTCCTATACTCTGACCAGTAGATCGCACTTGTGCTCCCTGAAGCCTAATGCCTTCAGCATTTTCACAGCTGTTGTGTAGAATATGGTAACCAGGACCACTTGTAGCACAGAAAGAAATGAAATATTGCTACATGTGCACCTCAAAGATGTGTATATTACTCTCTTTTGTGATAATCTTTCACAACATAGCTAGTGGTGCTTCTTCATATTGTGTATTGAAGGAGGTTACATTTTTAAAGTAGAAAACCAATGCAAAAAAAAAAAAAGGAGTGTGTTTCATATGACAATTTCTGAAATCAGAAAAACACTCATTTTTTAAATTACTGGTGTTCATTGCTTCATAGCAAAAAAGTGAAAGATTGAGGACATTTGTCAACTTTTATTAAGAATTAAATCTGTTCAAGTAACAGGAGACTTAGTTGTCACAGTATTTGTCATACCTATCACACTACATCCTAACAGAATAATGAAAAACAATCATCTTCAGCTTGCACACATGCAATAGGCGTCCCTAAAAGCTTTCCAAATCCCAGTGCAGGTGGTGCCAACAGAAGATCAGAAACTGACGAGTGATGCGAGAGGATACAGAGGAGCTATACTGGCACACACAGTCAGAGGATTTTGAACACAGCTTTATCCCCATAATGCACAGCTTTTTCCTAAGTTTCCAAGCTCCATACTGCAGCCAGGATAAAGCCAGTGATTCAGGAAGTGTTGCAGAAAATTTGAACATTGTGAACAAATTTCTTTCATAGATCCACTAGTGCTAGAAACGCAACCAGGACTTCAAATCTTGTGTGAGTCTTGGCATTCATTAGCCAACAACATCAATACATTTGTGCTATTACATATGACTTACTAAATTAACATGATGATATTTATTACTGTAAAGTGACTCCATTCCTCATTCTTTGTTTAATAGGAAAGATATGTCTGAAAAGCAGATGTGGCAAAACTGTACACACTAATGTTATAATACCTAGTGTTGAGCAAGCTGCTTAATTTAGGTTTTTTGAGGGAACAACTCTGGTATATTCTGTTTTTCTATTTTTAATGTTATTCCTTCATTTTTACTTTAAAGCACAACTCTGACCACTCTTAACTGTTCTCATTCCTGATGCACAGCTTCCCTTACCTGCAAGCCATTGCCCTTCCTTCAGCATGTGCTCACTGCACACACAGAATCTTGCAACTGATTCGAAGTTCCTTTCCTTTAAAGGGATGGAGAATGGATTAGGGACAAGGACACTACCACTTCCAGTGAGATGTAGTGCAAAGGAGAAGGCTTAATTTTTACCCAGCAAGGCCCACATGGCCTAAAGCAGAAAGCAAAACTCAGGCCTGGAAGTGCAAGATCCAAATCTGAAAAGCCTCAATAACATATGTTTTTTTTATAAACTAAGTATTTATAAGATTGAAAAAATCAGCATGCTCCTGTGTATTGGGAAAATTAGTTAACAATAATGGAAGACAGAGAGCAATCAGGCAAGGGACAAAGGCCATGCAGTACAAACTCCATGTCAGCCTGCTGGCATAGCTGCCAGTGCTGCTGTGCTGGAGAACATGTCCTACTCTAACTCACATATCTTCCCAGCTGAAGAGCTGGGTGACCTGGTGACAGAAAGCACCAATTGCTTGGCCTCTTCAAGTGATGTGTATATATAACCTTGAAGAAAGCCTTTATTTATTTTTTTTTTTTTTGGTGGCCTGAGTTTCTCGTGCACAGCTTGAAGATGCCATTAGCAGTTCCTCTGAACTCATCTGTACTGAATTGTAAAAAATGGTTCAACATTTTTGCATTTCTATCTGACATTAATTGGGGTTAATTGATGGTAATGGTAAGGGTAATTAGTTTTAACAGACACTAAGTCCCATAACCCAAGCCTTTTATGACAGAAATAGAACAGCAGTCAAAATGTGGCATGAGAAATAACATGGCACCATCCAGTCATCTGTAAATGTAGGGGGTTGGATATTTCATAAGGATTTGTATGCACTTGGATGTGATCGCATGCAAACTACTTTTAAAAGTGAAATCGTGTGCAGTTACTGCATTTTTGTTACTGACTTTGGCCAAAATACAGCAACCTAAAGTTTGCCAACAAGCACTAGCATCAGGTTGGAAAGTTGGACCACTTTGTCCAGGAAAAAACAACTCCTTGAACTACAACTTAAAACTAAACTACATGAATGGGTCATATTAAATATTTTACTTTTTTGGAAGTCTTCTCCCCCCGCCCCAAGTTTTATGAAGCATCCCATCTGAGAATAGAAGAGAAAGCAAAGTCAAAAGCAGAAGTTACTGTTCTTCAGACTAGTACAGGAGCTTGAAATCTCAGGCAGCAGCTGTCACACTAAAAACTGAGATGACAGCATGCGAAAGTTTAAATACTCTGTCTCACTTGGTCTTTCCACACACCCCTCCCATCCCCTCTACCATCAAAGATTTTCTCATTGTTAAATGAGAAAATTTATTTAAAAATTATTTAAAGTAAATTATTAAAAGTACTATTTCATTACAATATTGGGGGGGGGGGGAATCACCAAAAATCAGTATTGGTCCAGTTTTTACTGCAGTAAAGCATACAAAGTACAGTAAAGCATAAAAATAGGTTAAACCATTAGTCTGTGAAATACATCAGTCTGTACAGAAAACCACATACCCTATTTGGACCTTAAGAACAGCTTTAATTGTAGAGACAGCACTGAGCAATCATTTCATACTAAGGTTAATGAAATCCACATTTTTAAAATCACCTTGTTTGAGAACACCTGACAAATATTTGAGATTGAGACACAAATATTTGAGAAGACACAGGATTTTCTTCTAAGGTTGAAGGGAAGATGGCTGTCCCTAGGACTGCAGCATAGCAGTAACTTTGAGATTCTTGGCTAGACTGATGGAAGATGACTGGGGGTGTAATCAGTGTCACAAGGAAAGTTCATGGTTCAATGGCATAAAAGCCTGATCTTAAATTTTCCTAAAGCCTTTAAAAAAGATATTAAAATAATAATGCAGGCAGCAAGCACTTGTAATCCCACTGAGCTCAATTACTGCTGAATGTGCTCAGCATTTTTGAACACTAAGCTATTTATTTACTTGTCTATGTGGATATACAGGCACATTTCTGTATTTTGTTGTAGACAAGCAAACACAGGGTTTAATCTTTCCACTGTCTTATGCTAAAATGCTATATTATATGTTGTTTAAAAGCAATGGCCCTCCTTCATTTCTGTTTTCATGGGAATAGTCTGTATTTCAAGCACCAACAGCAAGACAAACCAGAGACAACATTTTACCATTTCAGTGTCACCTACTTCAGCCTGGAGTATGAAAGCTGAATAGCCACTTCACATGGTTACAGAGCCAACATGAGTGAAAGGTGATTGTAAGTCCAGTTTAGCCTTGAGACTGAGAAATGAGGTGACTATTAGCAAGGTGTCCTGTCTCTCACCCACTTTCCCCAAACAGCTTCCAATCTACAGATAACTGCACATAGCTGTCTTGAATTGTTTTGCAGGTGTGTTATACCCCTGCCCTACTTACAGGAACACGGAATTCAATCCAAGGATTTTTAAGTGTTTTGTGAATGCTGGCACTATTAACATCATTGTAATTTCCCTGTAAGAGGAATTGGACATCACTACTATATAACACATTTCAAAGTCATCAGGGAACTTTCTGGGAGGGTACACTGTCAAGTGTATAGGTTCATCCAATATACTGTAAATTAATAGGTCATAAGACCAAAAGTAACTGGCTATAATCCTGTAACCACACTGTGCAATGCATGTTAGAGGATTCCCCTGAATTAATTTATGTCTAAATAACATTTTGGTGGAAAAAAAGCAGCCACACAATCTTGATACACCAATTTCCAGTTATGTGCAATCTAAAAACATCTCTGGCAAGTTGCTCCAATTTCTAATGACCTTATGGCTAAAAATTAAAGAATATATTAGCTTTATCATACTACATTATGATCAAGTACTATCACTGTTTTCCAAAATACACACAGTAATGTTAATGTCCTAATTTAATAGATACAATTTCTATATTTACATATATATATCTAAAACATCATTTCCAATGAAAACATCATAAACACAAAGCTCTGTTAAAAACTGTGAGATGATATTCAGGTAAATTGCCTACATATCTTAGTGTCATTTATACTGTAGGCAAGACCTTTGGCATTATTGCTTATGAAAAACCAGACATGAGCAATCAGAATCCTTAGAAAATATCATCTTGATGCTGCCTCTGTTATTCCATCTAGCATGGCATTCATCTTTCAACCCACTTTAGAGGCTACTTCGTAAGAAATATTTTCCAGAAATTTTGTGGGTAGAAGATAATATACAATAGTGACTCTATTAATATTTATGATTCCAGGAAACTCGTGGCAGAAGAGGCTTCCAAATTAAGCCAAATGTCTCCTTAAACCACACTTCAAGAACATCAGCAGAAATGCTAATATGAACCCTTGCCAGTGGCACAGCTGAGAACCTCCAGGCCTAGATTGAAGAGAAGGAGCCCTTTTAATATACTTGTGTTGTGGCAAGTTTAAAACCAAAAGCCATTTCTCCTTGCTATATGAATAAAGTCTTTCCTTTTGCTATTTATTTCTTGGTTTAAGTCTGGGGAAGAACATCCCTGCAGCCTCTGATTTCAGTGTTTTTCTGAGCCTTCAGGAGCTGGAGGATTTAATTTTTATCACCAGCTCCAAACAGTGCCTGGCAGGATGCATCTGCAGTGACAAGCTCTCTAGCAGAAAAACCGGCAGCACTCAAATAGTTCTTTGTACCTCCACTTTTGAGGGCCAGCTTTAATGTTAAAATAGAGTGCCACTTAAAAACTAAGTTGAAGAAGCTAACTTCCTCTGGGAATAGGTCTACAGGTGTCCTTAAAAGGAATTATTGATGCATTTTTACTAAATGCCTCCCCTTAGGTTTTACTCCAGAAGCTTAGTATTTCTTCATCTCCTGTGACTCTGTGAGGGTAAGACAGACTACTAAGGTGGGCTGGGTGGGGAAAGGCAAAGAGATAAGAGTTCAGATTCCCTGATTTTGATGAGATGAGCACTCGCTATGCAGAGAAGGATATAAAGAAACTGAAAGCATTTATTGTGCACTTTTTCATCTGTAAGTTGATTAAACAATTTCCAGAGAAGTAGTTTCCTACTGAAACATGCCAAGTCAATGAAATTTAAATGGGTGTCATGTAGTTCTATTATAATATGCTGACAAAAATTTATCACACCATCTTGATACAGTTGAAACAGATTGTTTTTAAACACACAAAAGCCAAATATGCACTTATTCACAAGATAAATCCTGCCATTTCCTAAAACAAAACAAAACAAAACAAACAAACAAACAAAAAAAACCACCCCAAAAACATCAAAACAAAAAAAAATTCTGTTCTTTGAATAACTCAGTTTCGAGTATCTCCGTAAATGCATCACAGACATTTTCGGCTTGCAAATAATCTCTCCTTGCTCCCTTCCTTATCCAATTTTTCATAATTCCAGTGGGTTCTTTTTCAAGAATACTCATTAGTCAAATGTTTTTTGCTAAATCTCATCCTGAGTTATCCTGCCTAGCCTAAAGGTTTCTGATTGTGCTTTCTGAGAGAGTTATCCTCTCCTTTGCCTTTGAAACGTTCCATGAATGGTTCTTAACAAACAATTCTGTTGATAAAGTACAGGGAAAAGAAATCAAAGTGTCTCTCAGCAGTGGTACCTCTGCAGGGCAAACAGGGATAAAGCACAGTGGAAATGTATTTGTGTCACTCAAATTACCAGATGGGAATCTGAAAGTGCTCTGCAAGAGAGATGGTGAGAAAAGCCACCAGTCTAATGTAGGCTCATTTCAGAAAAGCACTATGCTTCAGGAGAAAAAACTATCCCACTAGAAGTGGGTTTTGAGGTCTAAATGACTGTCTTCTGGCTCATGAAAGTTACTCTTACACTAATAGACTGCAATGTTTTAAGAACAGGTAGAAGCGCAGGAAAAAAGTGGAAACATGGATAAACAACTCTGAGTAGAGTTTGCATCGATACTAAATACTGCAAAGCCAAGTATTTTGGAGTTCATAGCTGCCTTTTTGAAAAGCATAATCAATATGAGGAAAAATTTAGGGCCATTAACTTTGAGATCACTGAGTGGCAGCAGCATCTTACTTGGTATAAAAATTTGAATTCTGGCCTGAGAACAATAGATTAAAGAGGAAGGAACAGCCCAATTGATCCTCCTAGAAGAAGTGCAACAGGGTAATCTGAGCTTTTTAGCAAGCAGCTCACCTCTTCACATTGTTTAAAATTAGTAAGGAATGCTTCATTTCATTACCAGTCTTACCACCTCAGTCCTGGGACATCTGGATAGGTGTATGGTAACAAGCATGCTGAAAAGCTTAACTAGAGCAATTCTAACCAATGTTATTTCCAGTATAATCTATCTTTATATAATATTAAACTAGAAAAATAGCAAAACTGAATTATATTCACCCACACTGATCTCTGGTTAGTCTTCAGGTTTTAATATTGTGTGATTTAACACGTCTGATACCATCAACATGTCACTGTTGTGCTACAGAAAAAGACAATACACAGGCAGTATTTTAATTGACATTGATATCAACCCTAGGTTGTAAATTGGCTACACCACAAATTCCACAGAGAAAAATAAAAGTCACTGGTTTGATGCTGAGCTAATGGTTAAGAAGCAAAGTATTTCACAGGTATGCAGTAAGGCCTGGTTTGCTCAGGATCTTCATCCACAGATTTGACAGCAAGAGCATACCCTCAGCAGATCTTTAAGGAGGTTCAGTCAAAAAAATTTCATTAACTTGGGGACTGAGCTGTGAGAGACTAAAATGTTAAAGATTAATGGCTCAGACAGTTGGCCATTTGCAAGAGCAGTGGGTGATTTGCTGGTAATGTGCAAGGGAACAGCCCAGGTGCAGAGGGCAGGAGCACCAGAGGACAACCACGGCAAAAAAACCTTTGTTTAGCAACAAGCTGGGCTTTGAGGCAGATGAGCAAAGAGGCCAATAAGAAGCAGATTCTGTGAGGTGGTATAGTGCTTTTTATCTTGCCACTGTCCTCCCCTACACAACTGGCTCAGATGTCAAAACTCTTCCTCCTGTTTACACAAAAGCCTGAGGGTGTTCATCCCTTCTGATGGGGTATAATTGGCTTAACTACACTGACATGAGAGCTGTCATGTTTTAGAAGGTGCCATACACCATCAAAGACCCCCAGAGTGCTCCCAGACTTGTTTCTGGGGCCTTTCACCTGAGGACTGTCCACTGATCCACAGTGCTGCATCAGTGTTAAACTCATCTCTAGGGAAGATATCTGGGTGTTTTCTCATAGCCTGATGTCCTAGGTTACAATGGATGTATTTAAGTATTCTATTACCACCAGCTGTGGGCCATTAGCTGTTATCACCCGCTAACAACCCACCCCTGATAACAGACAATGGGCCATCAAGAAACCACCACATGACTCATGGACTTATCTCACCCTATTGTGAGATGCTCCACCCAGGAGGGAGGAGCCAGGCATTCCCACCTGGATATAAGCTGCCNGGCATTCCCACCTGGATATAAGCTGCCTTTAGAACTGCCTGGCCTGTCTCCCTGTCTGCTGGGTGACCAGACAACAAGAGCCACTGTGGACCTTCA
>VXAC01004644.1:871038-950808 GCA_013399225.1 Rhipidura dahli | reverse complement strand
GAGAAAAGAAGAGAAAAGAGAAGAGAAGGGCTGCTCAGCTGCTTTGGAAATTTGCCTCAAGACTTCTATACAAGCAGCAAAGCCATCACAGAATAAAGATTTATATATATTTATATAAAAGCATGGAATCCCAGAATAGTTTGGGTTGGAAAGGATCTTAAAGCCTATCCAGTTCCACACCCTTCCACTATCCCAGGTTGCTCCAAGCCCCGTCCAGCCTGGCCTGGGACGCTTCCAGGGATGGGAAATGTGTATTTATATGCAGCCAGGGATGCAGAACCATCCAATTGCCCAGCCAAGACTTCCTCCAATGCCTCTCCACACTGGTTGGATCCTCATAGGATCCTCTCCATTCACTCTTGGGGCCAGCCCAGCCCCACAGGTGAGGCACTCAATTTCTTCTCACACAAAGAAATCCATTAAAGTCAAAACTTCTCTGAGAAAAAAAAAGAGGGAAAAAAAGTCAGTTTTGACATGACTTTCATTTAAAGAACTTCTTTCCTTTTTACAAAGGAAGAGTGCTTTAAAAATGTCAAAACATTGGATTTATTTATTTATTTATTTGGAGCAAAATGACATTTCACTTGGAAATGTCAGTTAATTTTTAGCTTTGAAAGTTTTACAAGATGAAGCAGTCAAACTGATTTTTCTGACAATACCAAGACACTGGAACATGTTTTGGGAGGGAAGTGCAGGGGTTGAAGAGGAAAAAAAATTACCAAAAAAAAAAAATCGGTGCTCTTCCAAAACCTTTAGAACAACAATAGGGAATGAAAAATATCATTTGAATCCTAACACAGCAGTGAAGAAAATTGCCAGCTCAAGTGCTTTGTGCACTCTCTGTATTTACAAGCTTTACTTCAAGCAATTAAACTTCCTGAGTGGATTTTGGTGGTTGGTCAGAACAGAAAGTCCAATGCTGCTCCTCCAGTTCTCCTCGCCTCCTTTACCCAAGGAGAGGCGAGAGGAGAACAGCCACTGGAGAAGGAGGTTCATGGAATATCCGCTCCTGGCTCACTGCGTCTCCAGCCCCGGCTCTCCTGGAGCTGCCAGCACCCAACAGGGACAGGGGATGCTCCCCTCACCTTGGTGCCACTTCAGCTGAGACCTCCCATCCATGGGAGCTCATCAGAGGAGAAACTGATGCGATTTCATGAGTTTTGGAACTGTTGATGATCCATTGTTTTCCACTGTTAAATAGGAGGAAGAATGACCAGGAGAGCCCACAGAGCTGTGGCTGCCAGCCCTGAGCCTTGGATCCAGCATGGATTTGGGGGAGGGTTTGTAAAGGAGGGATGGAGAAGACTTTCACCTCTCCATGCCACTGGCCCAGCTTTTTGCAGACCACAGGCTGGGCATCAGGAAGAATTTCTTCTTGGAAAGGGTTATCAGGCCTTGGAAGGGGCTGCCCAGGGTGGAGTCACCATCCTTGGGGGAGTCTAGTCGGGGCCACGGTCTGGGTGACAAGGTGGTGTTTGGTCACGTGTTGGACTTGATGATCTTGGAGGTCTTTACACATCTTAACAAATATTTGATAGAACAACAGAGCCACGGAGTGATTTGGGTGGGAAGGGACCTTAAAGATCATCTCGTTCCAACCTCACTGCCAGGGAAAAGTGAAGCTCTCCCACATCCATGGGCTGACTTACTGGAAAATGGAATTCAGGATGAGCACGTGGCTTCCCTTCGCAGCAAACCCAAGGGTTTGGAGTGATGTTCAACCCCCTCCACCAGGAAATCCCAAACTGATAAAGATTTACCACCAACCTCTTTTTTGGGTCACAACCCCAAGGCCTGGAAAGGGCACAGTCTGTGCCCGTGGTCATGGGAATGAGCAACTCCATGGGCAGCCCTGTGTCCCTTCCTGATGCCCAATCCTTGCAACACCCAAACACAACTCCAGCCAACAGGACAGATTCCCCCTCAACTCTGCTCTTCTGCTGGAAAAAGTCCAGAGAAAGCCTTGGAGATGCCCCAAGGGCTGGACCCCTCTGCTCTGGAGACAGGCTGGAAGGGCTGGGGGTGCTCAGCCTGAAGAATAGATGGCTCCAGGGAGAGCTCAGAGCCCCTTCCAGGGCCTAAAGGGGCTGACAAGAAAGATGGAGAGAGACTTTTTACAAGGGCTTGGAATGACAGGAAAGGCAGGGCTGGATGGGATATTGGGAAGGAATTGTTCCCTGGGAGGGTGGGCAGGCCCTGGCACAGGCTGCCCAGAGCAGCTGTGGCTGCCCCTGGATCCCTGGCAGTGCCCAAGACCAGGCTGGATGGGGCCTGGAGCAACCTGGGCCAGTGGAAGGTGTCCTTGCCATGGCAGGGGGGGGAACAAGATGAACTTTAAGATCCTTTCCAATCCAGACCCTTCTGGAATTCTCTGATTTCTGTGAACAAACTCGCTCCTGCAAACAGGGTTTGTGCTGCAGCAAAGAACTTCACCTGCGTGCTCTGAACTCCCATCAGTTTCCAGCACTGAACAATTTTCTTGAAGGACCCAGTGCAGACTTGTTTGCCAGGGCAGGTCCTTCAGAGCACTGGGGATGTCCACAGGGGATCAAACCGTGGCCACTGGCACAGGAGTGGGCAATGCTGGAAACTCTGACCCCGGATAAAAGCCAGGCAAAGGCTGCAGCACTCCGTACCTCCAGCTGCTCTGCTGCACTCTCGGCTGCAATCCCAACACCTCCAAAGCCACGGAAATGCTGCACGCAATAATCGCCCGCTGGAAATTTAAAGCCAGCAAGCTTTGTCAATGAATAAGTGTTCCAAAACAGTAAATTAATAAATTCCCCTGAATCCATAATAGATACATCTTTGTTCAGCCACAAAGCTTTGATATAAATTGTAGCTTTTTAGGACTGCACTGTCAGAAGCGTAATATATCACCCAAGAGTGGATCCGAGTTCAAAAGTACATA
Organism: Rhipidura dahli; assembly: GCA_013399225.1. Lineage (NCBI taxonomy): Eukaryota > Metazoa > Chordata > Aves > Passeriformes > Rhipiduridae > Rhipidura > Rhipidura dahli. The sequence continues at coordinate 947,897 of VXAC01004644.1, read as the reverse complement.
TAATAATATAATTAAGATAGCTTGACAAGAATGTATTTTAAAAGTATAAAATACCTGCAGGTATAATGGCTTCATAAAGTCTGTCAGATTTACTTCTGCTGTGAAGAAATTTAAAATGTTTTACTCTAATGCAATGCAAATTAAGCCAAGGATATTCACATAACAGAGTCCTGAAAAAAAAATGAGGTGGAGAGAGAGAAGGATCAGAAGTCAGGAGCAGAGCAAACAAGGTTCTGAGCTTTCCAGGCAACTGGGCTGCTCAGTGGAACAAGCAGTAGCCAGCAGAGCTGAGTTTGATGCATCCCTTTGCCACCAGCGGGGCAGAGGCGAAGCCAACGGATGAGTTTCCTTCCAGGTTTGTGTTATTATCTCATATTCCTCACCTCGCACTGCAGCACTAATGTCCTTTATAGAATCATTTGCAAGTGGAAAGTGATTTTCTTATTTTTTTCTTTCTCTTCCCTTGCTGCATTCAAAGCTTAAAATAACAGAAGTGTTCAAGGTGGAAGGAGTACACGAGGGTGGAAAGCGAACCCAGCCTTGCAAAAGTTCCTGTCCTTTCTTCACTGGGCATTTCCTCTCCAGGGGCAGGTCGGGATTCAGCCTTGGGCACCTCCATGGCACCCCACACTCCCTGCCCCACCGCCAGCCCCTGCCCCAAGCACCTTTCCAGGCAGAGTAAATATTTGCCTGTTTCCAGGAAGAAAAGCCATTAAGAAATCAATAGCAGAATGTTAATAAAATACTTTTCACTTCTCAGTTTCCTTGGCTCCAATGGTTGTGTTTGGATTTAACTCTGACAGCTCTGCTGAGACACACAAATCCCTCTGACAGCACAGGCAGGGAGGGACTTCTCCCCTCCCTCACTCCACATGTGGAGGTTTTTTAGGCAATATTCATTAAAATCCTTTCTAACAGGAAGACACTGTGTTCAAAGGCCACTGTGTGCAGCAGGTGAGATTTGGCTTCTCTCCTCCTCCATCGACCTGGATTTGTGCCTCAGTTTCCCCACCCAAACAACAGAGGCTGCTCTCCTGGAAGACCCTTAGCAAAGCAGGACTCTGTTGAGGTCGTCCTTCCCATGCAACAAAACTCCTTTGCTGGGGCTTTCATTCATTTTCCCATCTCAAAGGAAAAAACCCCCATCTTTTTAAGCTTTAATATAGTGCCTGAGGGCATTTGGGATTTTTTTCCCCTTCTGTTGCCTGCTGAAAACAGCTCTAACATTCAGTAACCAGTTCCAAGGGGTGGGTTCCAAGAACGCAAGACATGAAATATTAAGAAGTTTGCAAACAACAGCAACACCTACGAGGGTGGAACAGCCCCACTTTTAGCAATATTTGGGACAAAGCTGAGGCTAAATAATTTTTTAAAGCTGGGAAAAATGACAGGGAGCGTGGAAATGAACCGAGCACTGGACTGGCTCTCTTCCTCATCATGTTATATCTCCATCCTGTGCCTCCCCTTGCTCCCCCCACCAAAAAAAAAGCAGAATCTAAAAATCAAAAAGCAAAGCAGTGACAGCCAGGGAGGGACCGGGCTCGTCCCTGCGACAGGTGGCAAAGTGCTGGGCTGCAATTGCTGCTGTTAAGTCGCAAGAAAACAAAGATGTCAAGAGTCTATGGGGAGAGCTGGGAGGACGCAAATCAAGATCCATTTCCCGGTGTCTGTGCCAGGTGGAAAAGGGAAGTGTGAGCTGATTAAATCTGTGCTGGCGTCAGATGGGGAGAGGGCTCCTTCCATCTGTTTGCTCGCCAGCGACTCCTGGGGCTGGCAGCTCCGAGTGAGCTCAGTCTGGCAGCCACAGGTGAGCGGAGCCCGGCCTGGAGCTGCCTGGCCCTGGGCAAGCTGCTGCTGGCTGGGAGGAGCACCCAGAACTCCTGGGTCCTGCCCTGAATGCAGCACCAGTTCCCATTTCTGTCTGCAGAGCAGGAGGAACAGGGATGCTCCCGGCCCACCCCACTGCAGGGTAGTTCAGTACAGGCCTGCTGGGCACAGAAATAATAAAATCCTGGAATGGTTTGGGTTGGGAAGGACATTAAACATCATCTCAGTCCATTCCCTGCCATGGCAGGGACACCTTCTCCTGTCCCCAGGCTGCTCCCAGCCCCAGTGTCCAACCTGGCCTTCGGCACTGCCAGGGATCCAGGGGCAGCCACAGCTGCTCTGGGCAGCCTGTGCCAGGGCCTGCCCACCCTCCCAGGGAACAATTCCTTCCCAATATCCCATCCAGCCCTGCCCTCTGGCAGTGGGAAGCCATTCCCTGTGTCCTGTCCCTCCAGGCCCTTGTGAAGAGCCTCTCTCCATCTTTCTTGTTAGCTCCTTCAGGCACTGGAAGGATGATAAAGGGCTTGGAGAAGCCCACGCTCCTAAAACCCAATGGTTTTTGTCTTTTTTTGCTTCACTCCACACTTTCTGTGTAGTTTACCCACAGCAAAGATCTCCTCACGTCTTGGACAATGCCCTGAGCTCTCTATTTCAGGCAAATTATTTATTGCGTCCTTCCTCTAGAAAATCATTCTCCTGGGACCACCAGTCCCTCCAAGTTTGTGGCATCCAGCATCTCACCAGCCCCATGGAGTTTATCCTCTGCCCTCACCAGACAGACCTGCAAACTCAGGAGTTCCTCCAAAAGAATTTCCCTGTTTCTGGGAGTGATCCAGCTCCACCTCTGCAGCGCACACATCACACTTCACTTCATCCTTCTGCTGATTTTCTCAGTTGTGCAGCCACCTGAGGTGGTTTATTTTTAATCAAATAACCACAACACTCCGGAAGCCAATACTCTATGAACAGACTAAAAAGACTCTTTGCATCAAGGCTCTTTTCTGCTGCATGCTCAGGCTGACAACACTTTCTATGAGGGCCAATGCTAAAAAAAATAATAAAATGCTTTCCTCTATTTCAGCTTTTATTGGCAATCCATTCTCATTAAGCCAAACACATTTGTCTTCATAACGTGTACTTCACAATTACAATATCAAAGGGTTTGTATCTACATAATAAAAATGATCTATAGAATAATACAAGGGGAAAACATCGTAACATAATGTTGTTATTAATGAATCCAATGGGACGTGGGAAGGAGATATTCCCATGGGGCACCTCCATGCCATGCGAGCTACCATGGAGTGTGGCTGGGTCTGGCATCAGCACTGAGAGGGGAGGGAGGGCAGATGGGAAGGGAATTAAAGGACACTTCCCCCGGTGACAGAGGGAAGGCAGCTCCGAGGGCTGTGTTAGCAGGGTGATGGCTCCAACACCTGCGGGGTGTGAATCCAGCCCCAGCCTCCTCTGCCAGTCCTGGGCACCAGCCCTGACACAGTCACAGACCACAGAATGTCCTGAGCTGGAAAGGGACCTACCAGGATCATCCAGTCCAGCTCCTGGCCCTGCACAGACACCCCAACAACCCCACCCTGGGCATCCCTGGCAGCGCTGTCCAAACGCTCCTGGAGCTCTGGCAGCCTCGGGGCCGGGACCATTCCCTGGGGAGCCTGGGCAGTGCCAGCACCTTCTGGGGGAAGAAACTTTCCCTGCTCTCCAGCCTGAGCCTTGCCTGGCCCAGCTCCAGCCATTCTGCGTCCTGTCCCTGTCCCAGGGAGCAGAGGTCGGAGCTGTCCCTCAGGAGGAGCTGCAGCCCCGCTGAGCTCTGCCCTCATCTCCTCTGCCCCAGCTGCACACACCAAGGGCCCTCAGCTGCTCCTCGTGTGGCCCCTCCAGGCCCTTCCCCATCCCCATGTCCCTCCTTTGGGTGTTTTTATCAGCTTTTAGATCCATTTATATTGTGGTGCCCAAAGTGCCCCCAGCACTGGAGCTGAGGCTGCTCCAGCCCAGAGCAGAGCAGGACAATCCCCCCTGGCCCGGCTGATGTCCCCAGGACACAGTGGCCCTTTGGGCTGCCAGGGCACTGCTGACTTGTGGCCAACTTGCCCCCACCAGGACCCCCAGGTCCCTTCCTGCTCCCCCAAAAAGCCCCCTTGGTGCTCTGCAGGAGCCCTGGGTCACACTCAGCCTCCTGACGGGCACATTTTGGGGGTGTCAGTCCGGAACAGAGGAGCAGGGGCTGGCAGAGCCCCTGTGCCCAGGTGGGTGCTGGTCCCCAGCAGCGCCCTAAACAAGGACCAGCTCTCCCGAGGCAACTCAGACACTGGGAAAAGCTTTTCAACACTCAACCTCTTTAATTCCTTTGTGTCTCCCAGACAGGATTCAGCCGAGCACCAGTGGGTTGATTAAGCTACATTGTAGGAGATTACAAAGAACAAGGATAAATAGAAGGGGGAGGTTCCCGCAGTCCGCAAAGACATTTTCGTCCACAAAACTGGGGGAGGAGAAAATAACCCTGAGCAGGAAGGCTGGAAGGCAGAGCTCATCTGCAGCACACAGGGACAGACTGCAGAGACTCAGAGCAGGGGGGAGGACATTCCAGAGGAACTCAGCAAGCAGAAGTCATCAAAAATAAAAATAATAATAATAGCAATGTTGTTGTTAGTATTAATTATTATTTTTAAGAATAGCAGCAGGATAAAGATGGGGGTGGGGGGAAAGTGGAACATGAGGTTTAATTCAAAATTGGTGTTATTTGCCCAAACCTCTTCATTTCCAAGTGCCTGAGGTGGAAGCACAAGAGCTCTCCCTTGTCAGACCCTGGCTCAATATTCCCAGAGCCAAACACACAAAAAAGGAGCTGAGCCCCTGAGCCAAACTGTGCCATTTAGGAGATGTGCTCCCAATTTGTTCTCCACCAAAGTGAGAAGGCAGATTTTGTATAAAAGGGCGCATTATTGACCATCATTGGCAGCTGCTGGCCACCTCCAGGAGTTTAACCAAGATCCATGGCTGGCTGCAGCAAAATGCAGCTACAGAGGGCCTGGGATTCTTTTTTTTCCTGAGGCAGCAAAAATAATGATGCTCACAAATGCAAAAAACCCACCCAATACTATCAAGATTTCAGAAACAGTCCCTAACTGGGGAAAAAAAACCCCAGGGAGATAAGGCAGGCAAGGCAGTGACAGCAATTCTTCTCAATAACTTTGACGTGCTGCTTGTCCTGTTTTTTCTCCCTTTCCTTCTTCAAACAAACCAACACAAACAGCATTTGAAAACAGCCGTTTCCAACCAGGAGCTGGAATTTTGGACATCAATGATGTCAAACCACAGCAATCCAGTGCTTACAAATAAGTTCTCGCCTCACGACAAGAGAAAACTGATTTTTGCCTACGAGGTGCTTGTCGAGGGAAGCGCTGAGCGGCTGCGGCTCTCGCACGCAGGCAGAGCGTGGGATATCTGGGAATATCCTTCAGATATCAGGAAAGGCTCTTCCCCCAGAGGGTGCTGGGCACTGCCCAGGCTCCCCAGGGAATGGTCCCGGCCCCGAGGCTGCCAGAGCTCCAGGAGCGTTTGGACAGCGCTGCCAGGGATGCCCAGAGTGGGGTTGTTGGGGTGTCTGGGCAGGGCCAGGGGCTGGGCTGGGTGATCCTGGTGGGTCCCTCCCAGCTCGGGAGATTCCATGATTTCATGGAAGTGAAGTGTTGCCCAACACCAACAGTGCAGGCAAGGGGGAAACTCAGGATCAGAACTCTCTGCTTGGGAACACAGCTCTGGAGCTGCCTGCTTTTCACCATATTCATTTCATTGAAAAGGGAAATTTATATAAATAGCCCTCCCTCCCAAATTCTGTTTGTAATCTCGGTGAATAACTATTGCTTTAGGAGGGTAGAACTGCTGACTCCTTTATTTCTGAAAAATGTATTAGAAAACCTTCTCTTTATAAGAAAAAATGAGGAAAACAAAATCAATAGAGTATGAAGGAGCATGAAAAATGCATTTTAGAGTCTTTTTTTTTTTTTTTTTTGGTCCAACACTGCTTTCCTGTAAAGTCTCTGCAGAAACACACATTTAAATGTAAATGTTCTGAAAGTAAATGGGTAAGGACGGAAAAGATGAAGAGGAATCGTGAGCCACTTGCAACAGCTCCTTCGGATAAGTAATGCAATAAACAGTGACAGGCCAGGGTGGCACATGGGACTTCCCTGGCTGTTCCTGCGTCAGGGTGGATGTGTTCCTGCTGGAAGGCAACAGCCAGGCTCTGCTGCTGCCCAAATCCCAGAATCCCAGAATCAGACACTGGAACGGTTTGGGAAGGGACCTTAAAGATCCCATCCCACCCCTGCCAGGGGCAGGGACACCTCCCACTGTCCCAGGCTGCTCCAAGCCCTGTCCAGCCTGGCTTTGGGCACAGCCAGGGATCCAGGGGCAGCCACAGCTGCTCTGGGCACCCTGTGCCAGGGCCTCCCCACCCTCCCAGGGAACAATTCCTTCCCAAGATCCCATCCAGCCCTACCCTCTGGCACTGGGAAGCCATTCCCTATGTCCTGTCCCTGAATCCCCTGTCCCCAGTCCCTCTCCAGCTCTCCTGGAGCCCCTCTAGGCCCTGCAAGAGGCTCTGAGCTCTCCCTGGAGCCTTTTCCTCTCCAAGTGAGCACCCCCAGCTCTCCCAGCCTGGCTCCAGAGCAGAGGGGCTTCAGCCCTGGAGCATCTCTGTGGCCTCCTCTGGATTTGCTCCAGCAGCTCCAGGTCCTTCCTGTACAGGGACCCCACCTCTGGGTCTCACCTGAGGGAATCAAATCTCTCAGCTCCTCACGGCTACAGAGCTGTGGGTTTGGGGCACCACACTTGGGAGCTTTTGGGCAAAGCAGAATCTCACAGCTCATCGAGAAGGAAAAGAACAAGATCCAGGGAGCTGTTCCTCACAGCAGGGAAGAAAGCAGAAGGTCAAACACAACAACAAAATGACCACCCTGGGCTGTAACTTACAGATTTCCATAGATTTCCCTGAGCTGGAAAGGGACCTGCATGGATCACTGGGTCCAATTCTTGGCCCTTTGCAGGAGAATCCCCAAAATCCCACCCTGTGCCTGAGAATGCTCCAAACACTTCTAACTGACCTTCACTTGCCCAGCCAGTTTCTGTTCTTCAACAGAGCAGGTCAGAGCCTGGCATCTCCCCCCATCCCCAGGACCAATCCAGTGCATCCCCAGCCCTGGCAACACAGGATCCCTGAGCATCTCCCAGGGTCACTCCTCCAGCCCTGGTAGCCCTCATTAGCAGGAAGGAGAGGGAATTAACCTTCCCAGCTGCTCAGGAGGTGTAATACCAGCTCTGATTTAACAGACTCTCTATATAGGCCATAAGCCTGTAATCACAGCAATACAGATGTGAGATACAGATGTTCCCAGCGCCAGCCCGGGTGCATCCTGTTAGAGCAGTGACTCAGTCTGGTGCTAAAGCTGAGCTAATACCAAGCTCCTGAGAGGATTAACAGACATTAACGGGGCATTATCCAACCATTAAACACACTTGGGATGGTGCACCAGCCAGCCCCAAAGCTTCCCGTGGCACCAGTCATTCCCAGCAAGGTCAGGGGTGCTGAGCTCCCTGGCTGGCACACAGCTGCTCCCGAGCAGCAATCCACACCCCATCCCTGCTGGGGTGGAGAAAGGATATCCCCCAGAAGGAAGGGATTTGGGGGATCCCAACCCCAGGAGGCGCTGCCTTGCTTCTGTAATGCCAGACATCTCTGCCAGAGCCGGCACCAGGCCCAGGGAGGAAAGAGAATTGTTTTTTCGGAAAAGCCAATATGCTCAGGTGGTGGCAGCTCCAAGGTTGGCACAATTCCTGTCCCACCTGGCAGCGACAGGCTCAGACCAAGAGGATGAGAGGAAATGGCCTCAGGTTGTGCCAAGGGAGGTGTGGATCAGATGTGAGGAAAAAACTTCTCCGTGGAAGGGATTGTCAAGCACTGGAACAGACTGCACAGGGATGTGGTGGAGCCACCATCCCATGGAATGGTTCAGAAAACATGTGGATGAGGCAGTTGGTGGTGTGGGTTAGTGGAGAACATGGTGGTGGGGCTCAGTTGATGGTTGGACTTGATGATCTCAAAGGTCTTTTCCAATCTCAGCAGTTCTGTGATTCCCTGACCACCCTGACATCATTTCCCTCACATCTCTAGGAGAAAGCAGAGAAAACGTGTTCCTGCAGAAGGGAGGGGAATATTTTCCTTTGGAAACAGAGTCCCTGATAAAGGCAGAGGACATAAGATGGGAGGCAGTGACTGCTCAGCCATTCCTCACTCATTTTCCTCATTAGTACAGTAACGGAGAAGAAGCTTCCCAAGGGATTTGTTCCTAAGGCTCCTCTCATGAACAATCCAAAGAATTATTCCCCACTCCAGAAGCATCACTAGACCAATTTTGCAATGCACGACCCTCCACATCTCTCCAGTAACCACAGACCACAAAGAAACCTTGTAATGCAAGAACTGAATCACCCAGACGAAATATTCAACACTTCACCTGCTGGTAGGAAACACCAGGGTTGAGTCCCATCAAAACTGGGGGCATGACATGAAACTTGTAATTCCAGAGCGCAAAGGAGCACTGCTGTAGCAGAAAAGGATAAAATCCCATCAGCCAGCAGTGGAAACAGGCTCACATTATTCTGGTTTCCCAGGCAGGAGGGATATGCCTCGGCCAGCACTGAGCCCCTTAAAGAAAAGAATCTGAAACATTCCATGGCCAGCAATTGTCCCATTGACCACTTCACCTGGTTTATCATCATACACTACTTTTCCCTTCCATCTTTATTCAGGGCTTTCAGCACCTATCTCACAAGATTTATTGACTGAACATCAATGAGGTTTTCTCTTCCTTACTCGGCTCTGAAGGAAGGGGGGATAAAAAAAACCCCTCTTGAAATTATTTGTATTCTTCCATATAATACCCCTTTCAGAGACCCATCAGAAAAGTCCTTTACAAGTGAGGAAATAGCCAATATTTTAGAATCTGCAGCGAGGCGCTTCAGCTAAGCTCACTTTATTGTAAAATTAGATGTCATTGTGAGAAGTACCCACATAAATACAAGTGCAAAGGGCCCTTGTGCTAATGCAGGAGCCAGGGTAACAATGTGCTATTTCTACCTGTCTGCACAAAACTCCCCTTGATAGCTTCGCCCATATAATACACAGCATATTTACATCCAGCATTAAATAAATATTATGCAAAGAGTACCGTGCTCTAATATCCAAATGTATTTATGGAAAGCTAAATTATATCGCCAAGTTTATTTTAGCCCTAGAAAGCCCCGTGGGGAAAAAGGTATTGTGCATCTTAAAAGGTAAATGTAAGCTCTTCAAGAGAAAGGAGCCTTTACTGGAAGCAGCACACTGTACCTGGGTAAATCTTGGAGCAATTACACGGCAAAGTTTTCTTTGATGAGGCAGAGATGTGATGACATGTAATTACTTTTTCAATGCGGCACTGTGTGTTTATCAAAATGTTAATGCAAGCATAATAACAGGCTGTATGTTTGTGCCGAGAATGTCAGAGCCTCCAGATGTCAATCACATCTGAAAATAAAATTGCAAATAAGTAGGGAGGCTTGATGGCACAAGTGACAGCGCGGTCCTCGGGCGCCTGACAGGCACCAGCTCCCTCTCCCTCGGTGCTTTGTCGCTGTAATGCACCTAATGGAACAGAGATTCCTTCTATTAACCCAAATGGAACAGGCTGGCTCCAAAGTGAACAGAGCCATGGGCGGGGGGAGGCCGCTAATGAGCACTTCTGTAGGCAAAGTTTGATGGGTTTCTCATTTCCGCCGTCCCTCTCGTTCTGTGCAGCCCGGCGTGGACATCGCTGGACTCCTGCTGAGGAAAACAACCTGGAGCAGCTGCACTCCTGGTGAGGAGGGAGGATTGGAGCCTGGCAGATGAGCCCACAGCACCCCGAGAGCCAACAGCGCCTGCCACAGCATCCACGGGGCACTGCAGGCCCCGGCTCCGTGGAACAATTGCACAATCGTGGAATGCTGGGCTGGGAAGGGACCTTCAAGCCCACCTCGTTCCACCCCCTGCCGTGGGCACCTTCCAGCAGAGCAGGCTGCTCAACCTGGCCTTGAACGCTGCCAGGGATGGGCAGTCCACAGACACTCTGGGCACTGTTTCTTACCTCCCTTACAGTAACAAACATCTGCCAATATCTCATCTGAACCCTACACCTCCAGCTCTTCTGTCTTCTAATTGTCTTAGTTCCTACAAAAAAATTGCCTTTTTTTTCCATAATAAGAAGAAAACCAAGACTGGGATGCTTTTACTGATGATGAGGTGCAACAAATGGATTTCCATCTCTCTCTCACACTCAGTACCATGCCAGGTGTCCAAGCACATGCTGGAGACAGAGCTAGGCACCGCCTCAGAGCCCGACCAGCAGGATAATCAATGGGGTGAGTGGGCAGAGAGCTTTGGGAAAACACTTGGGAAGATAATGCCAGGATGGGAGGAACTCTGCCTGGCCTTCCCAAAGCTCCCTGCCCAGGGAGAACAGAAATCTTGGAGAGCAGAGAGGCAGCATTTGGGTCCAAACATCTTGAAGGCGACCTGAGCATCTTGGAAATACAGCTGACAGTTGCTTGGCAACTGCGCTTACAGAAAGATTTTCCAAGTAAGCAGCAGGCTGAGGGAAGTTTAGCATCACAGGCAGTCAATAATCCCAGTTTGCAGCGGGCAAGAGTGAGAGGGGGGGAATTTTGAACAACTTCTTCCCCGAAATAGCACAGACACCTCACAGGGGTGCACATGAGGCTGTCTGATCAGGAGCAAGGCGAGAGGGTTGTTGGGACAAGGCAGTGATGGACAAGTTGTGTCTGAGGGTGACAAGAGAACCTGGAGTCAGGATGGGACTCCAAAGAGGAGGTTCTTTGCTCTGCAGACCCCCTCCCCTATCTGGCTCTGGCTCAGTACAGTCAAGAATTTTGGATTTCAAGGCTTTGTACATCAAAGCAACTGTGAGCAAAAGCAGTGTTTCGAGAGCAGGGGGCTCCACGACAGCTCCTGCCTTTCAGGAGGGATGGAACAGTCAGCTGTCAGCAGGGAAACATCCAACCAGCTCCGTAACAAACGGAGACAGCGCTGCTGAAACCATCAAAACAGCCAAAGAGCCTCACTTGAGCAAATATACTGAAAAAAGGGGGGAGGAAATAGCAAAGCTCACACATTTTTCATGGTAAGCAGCTTAATCCTCAACAAAAGAAAATAGGGAATAACCACTTGTTGAGGGAAGATGTGCCACGTGCTGATTCCAGGCTGGACAAAGCACTGAAACACTGGTTTCATTTATCCTTCCAGCACGCTGACAAAATGGCTTAGCAGAAAATTATTGCCTTCAGAGGGCTGCTGGTGATGGCTGACTGAGCTGATGATGTGGAAATCACACCTTGGATCAGTTTTCAAAAAAATCCCAAAAGAACGGAATAAAAAAAAATAAATAAAATAATAATAATAATACCCAACCCAGCTTTTCCTCTCCTGTCTTGTTTCACCTCCCCATTCCAAGAGCGCTTGGCCACAGCCCTTTGGCGGATCCCTGTGCTAATGCCTGGGATACTTAACCTTTGTATTCGCCACTCAGCAACCGAAAAATGAATCCTCTTTTTTTATAAACTCTTTTTTTAGAGTAGCTTTGGGAGCTGCCACAAGATTGAGTGTCATTTGGACACTGACATGAAACTCTGAGCGCTGCACGAATTCACCGGGGTCTTTCGAAGGACATCATTGTCATCATCATCATCATCATCATCGTCATCATCGTCATCATCATCATCATCTTCACCGCCACCTTGGGAGCATCCAAATTAATGTTTGGACTCCTGCTTAACTGGCTCCTTGCAGGTTGAGCCTGCATCATGACAGCCTCACTACCCTGCCTACAAATAAAGGAGAGCGCTTTTGCAGCCTCTGGGAAGCTGCAGCCAGCGCGAGGGATCTGAGATGTGTCTGACAAGGCAAGATCTTGCCTTCCTCAAAGCAAGGCCCTTACAATGCAAAATGTATTTATATTTTGGTGCTGCTCTCCAAAGCAGGTGTTAGATAATTCAGTAATTAGTATGCACATCTAACTTCATTGCAGCCTCTGTTGATCTCTCAATTAGAGTTAGCTGGGTCCTCTGAAGTTTGCAGTAGTTAATTAGAGCATTATTGAACAGCCAGGCTCCACGGGAGAGCTCCACCGGCAGCTGCCGGCTCCGGCCCACGCAGTCCTGACCCCCTCGTGTCCGGCTGGAGGAGTGGGAATTGTGACCCACACTGCTGTGTGCATCCCCTGCCACAACCAGCCACACCAGGGGCTTGGAAACAGATCAGCCTTCAGGTCGCTTCCAACCCAAACCACTCTGGGATTGTCTAAGATACCCTGAAAAGCTCTGCATGCTGCCATTAATAAATATTTGGGGGAAAAAAAGGGGTTAAAAAAAAAAATAATCCAGCACCAATGAGACCAACAGGGAATAAAAACCCCCATCCTTACAGCTTTCAGTGCAGAACTCAGACCCAACAAGGCAGGGAGCACAGAGAGGGGGAGCTTAACACTGGGATGCAACACAAAAAGGAAATTTAAAATACGGACAACACACATAGGACCTGTTTTCATAGAATCATGGAATCACAGAAGGGTTTGGCTTGGGACCCTAAAGCTCATCCAATTTTACCTCCTGCCATGGCAGGGACCCCTCCCACTGTCCCAGGGTGCTCCAAGCCCCAGTGTCCAGCCTGGCCTTGGACACTGCCAGGGATCCAGGGGCAGCCACAGCTGCTCTGGGCACCCTGTGCCAGGGCCTCCCCCCCCTGCCAGGGAACAATTCCTTCCCAATATCCCACCCATCCCTGCCCTCTGGCAGTGGGAAGCCATTCCCTGTGTCCTGTCCCTCCATGCCTTGTCCCCAGTCCCTCTCCAGCTCTCCTGGAGCCTCTTTAGGTCCTGGAAGAAGCTCTAAGATGTCCCTGGAGCCTTCTCTTCTCCAGATGCAACAGCTCCAGTTTTTGAGCCTCTGAATACCTGAACAAACTCCAGCCAGCAGTTTGAATCCCAGTTCCCAGTAAATAATTGAAGGTGTCATGTCAGCTCCAACACCTGAAACCTGTTTTTGAGAAGCTCCTGATAATCACTGAAGTACAGCTTAGCATTTATCCTATAAATATTAGACGAGGCGTGTGTGTACATCATTTCACATTCCAAAGGCAAGCCTGTGAGCTGAACTTCAGGGAAATCCATGGGAAGAATACCCGAGGCACGGAGAGGTGCACGATTCAACATGATCAAAACGGGGAGGGCTTTCAAACGCTTGTCTCAAACACAGCTGATGGTTTTTACAAGAGCTTCCTGCAGAAACACTGGCCTCTGGGGACTCGGCAGAACGGATTGTCCAGGTACAAGGTAAATAAACACCCTAAAAGGCAGCACCCATGGGAATCTCTTGGAGACTCCAGAAATTTCATTCCAGAGGATCACAGTCTTTGATAGGGACGCAGAACAGACGTGGGGCCGCAGCAATGCTGCCGAGCGAGACCCAGAAACCCAGAAAGCAGCAGAACGCAGAGCTCTGAGGCAGCAAAACTCCTGCAAACCTTGAGAAAAGAACCCACGTTTGATGCACATCCCCAGCCGGGCTCCGGGGCTGCCTCCCGAATTCCCAGCGCCGCCCGGAGGACACCGCCCGTGGAGAAGCCCCATTAGCAGGGACAAAAGGCCCACGTGGCACGTTAGGAGCTCCAACACCTGCTATCAGGAGCAGATTCCTTTCCAGGTGCCTTTATCGCTGACCTGCAGATGGAGGTGAGCTCCACGGCATGTTCCGAGCAGGGCTCAGGGAGCGGCATAAACAAAAAGCCATGTTTTGAAAAATTAAGGAAGCAATTTAGAAGTGGATAATTAGATCTCCTTTTTGTGCTGCTCTGGGAAAATTAAATTACTTTTTTATGAAGGTGTGTGTATCAGCTCTGAGAGTGTTGTAGGGAAAGATTATTTTTCTAATATTCCTTCTCCCTCCCCCCTGCCCCAAATCCCCAGCTCTCTGCTCCTCGCGCATCCAAGGAAGTGGCACTTGTAGCCTTCAGCTGTGGCAGGCGTTCATCTTCAATAATTGCGTTTGCTGCATAAATTGCCGGTGACATGGAGAATAAAATTAGTTTAAAATGAACCCAAATGGCAAATCTCAAACAAGTATCAGATGGAAGAACTCATTAATCCTCATTTCAAAATGGGCAGAGTGCTGGGGCAGCCAAGCTGGCCCCAAGCCAGATGGGGAGGGTGGGTTCTCTTTGGAGATGGTGATGGAGCTCAGTGAGGTGGACCAGACTTTAACAGAGGTTCTGGTCGATGTGCAAGTGCTGCCTGTCGAGGCACTGATTTCACTCTGCTTAGAAAATCCCTCCCCACAACTCCACGATGAAGAAGGAGCAGGTGAGCAGCTCCAACCTGCACTGCCCAACTCTTCTCAGGAGACAAGGAACTCATCCAAGCTCCTCAGCTGCCCATGAACCACATCCCACCAGGCTCCTTCTGCCTGGCAACAGCTCCTCAGAGGGAATCCTACAACCTCATGGGGATGGGCACTCCCAGAACCACAGAACTGTTCAGGCTCAAAAAGAACTTTCAGATCATCAAATGCAACCATCAGCTCAACACCAGCACCACATTCACCCCCAGATCGTGTCCTCATGTGCCACAGCCACACATTTTCTGAACACTGCCAGGGATGGGGACTCTGCCTGGCCAACCTGTTTGCATGCTTGTCAGCCCTTAGGGTGAAGAGACTTTCCCAATATCCAACCTAAACCTCCCCTGGTGCAGCTTGAGGGCATTTCCTCTCATCATTTGTCCCCTGGGATCAGAGCCTGACCCTCACCTGGCTGCCCCCTCCTGTCAGGGAGTTGTGCAGAGCCACAAGGTTCCCCCTGAGCCTCCTTTTCTCCAGGCTGAGCCCCCCCAGCTGCTCCTGGGGCTCCAGCCCCTCAATGTCCTTCTTGTTGTGCGGGCCCAGAACTGGACACAGGATTGGAGGTCCCTCAGCAGTGCCCAGTGTCGAGGGACCATCACTGCCTTGGTCCAATGTCCACACTGGGGCTGGCACAGCCCAGGGCCATTGCCCTTTTGCCCACCTGGGAGCACCTGGCTCATGTCCAGCCATTGCTGACCACCACTCCCAGGACCTTTCCCACTGGGCACTTGCCAGCCTGGAGCTCTGCAGAAGGCTGGTGTGGCCAAGGGCAGGACGTGGCATTTCACTTTTGGCTCACACACACTCTACCCTCTCACCCAGAGTTCCTGGCACTGCCTGGCCCCGGATCGCGTCCCCACCGTGTCCGTTCCCCACGCTGAGGTTGCTGAGCTGCTTTTGCTGACTTTCTTTAATGAGGTTTATTGTTTGCGCTGCACAATTTTCAAAGGCATGTCACCCACTTGGAGATGGCCCTCAGATCTCCAGCTTGGGGAGGGGGAGGGTCCTTTGAAGCCGCAGTCATTAATTCAGGAGCTGGTTTCTGCAGTTAAGAGCACACGTGTTTGAAGCACACAGAAGCCACCGTGGAGACATCTGAGAGGTGTCCCATGGTACTGCACATTAGACAGAGCGATTATAAAACTGCCAGGCCTGCCGTCCTTCCCTGCTTTGTAACTTCCCTCCAGATATCAAAAAATTGTCTAGAATATCAAAATATCACTGTCTGGCTCTGATGATGATCTTAGGACTAAAGACCACACAGAGCAAAGATTTCACTTTAATTATCAGCAGATCCATTTCTCCTAATCTGGTTCTTGAAAATAAAACAGAACCAAAACAAATCACAAACAAACAATAAAAAGAAAAACCCCTCTCAAAACTTCACACAGGCAGCTGGGAAACTGAAGTGTTGTGAAGCTGAGAAGTGAAAGTGTTCAGAAGCCAGGAATTCAGACAGGCACGGTTTTGTTTTTAACATTCCCAGTGGCTTCCCACCCCTTTACTTGTAGCTACAGTACAAAAAAACCTGTCCTGGTCACACCAAAGCTGTTCCTGACACCCTCACCCTTGGTGGGCTCCCTGAACTCCAGGCTGTATCCCTGTGTATGTGCCACTCATTGGCAAGGCAGGACAAAGACAAAAATTCTTTTTTTAAGAGAGTAACTGATCACCTGTATACATGGAAATACCCAGAGCACCACCTCCTGCAGACATTATTCCTTGGTCAACCCATCTCTTACCCACAGAGACTGATCTTCCAGAAGTTTTAGCTTTGGGGAAAGGACTCACAGGACTTGAGGACAAAAGCCTCAGCATTTCCCTCCTCATTTTCCCTTTATTTCTTCCCTTTATGTTCTTTCTATGAGTCACATCAGGGAAGGTTTAGATGAGATATCAGGGAACATTTCTCCATGGAAAGTGTTGTCAAACACTGGCACAGACTGCCCAAGGCAGTGGTGGAGTCACCAAACCTGGAAGTGTTCAAAGAAAGCTGGAGGTGGCCCTTGAGGCCATGGTTCAGTGATGAACAGAGAATTACAGAATTTTTGAGGTTGGAAAAGGCCTCCAGGATCATCGAATCCAACCTGTGACCGATCCCCACCTTGTCCCCAGCCCAGAGCACTGAGTGCCACCTCCAGCCCTTCCTTGGACACCTCCAGGGATGGGGCCTCCAAACCTCCCTGGGCAGCCCCTTCCAGTGCCTGACCACCCTTTCCATGGAGAAATTCCTCCTGATGTCCAACCTGAGCCTCCCTTGGCGCCGCCTGAGGCTGTTTCCTCTCATCCTGTGCTTGTCCCCTGGGAGCAGAGGTCTCTCCCACGATGGTGCCACTGGATTGATGGTTGGACTTGATCTTGGAATATTTTCCAACCCAAAAAATCCTAAGATTCCGTGATCTATTGTTGGCAGCACAGGTGAAAGCTGTGAGCCCAAATCCCCGACCCCAGCCTCATGCAAGGATCACCTTTTTGGCAGAGGCACCAGCAGCAGCTGCCGCTGGAGGAGTTCCCCTGCAATTCCCCGCAGCTCTCCCGCTCTTCCACCCCGACTCCAGCAGCGGAACCCGCCTCAGGAAGGGCACTGGGGATCCCAACAGCCACAATCCCCACACAAAATCCCTCTCTGCATTCAGCAGACAACAAGAGCCCCATTAACAAGCTGCCAGCGGAGGGAACCGAGCTGCTGCTGCTCATTATGGCAGGAAACTTCTTCCCCGTTGCAAGGCGGGCGCAGCCTCGGCATTGCTGGCCCCGGT
This sequence comes from Rhipidura dahli, assembly GCA_013399225.1. Taxonomy (NCBI): domain Eukaryota; kingdom Metazoa; phylum Chordata; class Aves; order Passeriformes; family Rhipiduridae; genus Rhipidura; species Rhipidura dahli. Next base: position 930,810 of record VXAC01004644.1, on the reverse strand, counting down.
ATGGCTCAGGCATTTATTTTTATATACCTCAGCAATGTGTAGCAATTAGCAGAGGTAACACTAATTAGATGGTACATTGTAATGCAAGTCCCTCTAAACTTAAGTCGTAACACACCTCGCTCCTAATGACTGCAAGGTCATTTTGGTATTCCGCGTAATCGCTCGGATGCTAATGAATCGTTTGCTATGCATGGGAACATCCCGGCTTTTCCCTGGGTGGTTTTCACCATTTACCAGTGGACACTTGCTTTAAATTGCTGCTGAGCCTAATGTGGTCTTGAAGAAGCCACCTAAGCACCCCGATTAATTGCAGCGTTTGTGGCTCCCAAGAAAGCGGGACCCCATGGCAAACCTGCTCCAAGGGCAGGGAAATGCTTGTTTGAAGGGATTAGTTTGAGATTACGATGGCATGAGGCTCCAGGAGGCAGAAAACCTGAATTTCCTTTGTGCCTCGTAATGGGAAAAACTGGAAGACAACAGGCTTACAGCCAGCTTAGTGCTGTTCCTGTGTCTTTTCCATCATCTATGTCCTAATCTCCTTAGGAGCCAGCACAGCACCACACCACATCAGGAACCCACACTTTGATTCCCTCAGTTTCCCAACCTAAAGCCACCACCAGAGCTGAAAAAAACCAGAAATGGAGGCATTTAGCAAAAGTAAATTCATTTAAAACTTTGAAAACAACATTCATGGGCTTTATAATTAGCTTTTTAATTAATTTCCTATTCTCCTCTAATTGCTCTGCTTGCAAAGAAAAATTATGAGAGCTATAATTGTTTTAATAAAGCAACTGGATTATTCCAAGACCAAAACCATGTCTGCCATAGGTGGTGGGAATAATGGGAGCCCCAGGACCTGTTGCTTAGGGGAAGCCATCACGGTCCCTGCGGAGCTGGGCTCCGATGGGATCCTGATGGGATCTCATGGTTTGGAGCACAGGGCATTGCTGCTGGGAACTCACCCAGGAAGAGGCACTGCCCAGCCTGCAAGAGGTGCAACAACTTAGTCCAGGACAGACCTCACCTCCAAAGACTTTCCTGAAGCAAAAACAAAAAGAAAATCTGCATCCTGTCTTCAGCACAGAGTGGAAACAGAATCCTGGAATGGTTTGGGTGGGAAGGGACCTTAAAGCTCGTCCCATCCCAGTGCTCTGCCATGGGCAGGGACACCTTCCACTGTCCCAGGTTGCTCCAAGCCCTGTCCAGCCTGGCCTTGGGCACTGCCAGGGATCCGGGGCAGCCACAGCTGCTCTGGGCACCCTGGGCCAGGGCCTGCCCACCCTCCCAGGGAACAATTCCTGCCCAATATCCCATCCAGCCCTGCCCTCTGGCACTGGGAAGCCATTCCCTCTGTCCTGTCCCTCCATGCCTTGTCCCCAGTCCCTCTCCAGCTCTCCTGGAGCTCCTTTAGGCCCTGGAAGGGGCTCTGAGCTCTCCCTGGAGCCTTCTCCTCTCCAGGCTGAACATCCCCAGCTCTCCCAGCATTTCCATGACAGGAAACTGCATCAAACCAGGAGGGAGGGAAGAGTGTAAGGAAGTGTTGAACCATTGGCTGGAGGCTGGGTATGGCAGACAATAAAATCAGAGTGAACAAATGACTCATGACTTATCTCCTGAACTGCGGTCACTCACTAAAAATCCAAGGAGAAGCCATGCTGGGATGCATTTTCCAGGCCCCTGGAATCGATGCCTGCAGTAACTAAAGCACTTTAACACGAGCTGCAAAGAGCTGCTGCCCTTCCAGGCTCTGCAGAGTTCCGTCTTTCAGCTCTGAGCGTTCCTTTCTGCTGGAATGGCCGAATGGATCCAGCCTGGCTGTTGCCACAGGGGTCACAAAAACCAGCAGAATCTGGAAGCATCTCCTTGCATAAATCAATGGGCTCGGACTTCCTGAGAGAAATTTGCCAACAAGGAAAAACACACTGAAAGCAGATGGAAGAAATCCTTCGACCCCGACTGCCAAGTCCCCGGAGCAGAGGCTTTGTGATTTTAAAAGCAATTTAGGCAGATTTCCCTCCCTGTTTGGGTAGGAAGGCAGGGGCAGGTAGGCAGCTAAATCCCTCAGACCACTTCCTGCATCCCAAGCCACGTCTTTAGCGTGACTTAAGCCAAGACTCTGCACTCTGCAAACGCCAAAATAATCACGCCAGCAGGATTTTGAAATTCAAAAGAGCCCTTTCTGCAACCCGCTGAGCTGAGGGAGTTCAGAGGCGGCTCCGTCGCTGCACCGAGGTCTGAGCGCTGAGGAGAGGGTGCTGCAGTGGATTTGCTGGTTGAGAGAACAGTCTATTCTCATGCTCAGATAATGCAGAAATAAAGTGCATTTGTAACAGACAACAAAAGGATTATCCCCCATTCATTTCAAAGCACCTTTCATTCCACTCAGGGATTACATTTTCCTTTACTTATCTTGCAAATGGTTTTTCATAAGAGCGTGTGGCTTATGGCAAATACCAAACTGTGGTTGGGACAATGGGAGTGTGTTCTGCAGGAGAGAGATCCCGCTCCCAGCACAACTCACTGCTGTAATCTACTGCCTCACAAGGGCCACTCTTCTCAAGAACAGAGGCGGATCAGCTCAGAAACCTTGGCACACTTCAGATTTGGGGGAAGTTTCTTACAAGTGCAGCTTCAGCGTTCACATCTTGTCACTGGAGGAGAAACAATGGAGCTTCGCACTTCTGCCGGGTCCATCTGCCTGGAATCTCAACAGCACTTCTGCAAACACAAATCCCATCCAGTAAACAAAATCCAACCCTGCACAGCTTCTTGGCTTGCTGGAAAGCAATTGCTTCTGTGCTTCTCCGTGTCTGGGAAACTGATACACCACTGCAAAATTCAAGTGCTGCCCACACGCGGGAGAATGCAGGGCAGAGACACAAGAGCCTGGTGCAAGCACCACACATCCCTTTTCTAGTGAAAATCCACAGGCCAAGAGGATGGAGATGACTTCTCCAAGAAAGACTCAACCCTTGAACCATCAATACCAAACTAGGGACCACTGGCAAGAGCAGGCTCCCCTGTGATCAATAATTCCCATCTCATTCAATCAAAAACTCAGGATTTTACAGACTATGAGAGAAGTCTGCTTGGCCCCAACCCAGATGTGAGCAGTGAGTTGGGAACACCAAAGCCGGCCTCTGCAAGCCAGGGCAGCAGGTCAAGGGAGGTACAACTCACTGGTTAAAACTGTCCTGCCTCCTTCTGCCTCCCACTGGTGCAGAATTCAGAGTTTCTCACNCCCCCCCCCCGGGAGAAAAATAAAATGTTTCCAAAAAAAAAAAAAAAAAAAAAAAAAAAAAAAAAAAAAAATTAACCTCAGGATGCAGTGAGCAGGTGTTTTGGTGCTGTCTGTAAATCAATGACTCTTGGAGAGTTATGATTGATTGGAGCTGGGGAGGGGACACCTTTCCATGCCTAAAAGACAGATAGTCCCTGCTTACTCCATCTCAGCTTTCCAAATAAAAATGGAGAGGAACACGATGCTGCCATTACGGTGTCACTCAGCCAAAAAATAACCCCCCACGTTTGTCAGCCCCCACCCTAGCAGAAAGCATTCAGTTATCTCTCCCGTCCTGCTGTTCCTGATAAAGTAAATTACAGCATTGTCAAGGAGCTGTAGGAGCAGCCCTGCTCTCCACCGCTGCTCCCTTGTGATTTATTCCCCGTGGTCGCCGTCAGAACCCCCAAAATGCTGGTGTGTGTCTCCCTGTCCCCAGAGAGATAACGGAGCACAAACACACTGCTGGGAGGATCAGATTTTCCCAGTGACATCTGAGCTGCTCCTTTCCAAAACCAAAGGCAGCAGAGTCGCACAGGGAGCGTGGAATTAAAGGAAAAGAGGGCAAATGTCCCACTGCTGTGGGAGCCGGTCCCCACCCTCGTGCATTGATCCCAGCCAGCCCAGAGTCCCCAGTGCAAACTGTAACTGGAGGCAGCAGCTGATGCACAATTGGCCCCGTTTGCCTTCTCATTGATCAGCCACTTTCAGCTCTGTGTTTATGGAACTGTTTGGTCTCGTACAAGACCTATGGGGCTCCCCCCCCTTCTCCCCCTTCTTTCTAATGGATTGAAATTTTTAAAGGAAAAAAGAAATCCAGACAATATGACCACACTCTGCAAATCAATGCATCTCGTGGATAATAATACCCGAGATTTATGTAACACTTAATGTTTGCAAAGTGCCTTGGAAAAAATAAATTAACCTGCAGAACTGCACTGCAATAGGGAAGTTTCATCTGTGCCGTGGGGAGGAGCAGATCACAGGGATTCAAACAAGGAAAGTTTGAACTGATGCCGTTTTAACCACTGGCCAGGGCTGGTTTTTTCTGGGGACCCTGCATCGATCTCTGCAAGTTGCACAAATTAAAGATTATGCTACGGATGCCCAGTGACTCTTGTTAGAGTCAGGAGACCAAGGTTTAAGTCTTGCTTAAGACCAAACTCATGAGAAAACACCCAAAGCACTGGAACCCTTGGATGACTCAACACATCCTTGGGTGACGGCCAAAGTCAGGGACTCATTTAAAACCATCCAGGCCTGGGACAGACAAAATGCAAAAGGTGGCTTGGCTCCAACCCTTAAGTTGGAGAAAAAAAGGCAGTGAAGTTGGGGAAGGGTCTGGAGAGTCAGTCCTATGAGAAGAAGCAGATGAGGGAGCTGGAAAGGGGCTCAGCCTGGAGAAAAGGAGGCTCAGGGGGGACCTTGTGGCTCTGCACAGCTCCCTGACAGGAGGGGGTAACTGGGGGGGTCGGGCTCTGCTCCCAGGGAACAGGGACAGGAGGAGAGGGAACGGCCTCAGGCTGGGCCAGGGGAGGCTCAGGTTTGGGACCAGGAGGGATTTCTTCCCCCAGGAAGAAATCAGGCTTTGGCAGGGGTTGCCCAGGGAAGTTTGGAGTCCCCATCCCTGGAGGTGTCCAAGGAAGGGCTGGAGGTGGCACTCAGTGCTCTGGGCTGGGGACAAGGTGGGCATTGGTCACAGGTTGGACTCGATGGTCTGGGAGGGCTTTTCCAACCTCAGTGATTCTGGGATTCTCTGAAGGAACAACAGACAAATACCAGCACAAAAGGTGCTCAGACCATCCAGGCTGGTTCCTGGGCTCTCCAGGCAGTGGTACAGCAGAAACAGCATTTTGCACCTTTGCCAAAAGCTGGCAACTCCCTCCAGACACAGCTGTACCTACAGGAGCATCCGCAGGTGTCCAGGCAGATGCTCCACTCTGCTTCATGGCAAAGCCCTGGCCTCTGGCACTGAGGCTGAGCCCTGGACCCTGCAAGGGGCTCTAAGCTCTCCCTAGAGCCTTCACTTCTCCAGGCTCTCCCAGCTCTCCCAGCATTTCCATGATGGGAAACTGCCTCAAAGCAGGAGGGAGGGAAGAGTGTAAAGAAGTTTGACAACCTTGCTGCCTCCATGGCCCTGGAACGGCAACCCAGTGATGCTGTGCAGATCCCAGGCAGGGAAAAGCAGCAGATCCCTCCCTGTCCCAGGAGAGGCAGCAGGGGAGCCCTCCCATCTGTAAGCACAGGGTGGACGTGCTTGCCAGAAGATGGATTATTTGTGCGGATGTTGGTGCTTTTCAGAGCAGCCTCCACGTGAAGGTGAACAGAAGCACAGCACACTTCAGCAAAAGCTCATTTAATTCTCATCATTAGCAGGTCTCTAATGTATAATTGATCCTTAGCTTGTCAGATGACTCTGGCTCCAGCAGCTGCAGCTCCAAGGGATGGAGCCCTGCCTGCACCAGGAGGGCTCCAGAGAGCACAAACCAATTCCAGTGAAAGGGGAAGTCACGGCCCAAGTGCAGGACAGCTGGAATCAATGCACCTCCCACAGCCCCGGGGCAAAGCCTCTGCTCCTCCCTGCTCCAGCCCCACACTCGTTCCAAGCTCAGAGCACTGATGAGCCGGAGGCTCCCAGCCCCACGCTCCAGGGAGCCGCATTTGGCACGGAATTGGAAAAACTCGAGTTGGAACTTTCCCAGGGTTTTGCTCCTCAGTTTTGCTAAAAAAATACTTCTGCTGCTGCAAGCTATTTGGGGTTTGATTTGTTTGGGTTCTGCTTCTGGCCTAATCCATGCATGTTGCAACCCAAGGCCAGACCTATCCTCAGGTGGAATTAAACCCAAGGCAAGGCTTTTTACTGAGTTTTGACGCATGAGCACAACGCAGGCTTGGGATGCAAAATTTTCAAGGTTGGCTGAGCACTAATCACAGGAGGTTGCTGTAGAGTCTCTCTGCTCTGATGGTATTGATGGAAATCAAATCCTCCAGAAGCCAAGAGGTGCTCCCAGCAGTGTCCACACATAAAACACATCCATGGAACCACTCCTGGGCTCTTCTTTGGCACAGCTAATGAGAGCTCTGCAAAGCAGGGTCTGGCTGTCACAAACTCTTTCACAGGTAGGTTCCCAGCCTGCAGTTTTTGACCAACACTGAGATATCCCAGGACTGAGGGCTGAAAAATACCCCAAGCCTGGCATTGTTTGTGGAGCAATGGGAGCTGTGAACACCGCTGGCTGCCCCCTCTCCTCAAGCTCGCCTCCCTCCAATGGATTAAAAGAGCAAGTAATTAAACAATGGGTTTGCCATAAGTGCTGGACTTCAGAGGCTGCTTTTCCCTTTCTTCTTTTTTTTTTTGTACGAGGAGGAAAAGGGGAAAAAAAGATTTAAGATAATGGCCTTTTTGTCTTCAGAATAAATTAAGCTCAAAGATAGAGAATCCCATTACTAATGCCTTTTAGCAAAGCCCAGACATTCTTTTAAAGTCAAACTTTAAAGTCTAACGTGCAGTGATCTCGTCGAAATCTTTCCTGTAATGATATTTAAGTGATGGCCAAGTATATCAGTGGGTTCAGGAGAAGTGCTGATTGCATATCTTCAAGAGAGCGAGGCACTGCAGAGCTGTGGCAAAGGAACCCATGCTGCTGATATAAAAGTTGCCTTTAAAACTACACACACACAGTTGCTAGTAACTAATTATTCCAGGAGTCACGACAGAAGAAAAGAAAAAGGTAAAGAAATCAAGGCAAAGGATCCGCCTCGAGGAGGGGAATGTGGGACACATTTGGCTCTGATGTGCGATAGGAAAACTTGTTCCCATCCCTTCTGTGCACCCTTCCTGAATTTAATATTCTTTTCAAATTCTTCTTCCCTTTTTTTGAGCGTGAGGAAAGCTGACAAAAGCACGATCTTCACATCTGCTCAGGGAAAATAAAATATAAAAGATCAGGTGGTGGTGGGGGGAGGCTTGAGATTGCTCACGTGGCTCTTTAATAGCAAGGCACCCCTTAGGAAACCCAGTGCCCAACAACTGGGGTGGGGATCTCACCTCACAGCACCTGTCTGGATCTGGGGGGCACAGGCTCAGGTGGCCCCTCGTGCTGCAGGTACTGGCCTTTCTCCACGCCACGCTGCAAACCCCAGAGCATCACCCTGGCCTCAAAAGCCAGGTTTTTCCGTGGAGACAGCAAAAGGCCGGACCCGCAGTGCCAGAAGGAGACGTTCCCTGTGTGGCACCGAGCTCCGAGGGCACAGGGAATTTATAGCAGTGCCTCCAGCGCAGGAGCAGCCTCTCCATCTGCTGCAGCCTCTGCAGCTGAACCACTGCCCCGGGCTGGGCAGAAGGAAGAGCCCTGTGACTTTAGAGGAGCAGGGTCACAGCAAAGGGGGAGGAATGCCCTCTGTTTGCTCTGCAAAACCCCTTCTCCACCTCAGGGGCTCCGCTCCTTCCCTGCCTGAGCACAACTTCCCAAGGGAAAGGCAGGTTATACTGAAGAGACAGGAGCTGAAAAGCACAAGGGAAGCAGCGGATCCGGCTAGGCAGGGATAGCTGCACTCCCTGCACCACTCCATATGGATGCAGCTTTGACCCACATGTGCACCCTCATCCTTCAGCCTCTAAACCACAGGCTCAAAAGTTATGGCCAAAAGCTTTCAGGCTGATCCCACCTTTTGGAAAGCAAAAGGCAGCACTGCTTTAGTCCTGTGTCATCCATAAACATCCCCACAGCAGCTGCAAATCTGGGTTCCCTTGGGCTCTCTCTAAAGAAGCTGCTCTTGTTTCAGGCAGCGCAGTAGGAGAGGTTAGAAAAGTTCCTGTATGGACACAGGGGTGAGGTGCCGTCACCCGAGCTCCTGCAGCCAGGTTCGAGCCCTCTCAGAGCTGGTGAGATCCTGTCTCACCCATTTCAAACCTGTATGCTGCCAAAGCAGTAGAATAATGGACAAAAATTACCCACCCTAAATTACTCACCCCAAAATTACCACATACCTTCGTTTCTTCCCCTAAATAGCTCTGCTACCAAGCACAGACCCAAAAATGGAACAGAAATTCAAACATCTTTAACCCACTCTGCAGACAGCAGAACACTTCAGTGCAGTCAGGAATCAGCACCTGCTCGAGCATCCTTCGGTCCCCATGGAGAGGCTGCAGAGAAACCGGGAGCTGAAAACAACCGACAGCACCTCCAGCTCCTGGCCTCTCCTGCAGATGGATTCATTCCCACCTCGCTGCCTGATGGCACACACAGAGGCCTCCCCTCCACTTTCCAAACAAGCTTTTGATTCGAGGAATTACAATTTAAAGGATATTGAACATTAATGGTCATCGACTGTGCATTTAAGGGTGTAAAATAAGAGCAAGTCCCTCTGGCAATTACCACTCTCCAAGAACTTCAGGCTCTTGTTTTGCTGTTAACAGTACAGAGATCAGACTTACACATTTATTAAGAAGAGGCCACTTATGTTCAGCTTGGCACAAACACGCTGTCAGCAGTGCTGTTTAATTAGGGATTACAGCCACGGAGCTGGGTAATCAGGCCTGCTAATGAACCAGGAAGCTCAGTAAAGTGCAGAGATAAAGATTTTGGCTGCTTTCCTTTACCTATCCGTGCTCCTCCTTCACCATCTCCCGCTCCTTCCACCTAAAATTGCAGGTTTGGAGATGTCAGAGCAGAAAGGCAAGTGCAGTGCAGCCCAGGTGATGGCAAAAAGCCTCCACAACATCGGTGAATATTCACAGTTTGCTCTGAGATCCCTAAATAAACGAACAAACCCCACAATTACTGCCTTGCTTTCAGGGGACCCCAACCAAGAGAGAGTTGTTTCACTTCTGCAGCACTGCCAGCAGGAAGGTGCAATATTTAAGGCAATTTTTATTGGTTGGACACTGAACACGGGGTGATACATTTCAAGCCTCATTTGGCACAAAATTGAAATGGTTTGAGTCAACATTCAAGGTAAACGTCTGTATTTTTATGGCCAAAGGCCTGAAGTTATTATTATTTGCTTCTCTGCTGGTTAAATTCAGCTTTGGTATATTTACTGCATCATCCTAAACTCCAATCAGACTGATTGCTGGCGGGGATATTACGGCTGGGAAAATAGGTCTTTTGCTGAGGCACTGAGAGGGTAACAGACTTCCCTTTGCAAAGTCACTCATAAATAAGAGGTCATCTCTAATAATGTTTGCTTAAAACTTCTTAGCAGAGCTTCTGTTCTCAGACACTGCTGGCTTTTTTAGTTTCAGCTTTAAATAACTACACAGGGATGGATTTGCTGGCGAGAGCAGAAATAATCCCCATCAGCTGTTCCACCCCTGGATGTGCACATGGCAAAGGGGACGTGGAGAGGATAATGAGGAAAGGGAAAGTTTATTCTAGAAGGAAACAGAGGAAAAGTTCATCACCCAAAGCCTCACAGAACTGGTGGCACCCACTCCTCACTACCCCAGCTACAAATCCATCCAGGCTGGGGATGGAGGGATGAAAGCAGCTCTGGGAGAACCCCTTGGGACATGACCCAGCCCAGAAGCCCCCCTGTGCTGGGCTGAGCCCCCAGCGTGGGCAGCAGGGAGGGGGAGATTCTGCCCTCTGCCCCTCTCAGGCGAGACCCCAGAGAGCTGCAGAGCTGCCCCAGCCCTGGGGCCCAGCACAGGAGGGACCTGGAGCTGCTGGAGCCAGGCCAGAGGAGGCTCCAGGATGAGCAGAGGGATGGAGCAGCTCTGCTGGGAGGAAAGGCTGGGAAGAGCTGAGGGTGTTCAGCAAGAAGAGAAGCTTTGGGGTGACCTCAGTGTGGCCTTGCAGAGCCTGAAGGGGGCTAAAAAGAAAGATGGGGAGAGACTGGGGACACGGGCTTGGAGTGACAGGACACCGATTTTGGACACTGCCACTCCCTTCCATAGCCCTGGTCTGGCTGCAGGGACCATGCCAAGGCTGATGGTCACTGCAGGCTGCTGGAGGTGACTTTCCAAACCATCACTGAGCCCCTGCACCCAAGGGTGACATCAACCCAGCAAACACCTCTGCAAGGGTTGTGACATGCAAGGGGTATTGCAGAAAAGTTTTAGGATATTCACTCTACAAGTACGTGGCCACAGAGTCCTGCCAAAAGCACTGCCAGGGAGCTGAGAGGGGATCTTGGACTGAGAAACCCCCGTGTGACAAAGTGAAATGGAACCAGAACACAAGGGCCAGCACCCAAAGCTTTGTCATCCAGAAGAATTTGCCATCAGAATGACATCCCTGAATAACTCTCTGGCATCAGGATGGGGATGGAGCTAACCTGACTCATGACAAGCTCCTGAGCCCAGGAAGGCTGAGGAAAAGCCCTGCTCAAAGCTTCAGGCTGAACCCAGCAACCAACCCACAGCCAGAGCAGGGAACTGCTGAAGAAACAAAGGCCCAGGGATGGCAAAGCCCTTCCAAGCAGAGGCCGTGGCCAGGGCCTGGGGGAGAACTCGTGCACCAAGCCAGGAACAGGAGGGTGGGCACTGAGCAGCTCCTGGGGAAGGGAGGGGAAGGGGCACTGAAGCACTTTCCCCAGCACACACATAAATGTCAGTAAGCAGCACGGACATGAACCAGCCCTGACAGATGGAGCCATCCTGGTTTTTGTTTGTCTCCAAAGTTGTCAGTTCAGGTCTCCAGGTCAGAAATCATTTTATCTGTTAAACCATATGCTTTGTAGAACAAAACGCCTGGCAGACTTCAAGGCATATGTATTTAAGGAGCACAGTAACACGATGAACATCACCAGACACTTGCTTCCCAGCTGTTATTGCTGTGCTACAGACCAGGCTCTTCTCCTCTTGCCCTGACTGTGGCCTGCAAATCACCGAGAAAAAGAAATACACGACTTCAGCCCGCTTCAGCTTAACCATTTACGAGTATCCTGTTCAAGAAATCCAGTAAAGAATCATACAAAGGGACCTTAAAGCTCCTCTTGTTCCATCTCAGGGACACCTCCCACTGTCCCAGGCTGCTCCAAGCCCCATCCAGCCTGGCCTGGGACACTGCCAGGGATCCAGGGGCAGCCACAGCTGCTCTGGGCACCCTGTGCCAGGGCCTGCCCACCCTCACAAGGAACAATTCCTTCCCAGTATCCAACCTCAGCCGACTCCAGCCTTTTGGGCTGTCTTTTGGGCACAGAAGCACAAACCCCTCAGGTGCCCAGCCCAGGCCACCCTCCCCCTGCAGTTATCTCAGCTGAGGGTTCTCTGCCTGCAGCACCAGGCTGGGTTTCACTCCAGGTGACACAACTGCGTCTCCACCTCAGGTGAGGGGAGCTCCCCCAGCCGCAGCTCTCAGGGGGTGGCTGCTCAGGCTTTGTCTCTGCAGAATTTGCAGAATCTGTCTCCAGAAATCCCACCAAGAGCAGATGAAATTCCCTGCTTGGCATGATCCCCATTAACACCCCGCAGCACTTGGGCTGGGACAGGAAAGCCCCCAGCCCTTATTGCTTTTCCTCATCCCCCCCGTCTACCAAACACCCCCTGGTCTATTTTAGGCAGCCCCAAGCCTGTGAGGTCCAGATGATGTTCTCTGCCACTGCCCACAGCTCTTTGACAAAGCCCAAGCAACGAATCCCCCCTCTCCTAAATGCAAATAAATAAAAATAAATGACAGACAGTCTATCAAACCGATTAAGCCAGACGCAGAGAAAGCATCCCCAGCAGTCAGGTTCAGGGCCATCGTCTTGAGCACTCAGAATAAATGTCCAGGAGCCATCTCCAAGCACTAACTCACTGCCTCGGGGTCAGGGGTGCAGCTCTCACGCAGCATTTGGGGCAGGATAACAGCTGCTGTCGAAGGTTCCTTGCTGAAATCATGTTAAACCATCTTTATTTTTCTTCAGCCAATAATGCAAAGCCTTTAATCCCAGCTTGTGGACAGCCTAATTAAGCAGCGAGCAGAGAAGGTTGGATTCTTATCTGACAAATAATTGGAGCTTCCCACCTCACCCAGCCCAAACCCAATCCCCTGTGGCGGCAGAGAGCACCCTGAGCAGCACCCAGGTTATCACAGCTGGACATGGAGCATTTCTCATCCTCTGTCCACAGATGTGGATCATGCTGGGAGGGGATGTGCCTGCCTGGAGCTCACAGATCCCGCTGGAGCTGCTGAGGGAGCACGGAAGGGCAGCTGCTGCTTCTCCTGCGCTCGAGCCGTGGTGACAGGGAGCTGCAGAGGCAGCTTTTCCACTGGGATGATCAATTTCCATCCATTTTTTACTGAAAACCTGGCTTTGACTGAAAAGCTGGCTTTGCACTAAAGAAAAGATTGGCTTTTCCCCCCAAACCCCAGAATCATCAGAGGGAAACCAGTGACAAGCTGGACTTTCTTTTGTCAAAGAGGCAGCAAAATCCTGAACTATTAAGCCAGGGAGGATAAACTGCTCTGTTCTATCCCCAGGACTCCTAAAAAGCTTCATCTCCCATCCACTGCCTCTTACCTTCAGGCTCACTATTGTGTCTCTGCAGTGAAAATGAAGGCAACAAAAAAGGCTCAGGGAATTGGGGTGCTGAGTGCTGCAGTGAGAGGGGAAAAAGCACCACGAGGGTTCAGCCTGGCTGCCCGTGCTGGGGCTGCCTGGGGGGCACAGAGCATCACTCAGGACTGATTTCCGAGCAAGGAAAAGGAGCACAAAACAGAGATTGCTCTGGAAATGGTCCATGTGGGATAGGGCTTGGAGCAGCCTGGGCTGGGGAAGGTGCAGGAGGGGGATGGGATAAGCTTTAAAGTCCCTCCCGACCCAAACCAGCCTGGGATTCCGCACTCTGCACTCCGAACCCAGGCGATGCTCCCAAACACACACGGAGCGGCCTGAGAATGCCAACACTCGGGGCTTTGGCAGGAGGATTTCAGTGCCTCGCTGTTATTAAACACTCAAACTCCTGCAGGGCAGAAAAACAATGTGTTTCTCCCCTCCCTGTTCCATTAGTTTCAAGCAGGCCCTGGAAATAGAAACATCTTTTTCCCCCGCCTGTCCTTACCTTGGACTCTCAGCGCTCACCCGTGCCCATTTCCAATCCTCCCTGTCAGCCCTGGTGCTCTGCCAACACTCTTCCTGCTTTTCCCTAACAGCACTGATTTTTTAGCACAAAAAAATAGAAAAACTTCCTGTAGTGGAAAGTGTCCATGGCAGGGGGTGTAACGAGATGGTTTTATGGTCTCTTCAAACCCAAATCGTTCAGTGGCTCTATGGAAATAAAGCCATTTCACATGTTCTGCTCGATGTGAGACAGAACATGTTTCCTCAAAAATGACTCCTCAGCAACTTCCCAGCCCACAGCCAGCCCCGACGAGGAGCAACAGGACCATTACAGCAGGGTCTGCCAGCACCCAGCCCCAGGAGTACAACGGATCCAACAAAAAGGTTGGAAAAGCCCTCTAAGATCACCAAATTCAACCATTCCCCCAGCACTGCCAAGGCCACCACTAAACCCTGTCCCCAAGGGCCACACCTACACGTCTTCTGAACATTTTCCACCACTTCCCTGGGCAGCCACCCAGAGCTTGACCACCACTTTCCGTGAGGAAATTTTCCATCACATCCAATCCAACCCTCGTCACTCCCATCGCTTTGCACCCTCACAGGCACGCCAGGTCTGTTGAGTGCCCCCAGAAGTGCCAGTGGGATTCAAGCACAGGCCAGCCAAGGGCTCCCTGGAGCTGCTGGCCCTTGGGAGCTCTGCCAGGGCACTCCTGCACCCCACAGCAACCCATGGACAGGCTGGGCAGCAGCCCTGCCAGCTGGGAGGGTCTCAGTTAAGAGAACACTGAACCCATCCAGGAGCTAAGAGGGCCAGGATTGAACTCCAGGCAGCCAGCGAGAGCCTTTGCCAGCAATTTGGCAGAGATCTGTCAGAGCAGATCCATCCAGGAGGCACCAGATTTCCCTGGCATGCGGGGGAAGCAATTTCTGCGTGGCTGTGCCTGATCCCAGCAAGCTGAGGCTGTTTTTCTGAACCCAGGATTGGCTTTAAGAGGATATTTTCCCTCTCTTTGTGCGGAGGTAGCTGGAATTAATCACCCCCGTGCTTTTCCCTGGGCACTGTGGGAGCCTGGGAATCACACAGCACAACCCATCTGTGTCCCAGGCACCCCTTGGAGAGCCTCTGCCATGGCCTGGAGCTGCACTTCACGGGACATTTCACCCTGGGGACACCCAGAGCTCCTCCTGACGAGTTCTGGGATGCCAAAGCACAGAACATCCATTTTTCCAGGAGCAGAGATGCTGCCCCTGGCCACAGACCCTGCACAGCAGCACCTGGAGTAAGTCCCAGCTGAAGGCTTCAATTCCATCTCAAACCTCCCACCAAAAATCACTCCTCACACTCCACCTTAATCCCAGAGTACAGCTCTGATCCCAAATCAGTTTCATTCTCAGGGCAGAGGGATGGGGTTAGGGCTAAAAGGCAGGCTTGGACACAGCTGCTCTGGACTGAGGTCCCACCTGAGCCACAGATTCAGACAAATTCTCTTTCATCCTTAAAATGTTGTGGTGCTGCCTTGAACCAAGGGACTGAGGAGATATTTGAGAGCCACAGGCAGAGCATGGTGATAAAGGGGGGTACCAAGATCCTGACAGACACTGCCAAAGGGAGATCTGGAATTTTCTCCAGTCCCAAATTCAAAGCAGTGCTTCCCTAAACTGACATTTTAAGAGTTCAGGTTTTCGAGGGGGCTGACAAATAAAAAAAAGGCAGAGAGGGGATTGAAGTAATTGTGCAAATCTGAGCTACATTCAGAGAACACCTTCAGCTCATGAAATGAAAGTATTTTCAACCCCCAGCATTCTTTATAGCAAGGAAAACAAAGTTATCTACATTTTTTAGTCACTTTGAGATTTAAAAATAAACATTTTGTTTGCAGTATACTCCTGACAGACCAACAGGAAATTTCACTTTGGTGAATATAAACCACCTGAATTTAACATCCAACCAGAAAGGACCCCAGGCCTCTGGGATCCTCAGCCAGGTACCAAACCAGAAAAGGCTGCAATTTCAAAGTGCTCTGTATTTTACCTCAACAAAGGTTTGTCGCTACGAGAGCTCCAGGAAAAACTACCAGTGGGATACAGAGGCAGCCCTGGCCCCTCCTCCTGCAAAGGAAAGCAGGAATAAAGGAAAAAAGGAGAATTTTGACAATCCTCCTCTATCCTCAAAACCACAGGCTGCAAGTGCAGGCACACCTGGAAGCAGCACAGGCACTTTGCTGCAGCCCAGGGGAGCCTCCGAGCCCGGATGAACACCCGGGAACACGGAATCCATTTGAAGCTGAAGACTGATGAGCAAAACCCTGTCCATAGACATCAATCCCCGTGCTGAGGAAAGGCACATTCCCAAAGCAGCTGTGATTTCCAGGCATGGTGCTGAGGAAAGGGAGGACCACGGCTGCCTGGGATGGTCCTGCTCACCCTGGCAGAATCTCCCTCATCTGCAGAGAAACTCGACGCTTTCATGTCTCGTTCATCTTCCTAAGCCATCAATCAGCAAGTCAATAATTGGTAAACATGCTCCACCTTTCAACTCCAGCTCCCTTGGAGGAACGGATTCACCAGCAGCTACTTCAAAATCCATGGGGCACCTCCCTCCCTGTTTCACATGTTTATCACTGTCAGTGAGCAGCTTCTAAAGGGTTTTTGCTGTGCCTTGAATTCAGTTGCTTCAAATTGGTCTCTCAAGTATTGCATGTACGAGTTCAAAGCCTCGAGATGTTAACAGCAGCAACACATCCTGGCATCTTTCTGTAGTCTTACTGGAGAATTTTATTCCAAAAGAACAGAAACTCCGTTTCTTAACAAGTTTTCCTTTTCTCCTGACATGAAGCTTTACGCTCTGTGTCTCCTGGCTGGGCTGGATCACCGGTCAAGGAATCAAAGCCTGGTTCAGGCTCGTCCAAGACCTCGCTCTGCTGACACCAGCAAGCAGCACAAATTGAGCTCTGGGGAAGGTGAAACACTTGGTGCTGTCGGCAGCCCCACAAACCAGGGGTGCTTTGCAGAAAGCCAAAGCTGGAAGCCAGGCTGCTGCAGGGAGCCCCAAACAAACTGGGGTTAACAGGGGTCCCACAAAAAGGGGAACCCACAGCAAAGCAAAGCTTTCCACAATCCTGCAGAACCATGCAGGGACTCGCTGCTGCCTGTGCTGGGAACCTGGCACTTGCCAGGAGGGTCCTGGGGGCACCAGGCCCAGCATCCATGTCCTGGTAAGGAGGGAATGATGGTCCCGCTTGGCTCTGGGCTGGAGCAGCCTCAGCTCCAATCCTTGGGCAGTTTTGGGCACCTCAATGCAAGATGTAAAACTGGTAAAAAGCACCCAAAGGAGGGACATGGGGGTGGGGAAGGGCCTGGAGGGGAACAGAGCCACAGGAGGAGCAGCTGAGGGCCCTTGGTGTGTGCAGCTGGGGCAGAGGAGATGAGGGCAGAGCTCAGCGGGGCTGCAGCTCCTCCTGAGGGACAGCTCCGACCTCTGCTCCCTGGGACAGGGACAGGACGCAGAATGGCTGGAGCTGGGCCAGGCAAGGCTCAGGCTGGAGAGCAGGGAAAGTTTCTTCCCCCAGAAGGTGCTGGCACTGCCCAGGCTCCCCAGGGAATGGTCCCGGCCCCGAGGCTGCCAGAGCTCCAGGAGCGTTTGGACAGTGCTGCCAGGGATGCCCAGGGTGGGGCTGGTGGGGTGTCTGTGCAGGGCCAGGGGCTGGGCTGGATGATCCTTGTGGGTCCCTTTCCAGCTCAGGAGGTTCTGTGATTGTGTCTCAGAACCTGCAAATTCACAACTCCAAAGGGTCAGGACCCTTCTGCCCAGAGCTGTCTTTGCTGTAGCACAGAGTAAGACTGAGCTCATCCTCGGAGCCTGGAGTGGGGCACAGCCCAGCCTGGAGTGGGGAATGTTTTATTCCTGCCACAGAACTGCAGAGAGGACTCTTCCCTCACCAGTGCAGGAAAGCACTCGTGGATAACCAGGAGCCCCCCACCAGTGCTTCCCTGTTTTCTGCTGCACTCACTGTGAAATGACTCAGAATAACTAAAACCCTCTGAAGTTCCCAGGTAATTTTCATTTCGCTGTGATCCGACCGTCTCCTCAGAGCAATGAGACCTCTCAGTGCCAAAATTTAACAACTGCAACAATTCTCCTTAACACCTCCTGCCAGTGATATTGTTCATCGCTGAATTGCTTCATTAATTCCAAGTCGATACAAGCAGCTTCCTTTTGTCAATCTCACTATATTAACATATAATTTCAATGTTTGCGACCATTTTCAGGCTTGGAAATGAGATTAGCGTCAAGTGATTAAAATAAGTTCTCAAGACTGGGCAAAATCACCAGCTTACAAAGGCTATAGATTGATCTTTGCGATGGTGAATGTAACAACCATTCCCAAATTACAAGTTTACCATTACACCACTCAATTTTTGAAAGCTGTTTGCTTTCAATATCTTGTTTTTTGTTTTCTCAGGAAATCAACATGGGCAGGCTCCATCAAAATCACAGCCTTGGTTCCAGAGGGTTGTGGAGGCTTTGCTGGATGAGCCCGGGTGCATTTCCCTGCTAATGGGATGTCAGGACGGGCTGTGCTGAAGGACGTGAAGTGCAGGGAAGTCGGGAAATCCTCCCAGCGCTCCCTGCTCACGTCCCCTTCGCCCCTCGCCATTCCAATTGCATGTGACATCATCAAGCACAATTAATGAATTAGACTTGTCACAGGAGGCATTTTCCAGCAGCAGGATTGGTAAGTGACACTCCCAGCGGAGCCAGGTCCAGCTCAGGAGATTGATGTCTTACCCTTTCCTTCGTGCTGCACAGCAGGCTCCCACCAGGGCCAGGGTGGACACAGGCAGTAAAACACGAGTGACCCATGGTCCTCTGTGACATCAGACTGCACCCTGCCAGCTCTGTGAAGGCCCCAGATCCAAAGGGATCCATTCATCACCCCTGGCCAGGCAATTAAAAGCAAGCACAGGCTGTCCTTGAGCACTCACAAGGTTTTCTCCACCTGCAAGCTCAAACTTCACCCATGATCACGCCTGGGGGCAGAGGATTCTCACTGCAGTCATGGGGCAAGTCCTCCTTTGCACCTCCTCCCTCCACCATGGCCTGAAGGGCCTCCAGAGCCTCCTGGGAAAATCTGTTCAGGTGGCATCACCCTGAGGACATCCCTGACCAACAGCACCAAGAGGGGAAGGTGTGAGAACATCCAGAACTGGATCAGGGACCAACAACAGAATTCTCCTCAAGGGCCAGGCACAAACACCTAAGTCAGGAACCAGCATTCTTTTCTCAGGGAAACCTAAAAACTAGAGGAATCAACTCATGGGGAACCAAAAACCAGAGCTTTTTGGAGAGAGGAGGAATCTCATAGTAAAACAGAGATCAAAGATGTGCAGCTGACAGAGCTGCTAAGGCTCGTTATGTCTGGAGGGAAATCAATGCCACTGAGCTCATGGGGAGTTTTGCTGGAATCTCTTGAAGTTTCACCCAAAGCTGAGCTCCACAGGTTGAGTGAGTCCAGTCCTCTCAGCTGTCAATGAGAAGTTTTTAATTCCATGGCTGAGAAGTTGGGAAATGAGATCAACCCCCTGCAAAGGCACACGGGCAGAAAGGAAGGCTCAGAGCACCCTCAGCGGGGGCAGAGACGAGCACTGGGTGTAAACCTCACTTCAGAGGGGTTTTGTTCAGAGGGGAGAAGCTGCTGCTCCTTCCCTGCAGATGTGTTTGGAGCCTGTGTGTGTTGCCTCAGCTCCTCAGAACTTCCAGACACAATCCCTTGCTCCTTTTGTTTATGGAAACAACCATAAAAAGAACAAATCAATGCCATCTTGCCAATTGTTTCCTGTGGAGCTCCCCCAACACTGGCATTTCTTCCCTCCCAAGCCAACATTTATTTTTCAACATCCCACACAGAGTGATGGTGTTCTGCACTGCATTCACCCCCTCCAGCCCTCACTCTGCTCTCCTCTGCCATCTCTAGAAGGTCTCACAGGTGCTGGGGCACCCCTGGGCAGGTTCAGCTCAACATCACCACGAGGAGGGCACCAGAAAGCTCTTTGTGACATTGACTCAGCACCAGGTTGTGCAAGACAAGGTTTGGGAAACAGGAACCTTCCCTCCTGCCCAGTGACCTTTCCAGAGAATCCCAGATTCTCCTGAGTTGGAAGGGACCCACCAGGATCATCCAGTCCAACTCCTGATCTCCACATCCCCACCCTGGGCATCCCTGGCAGTGCTGTCCAAATGCTCCTGGAGCTCTGGCAGCCTCGGGGCTGGGACCATTCCCTGGGGAGCCTGGGCAGTGCCCCATTCCTCTGGGGGAAGAACCTTTCCTGATATCCAACCTAAACCTCCCTGACACAGCTCCAGCTGTTCCTTGGGTCCTGTCCCTGTCCCAGGGAGCAGAGATCAGAGTTGCCCCTCAGGCTCTGCCCTCATCTCCTCCAGCTGAACAAAGCCCAGTGTCCTCAGAGAGCTCCTCCAGGCACAGGGGAGAGGTCACCCCAACAACAAGGAAGAAGAACCTCCCCAGAATGCCGTGGCCAGCGAGGCTGAGTTGATATTCTCCTCAGCCAGGCACGTCTGGAAACCTCCTTCGCCCCTCTCTGGTGCCTGAGGCTGTTACGGCTCTGAGTCTTTTGCTTTCATGTTGGAATGAAAATATCATGATGTACAAATTATTACTTTGTAATTAATTATGCAGAATAACTAAAGCGAACATGACTTCAGCATTATGACAGCTTTGAAATTTACCACTTTGTAAATTAATAAGTAATGAATCTGGCTTGCTGGGTATATGTTTAATATAAGAGAAGGTTACCTAAACAAAAAGGAAGGCTTCAGCTGATTTAGCCATAAGAGAGAGAGAAGGAGCCTCAATTTTGTTGGCAAGGAGGAGAGGAAAATATTCTTGTACCCTTTTCAACTGAGAGACACTGGCAGGGGTGTGATAATCCCACTCCACACAACTCCTGCACCCAAACCTGACTCAGATTTCCCTGGACTTGGCAGAACCTGCAGCTTCACTGCCAGAGTGGGGAAGGAGAGATAAGGAATGTCTGCAGACCAGGTTTGTTTAAACCATGCAGCCGAATTCAGGGAAGGTTCTGGGGTCCATGTGGGTTTTGCCTTGCCCTCAGCAATGACAATGCTCACCTGTTCCACAGACAGCTCTGAGCAGCAGGCAGAGCCACGGGAGCACTCCTCGCCCTGGGCAGAGCTGGTCACTCACCCCTTTGCCACCCACAACCCAGGCTCTGATGCTGCCACCTGAGTCCTGACCAACGTTTTGGGCCCGTGAGGTACCAGGTTCCAGAGGCAAGCACCCATCTGTATGGGAGCTTTGCTGCCAAGCTCCTGCCACCCACCTCGGGAGGTATTTCCTCTGGAATCCAGACAGGTCTTTTGGTATTCCTGAGTGGTTTCTGCTCTCACTGTCCACCCCTCCATGGGCTGGGGGCATGGCACAGGACCCCAAGAGCCAGCTGAGCATGGTTAGCCTCAGCTCTGAAGACTCTTTTGTTCTTCTGCTCCTTCCCAAGAAAGAGAAGGGACCAAAGTATCATCATCACCCCAGTGTCAGTTTGTGCCTCTGCACAGGTCTGCGACACATGCACCGAATTTTTTCTCTCCCTCCCCATTCCATCCAACTGCCTGCAGCCTTTGAATGTCATTTAATCACTCCCACTGAAGTGTCAGGGCTGTGCCTGGAACTACAACTGGGAGCTGACCTTGGCAGTGGGGCAGCACTAATCACAATAATTAATGGCACATCCCTGTTAGCCAGAGATCCACTGGCCACCTGTGGTGCAGGATGTCCTGTAATGACCATCAGTTCGCGGGGTGGCTTTTCCCAGCTCTTCCCACAGCAATAAATCCCACTGTGCATGCAAAAAAAAAAAAAAAACAACCCAGCAGCTGATGAGGACATGGCCCCAAAAAGCAAACCCTGCTCTGCTCCAGCTGGTGAGCCAAGGCAATTCCAGAGCACTTATCACACTGGACAGGCTCAACAGAACCCCCAGAGCATAGCAAGGTTTTCCCTGGAGCCAGATCACACCTTTCGAGGGGACAAGACGGGCTACATCCACCTGCTTCCCCAAGAGCAGAGTCTCTGCCAGCCATGGGAACAAACATCAGTTTCCCTCTCAGAGCCAGCACAGACATTTTTCTTCAGCACAGGGCCACGTTTCCAGGAGCCAGGAAAGGTTTAAGAGGCCTTTCTGCACTGTATTTTTCCAATCACTTCTTTTGTGTCAAGCACTGCAAATTCAGCTAATTTTGGGAGGACAGAGGAGGAGAAAAATCTTAGGAAAAAAATCACACCCAAAAGAGCTGGCTGGAGTGTAAAAATAGCTGCTGAGCTACTCCCCTAATAGCCCCTGTGGCTGGGCACGAGGCTTCAGCCACTGACAAGGTGCTAAAGAGATGACGGGTGGCATCTCGGCACTTTTCCTGTGCCAACAGGTTTCAATGCAAAGACAGCTGAGCTCCTTCCCTCCTCCCAAAGGACCTCTCATTTCCTTAAGAGAGACTGGGATATTCATGTGGGATCAGCCCATGCCTGAGCTCTGCTGCTCCAGCCTGTGCTTTGTCTGGGGGTTCCCAGGTGCTGTCTGAAGGACCCCACAGAAGCCACAGCCTGGCACGGGAGCTCTGGAAAACAAAAATGCTTAAAACCTTAAAATAATGCGATGGGTGGAACTTGGAATAACGCTTGGGGTGGAACCATCCCTGCAGCAACCATGGATAAGCCTCTTTCCTCCAGGGGCTGTCCCTCTCTTACTCAGACACCTGTGTTACTGCCCTGCTCAGCCTGATGCAGGATGTGAATCCAAGCCCTCAGCATCACCCCGGGATTGGCCCCGTGCAGAAGGGCAAAGGCTGCCTGCAAACCCTGGGCTGCCTGCAAACCCTGGGTGTCCACACAAAGCTGGATTTGGAGAGACTGACACTTCTCCGGGGAGGAACAGCACTGCCCACTGGAAGAGGCACAGCAGCAATAACCACACCGTTATTGAGAAGGCAGAGATGGAGGGATGTCAGTCTGCCTCTAGACCTGAGCAGCTGCACAGGTGAAGTCCCAGAAGAGTGTTTGGGCCACCAGCCCCACAGGGAAAAGGTTTCCCTGTATTTTGACTGATAAATTTTGTGGATCCCAGAGGAACACAGTCAGCAGGCTCTGGGTTGGCTGCTCCCTACCCTAAAGACAGCTGAACCCCACTGTGTCAGGGAGTTGTTCCTCATTTTCTTCCCTTTCCAACTGTATGAAACACTGGCAGGGATGTGAGAATCCCACACAACTCCTGTCCTCAGATCTGCCTCAGATTTCCCCAGACTTGGCTGCTCTCAGCTTAGCCTCCTGCCAAGATGTCTTTGTGCTCCAGGGCCTGCACACACATTTAAGGCACTCAGAGGGCAGGGGGGAGTCACAGCAGCACTCCCAGGTTTTTCCTGCATTTTGACTGATACGTTTCACGGTTCCCAGAGGGAGACCACAGGAACACGGTCAGCAGGCTGGAGTTGTGGGCTCACTGCTCCCCACCCCAGACCCAGCTGAACCCAGATGCCTCAGGACCCGCTGGGAATTGTTCCTCACAGCAGCTGACACTGGTTTGATTAATTCCTGTCTCTGCCTCTCTCAGCCAGGTGGGGAAAGTCATCAGTGTCTGACAACAAGGGCAGTGTCTGGTTTGGGTTCCATCCTGCCCAGCAGCTGCTCCCTCAGCACGGGAGCCGGGGCGGGCAGATTGCAGGGATGAAGTGTCCGGGCGGGCAGCGGCACAGATCGGTGGGATTTAGGGATTAGGGGGAGCGGATTGTCAGATTTGAGGAGGGATCAGTGTGAAGGCTGAGTGTGAGAGCAGATGTTGGTGATTTCCCCCTCCCCATCACTGCTCATCCCCTCCCCAACGCTGTCCCCTCTGAGCATTATCCACTCTCAGCATCAGAGATCTCCCATCATCCCTTTTTTCATTTGCCAGCGTGGCTCTGAGGGAGCCAGCTGCCTTCCCCAAATCCACAGGCAAAAAGACTCAGTTAATATAAAAGATTAAAGGTGTCTATCTGGCTATCTCCCCTTGTTTCTTTTGCTCTTTCTCCACGGCACAAGCTCCCTCCATCACTCCTGAGGACACGTCCTTACCCCCACAGTGTGAGTACTCAAAGCCCCTCACCTGCACTGTCATCACCTTCTTTGCCCAGGGAACAGCAGGCCCTCAAAGCAGGAGAGTCTCTTCTTTTCCTGCTTTTAACCTTTCCCACCCAAAGCCCTCCAAGCTCCCCATGACCAGCAATCCTTCTGCTCCTGCAGCAGACACAGGAGACCCTCCGTGCCCAGCCTGGGTACCTGTTCACAGGGAACAACAGATCCACAGCCAGCTCACTCCCTGCAACACTAGCAGCACATAATGAGTCCCCAAGGCCTCTCCTCTAAGAGGCTCCAGCAGTTCCCTAAAAAAGCCCCACTTGAGCAGCTTTCACAGTCTGACCTCTGTCCCTCCTTGCTGAGCGAGCTGGCGCAGCCGTGGGCACTGAGCCAGCCCAGCCCTGTGCAACGGGCTCAGCCGAGCTGGAAGCATTCCACTGCCATCCATGGAGGGGGCACCCGTCATCAGCCCAGGTACCCCACGGCTGGGACAGAAATTGCCTCAGAAAATAAGGAAAGGGCACCAAAATGCCTGCTTTGAGCAGCAGCAACACGAGGAGCAGCGACTCGGTGCCCTGGTGGCGCAGGACAAGAGCAAAATGGAGATGGAGGAGGTAAAGGGGAGCAATTCCCAACCCTTCCAAAAAAATCCTGCACATCAAAAGCTTCAGACAGCGGTGAAATAGCAGCTGCTTCCCACAGCCACTTCCCAAAGGAGCCGAGGGGGATCCAGTGCTCACCTCACACCTGTGACAGCGGGGACGGGAGGAGCCGCTCGGCTCTCCGCGAGGACAGGCCCCCGAGCTAAGTCACGGCAGCACATGAAGCAACCAGACACAATCTACTGGTGTCACAGAGTGGGAAAAAAACAGAATAAAATAAAATAAAACCAACTAGGATGGCTACCACCAGATCCCGTGGCTGAGCAGGTCCTCCCTGCTCAAGGATGACAACTTACAGGGGGAGGAAGGCCAGCAAAGTAAGTAAATAACTCCATGCCTGCACTGCTTATACAGGAGAGAAGATTTAATAGACACAGAGAATGGAGCCTTATCAGCACAACTCACGCTCAGTAGTGCAAGGGAGGGCATCATACATTAGCTTGCTTTGACCTGCAGGGCCCTCAGTGGGAATTTTCTCCACCACACTGACACGATGTTGTTTAGATGCAATGCACATCTCGCCTGCATGGAAACATGCTGACACTTTGGAGGCTTTTGAATGCAGAGAAGGAGCGGAGAGAAAAAAGATGTCTGGGTCAAAATGTTTCTCTAATGGTTATAGACTTAATTCCATGGTCTGGAGGGAAGGGTGGGAGAAGAGATTATTTTTTTTTCCCCTCCCTATTTCCTTTTCATGACATGAAAAAGAAATCCAAAAGCATATTACTGTCCTGCTCTGCTTTGCTTTTCTTCAATTCTCTGGTTTGGCTCCGGCTTTCTCTTTCCCTCCCACCTCCATCAGTACACACAAGACCCAGGGAAGATCCGGCCAAAACTGCTGACTATTTAACTTGGATAAAACATTCCTGGGTTCCTCTAAAAAGGAACAAATTAACATCGGATTTCTCAACACACAAGGCAAAATAAACAGGGAAATTATTTGCCCAGCCATGCTGGTGCTTTAAATTCTCTCAAGGAACTGGGTTGTATCCAGAGAGATAGAGAATATGACATATTCTTTCAGCTGAAATTGCTTGTAGCCCCTCAGATTTCCCACTTGGCAGTTGTATTTCACCTCAGACACAACTCACAGGACACCAGCACCCAAATTCAGGAGGGGAGCAAGACAAGGAGTAGCAGCAGGAGGCTCCTGGGCTTGGCTTTGGCTATGAAGATTAAAGTTGGCACAGCAGGGTGTCAGGGTGGGGAGGATTAACAGAGGTTGGAAAAGACCTTCGAGATCAGCGGGTCCAACCTGAGACCCACCACCAGCCAGACCATGGCACTGTCACATCCAGCCTTTGCTTGAACACCTCCAGGGAGAGTCACTTCACCACCTCTCTGGGCAGCCCATTCCAGTGTCCCACCACTCTTTCTCCAAAGAAATTCCTCTTGGTGTCCAGCCTAGACCTGCCCTGGTGCACTTTAAAAGAATGTCCTCCCACCCTGTCATCAGTTTAGAGCAGAGCCCCATCCCACCTGGCTGCCCCTCCTGTCAGGGAATTGTGCAGAGGGACAAGGTCCTCCCTGAGCCTCCTTTGCTCCAGGCTGAGCCCCCCCAGCTCCCTCAGCAGGCTTGTGATGCTCAGGGACCTCTCCCACCACACTCCCCAAGCAGGTGGATGCCAGGCCCGGCACAGCCACCCCGGCTCTGCAGACAGAGCAGGCAGCAGGTGCCTGGCACTGCCAGGGTTTGCAGCAGCCCAGAACTGCAGAAACAGCCACCTGGGAGCAGGAGAGCAGTGCCAGCTTTCCCGGGCACAAGCAGCCTCATTTGTCTCCATCAGGTGCAAATGGGCTGCTCAACCTTTAAGCGCTTAATTAGTTTCCTTTTTTGTTTATAAAAGCAACACTTGGGTGCCCCTTCCCCTGGAAGGGGAGCAGCAAGTGATGGATGGGCTGGGCACAGCAACCCAGTCCCTCAAAGCACCTCCCACCCCAGCACCCAGGAACCGCTGGAGTGAAGAGCTGGGTCTGATCCCAAAGCTCTGCTCCAGTGAATGCCCAGAGAACTGGACTCAGCCCGACTGCTTCCTAGGGAAAGGACTGGTCCCAGCCATGCCCAGTATCCCCACTCCCTGAAGTGAGGAGCTGGTCCCAGCCATGCCCAGCATCCCTGTTTCCTAGGGAAAGGACTGGCCCCAGCCATGCCCAGCATCCCTCAGCTCCCAGTCCATCCACACACAGCACATGTGGCACCTCCCAGCCAAAGCATGTCCCTGGAGGCCTCTGGGCATCCCCAGGTGCACAAAGCATCACAAAGGTCCCCAGTCCCTCCCTCCACCTCAGCCTCCAGCTCCAGCCCTCGGGATCCAGCTCCAAGAGAGAAATCTGCCTGTGCCAGCAAGGTGGACAGGAGCTAAGGAGAAACAAATCTACTTCAGCTCGGGTCATGGGAGGTCAAAGAGATAAAAAAATACACGTTGGAAAAGCCACTGACTGGATATAGAATTGATCTGCTGTGCTGGCTCCAGGCTCCTGGGGAAGCTGGGCTGGGGATGCTCTGTGCCCAAGAATCGACTGGAGAAGTGCTCACAGAAGCCCTCGGTACCTGCACTGCTCCCCCCCCAAGTCCCCAGCACTCACAGTTGTTTTCTTTCTCATTTAATTCCTCATAACTCATTCCCAAGACATCCCCCTCCCTCCTTTTCCCATGCTTCTCCTCCTAGATAAAAACAATATGTGGTGCTTTTTTTTATTCCAGCGGGGTTCCAGCTAATAAAAAGATTTATAATTAAGCCAGTAGATTTCCTTTTGCTATGCTGTCCTGGATTATGAGAAAGTATATTTATATGCAATTATGAAATGAACAGTATTTCTTACCCAAGTGAAGCTTTAAAAGTCATTATGAATCCATTAACTCAGCAGACCTTACAAAAGGCCTCCTCTGCTCTGGATTTATTTTAATTTAAAGCAGATAGGAAACTTTTCCCCTCCTTATTTTTTAAACCCAGTTTTTCTGCAGTAGGGATGTGCAAAAATGAACAACATGCATCAAATTCAGTGGGAAGGCCAAACTCTGGTGGACTCAGCACTGCTTTGAGTCCTTCCAGAGTCTCTGCCCTGTATCCCAGTGCTCTGGGAGGCCAAACTATCACAGAATCATGGAATGGTTTCGCTTGGGGGGGACTTTAAAGCTCATCCAAGGACACTTCCCACCGTCCCAGGCTGCTCCAAGCCCCGTCCAGCCTGGCCCTGGACACTTGCAAGGATCTAGGGGCAGCCACAGCTGCTCTGGACAATCTGCCACCTTACACTGAAACCTGAGAAAGGCAGAATTTTACGGAGTCTCCCTTGAATGCCTCTTCCTGTGCCTCAGCATCACTGCCCTGCAGTTCTGGTGATGCCTGGAGAGGCCACCTAAAAACAGAGACCAGACAGGAGTAAAGGGAATAAAGGTGGGCATTTATTGGAAAGGCCTCCAAAGGTACCCCTGGGGAGCCAGAGGCTGCTCTCAGAATGGACCCCAACAGGGCACCAGTTCCTCACACTTTTATAGGTTTGGTTCATTTGCATCTCTGGGTTAATTCTCCAATTAAAGCTTCAGTTAATGATGGAATTCCCCTCAGCTTGCCCCCCTCTCAGAGGCTTTTGGTTGATACTTTTTGGGCCCAGGAGGGGCTGGGTGTCCTTGGAGAGCAGCCCCGGAGAGGCTTTGTTGTGTGTGCCCAGCACAGAGAGCAGCACTGAACAGGAAACTCCAGAGTCACACACTGGGCACTGCAGGGTTTGAAAAATGTTAAAGTTAAACCCTGAGGCATCACTGGGAGCTGCTCTCCATGGGACTACAGGGAAGGAGTGAGGTACCAGCTGTTTCTTTCTTGCTTCCCTGCAAAGCCTCACCTGGCGATCCCCATCGAGCATTTTGTGCTCAGTGGTCTGTGCTGCTTCAGGCACATGCTGGGAGAGCCAGCAGACAAGAAAGGAACATTGGAAAAGTCAGAGAGAAAAACCTGCCACGAACTCTGCTCAGAGAGCTGCTGCAGCCCCGAGATCCGGGTGGGAAGGGGCACAAAAGCTTCAATCAGGATGTGTGGTCACTGCCATGGCTCTGCAGCAGGCGTGGGTGGCTGCAGCCCAGAGCTCCAGCACCACATTGGCATCTCCCCTGCACCCCTGGCAGTGCCCCGGGAAGGGGAGCAGGAGCCTGCCCTCCCTCCTCAGCTCCCAGAGCTCTCACTGGAAGCAGCTGAGCAGCTCTGCCTACACAGGGGACACGATGCAGCCCTGGGCACACGTTCCAGGAGCTGGGGCATCCCAAGGAGACCTTCTAGACCCCCATCAGCTGAGATGATCTCCTCTCAGTCTTTAGTGGGGTTCTCAATGTCCTGGAAAAGCTCAGAGCTCCAGGGAGAGCTCAGAGCCCCTTGCAGGGCCTAAAGGGGCTCCAGGAGAGCTGCAGAGGGACTGGGGACAAGGCAGGGAGGGACAGGACAGAGGGAATGGCTTCCCAGTGCCAAAGGGCAGGGCTGGATGGGATATTGGGAAGGAATTGGTCCCTGGGAGGGTGGGCAGGCCCTGGCACAGGGTGCCCAGAGCAGCTGTGCCTGCCCCTGGATCCCTGGCAGTGCCCAAGGCCAGGCTGGACATTGGGGCTGGGAGCAGCCTGGGACAGTGGGAGGTGTCCCTGCCATGGCAGGGGTTGCACTGGATGGGCTTTAAGGTCCCTTCCAATGATTCAGTGACTCTCAAAAAGCCCCACCTGCCCCATCCATAGCTCTGCCTGACAAGAAGGGACCATCTGCGGGACTTTAAACAACTCGTCAGGCAGAAGGATGGCCTCCACCTGGCAAAATATGCTCCAGTCCCAACCATCCTTCACCATTCCTTATCTCCACACGGGCTGAGGATGGCTCATTTTACTTGCCTTAAGAGGAAATCCATCTCCAAGTCACCAAAGGAGCCTCAGCCACAATGGCCTTTTCATTATTGTGGTGGCAATAAAGCACAGCAGCATCCCCTGGCTGTCACGGGGAAGGGAGCTGGGAGGAATATTAAAAGGGAGTTTGCTGGCAGGTGGGTGCGGGGAGGAAGGCAAACCCCGTGGTGGGGCACAGCTCTGCCCCTCATGCACCACCCAAACTCCACCTGGCGAGGGCCACCAGCCCCTCCTGGCCACCGATCTTCCCTCAACTCCTGCTGAGCTCAAGGCAAGATCTGAGTGTTCCTGGGGAGCTCCCCAGCAGAGCTCAGGCTCTCTGGGTGGCACAGCCACTCCCTGGCCCCTCGGACACCAGCCAGTGGCTGCAGCAGCTCTTCCCCAGCCGGGCACTTCCCCGGGCACCTCCTGCATCCAGAGGCACCTGCCTGTCCCTGCTCTCCCGTCCAGCCCAGCGGGGCTGGGAGTGTTCTCAGCCCTCAGCCCAGTTAAACCTCCCTGACAGGCTCGATCTGCCTCTGCTTCCCCGTGACGCTTTCACTTCCAGTTGGCTCAGGCAGCGACAAACCTGCTCTGACACCTTGGCTGTGGCTCAGTCTCATTCTCCCCGTGTGATCTGCCTCTCCCTGTCTCTTCGCCATGCTCGGTGCGAGGTCTGCGCTGACAAACCCGTTCTGATCTCCTCCTGCCGTGCTCCCCCTCGCAGGGACTCCCTCTCTGCAGTTCTCCCAGATACAGCATGACTGCTTTATTTAATAACAATAACCGAGTACCCGTGGCCGGGGAGCTCTCTGCAAACCAGATGCTCTGCATTTAATCTGGGGAGCACGGTCACACTTGGTTTCATTACGCTTGCCCCCTTGGCCCGTAGCACTTGCTTTCTTAGCCATGGATTTTTCAATTCAGCTGGAGCAAAACTCCCCGTGTGTCTCGCACCACGAGGAGCTGGGCTCTGAGCTCCTGCTCCCAGTTTAATCCCCGTTTGCAATCTACAGCAGCTTTGGCTAAGGGTGAAAGGTTCTGTGTTTCATTACAAAGCCTCGCAGGGCCCTCTGCTAACCTGCCCCGAGCAGCACTTCTCATCACAGCACAGCAGCTGCCCTGAAAGGGAGTTCAGCATCTCGGATCCATCCCCAGCTCCAGCAGCCATTCCCTGAGCCAGCTGCCCAAAACAGCAATGAGTCCATAATGAACTTTGAAGAGCAGCCCTGCTCCCAGGTGTTCTGCCCCCCAGCGTGCCCCACAACCAGCCCTGCTTTGCATCCCCCCTTCAAGTATTTCCAGACACACCAAATAATGATCCACCGCAAGAGATTCTTGCACCTACTGAGGGTTTTTTTTTTCTCCTCCTGAAGCTCTTGGAGCACTTCAAAGGGAAACAAGCTCTGCTGTGCTCGTGCTGCAGAAGGGGGAAGCTCCATCCACGAGGCAGAGATGGAAAAGCACAGGCCCCAGGCCGGTGGGTGGGAACCAGCCCTCGCCGCCTCCAGCAATCGATGTGTCTTTGCTCTTAACGCCCACCTACGGAAAATCTTTTTATCCCTTTCTCCGTGTCTGTGCCTCCAGAAGCACAGACCCTTCCTCTGATCAGAAACCCAGCACCTCAGAGCACACGCTTGTGTTTAATCAAACAGCCTGCCTTTGGAAATTTACCTCGCTGCACTGAAGTCCATCTGCTCAGAGATGCCTTTGTCACCTGTGAAACAGCAGCTGGCGTCACTGGCACCCAAAATCCCTTTGGGAGGGATCTGTGGTGCAGGCAATGCTCCCTTGAATCCCTCTCCTTTGCAGCTGGCCACGAACAAAACACCAGCACAGCCTGTTCAAAAATCAAAGCTGGAGGTCAAGCAGCTAAAAGCTCCAAATTTGACACTTCCTATCCCATTCACAGGATTTCAAAAGAGAACACCAGCTTGGAAATTACGCTATTAGCAACAGCTCCTGGCTCTTAGCTCTGCAAAGTGCTGCCGTTCTCTTGTCACGCCATCGGGTTTGTCAAGGAGCGGAGCCCAGTCCCTTTTGCTGCGGGTTGTTGAACGGGTTCAGGCACCAAGGGGGGCTGTGGACGCAGCAGGAGGGGGAGCAGCAGCTGTTCCACAGCATTGGCTGCTGCTCTTTGCTGTCTCAGGTCGTGGGTGGGAACCAGACCTTAAAGTTCCAAGTCTGGGGCACTGGGGAGAGGGAGCTGCCCCCAAACCCAAAGCAAGTCCTCAAACAGCTCCAAGTGCACAGGCTCACAGAACCCCCAGATGCTTTGGCCTGGAAGGGACATTAAAGCCCATCTAGTTCAATCCCCCTGCCATTGGCACGTACAGCTTCCACCAGCCCAGGGTGCTCCAAGCCCCGTCCAGCCCAGCCTTGGACGCTTCCATGGATCAGGAACCCACAACCTCCCTAGGCACCCTCTGCCAGGGCCTCACCACTCTTACAGAGTAAAAAGACTCCTTCCTTACATCTAATCTGAACCTTCCCTTCCTCAGCTGGAATGCTGAGCCTTTGCCAAATTGGCCACAGCCTCTCCCAGCTCCAGGGCTCCTCATTTAATACCTCACACAGCTTTACTACTTCCTAATGCTGAGTGATTCTCTGATTCTGTAATCTTGGTGCCCACCTCTCTTCCAGCTTATGTGCACAAAGCGGAGCAGTTCAAACCTCTCAGCCTAAAGCTTGAGCTTAAAACGCAGTTGGCACTTGGGTGGACACTTGCAGAGGAAATTTCAAAGTCTCGGTGCGTGTTCCTGAGCGCTCCCCATGCACCCTGCCAGATTTGCTCCGGCAGATTTTCCGAGGCAGGCAACAGCAAGAACACAGGAGGAGGAAAGCGCGTCTTTAAATTTTCCCCAAGCTGTCTCCTGGACAGACAATCCCATTAAGTGAAGCAGAGGGACCTGAAGCTGTGTAAAAGCAACAAGGTGAATCTCCTTAGCGCAGAAGCCTGACAGATGAGAGCAAAATGCTGGATTTAACTCCAGCGTAACACAACAGAGCACAACGTGTCACCGGAGGGTGAAATGCAACCCCGGTCTGCAACCCGCTGCACACAGCCAGGTGAGCTCCCAGCTGCCAGGAGAGATTTCATTTAGGCTTCCCTCTCTTAACGGAGGGACTTCATTTGGAGATAAGACAGTAAAATGAGACAGCTTTGAAGCAATATGCTCAAGGTCACCTAAGGAATTAATTGCAGAGCAAGAAGCAAACTCGAAGCTAACCACGAAGCACACTTAGCCCCAAAGCCACTCGTTATAAGACATGCCATTTATCAACATCTATCAAATTAGGCAGAGTACCATAAACCCAGGCTTGTGGAGCATTTTTTAAAATGGCAGGAGAGGAAATGCAGTTTCCCAGTTCTTAAGAGCACCTCGTGGAGAAAAATACTGGTATAATAAAAGTATTTTAAAAGGCACCTCATGTACTATTTATCTACTGCTCAACAGTCTCCCTAAATCTGAGCGCAACACGTTGGTAATGGGGATCTCAGAGACGTAATTTAAAGTGCTACTGAAATTTCTTCCACGCAGAAGATCAGCCACTGAGATCAAAGGCTGACGCATCCAGTGACTCTGTCTGTGACAAAAGAGAGAGATTTCTAACACTAAATTACAGTGTTAAACAAATTGAGCTCGTCTCCCCCAAGAACGCTTCCCTTGGCACTTAAGAGTACAAAAGTTTGTGTTAGATGGGCCACTTGGAGAGAAATAACAGCCTGTCTGGGGAGTGACTCGTGGGAGGAACACCTTGGTGCTGGGGGCTGGGGAGAGGAGAAATGCACCCAGAAATCATCCACCAGGCCAGAAATTAGGCAGAATATAAAGTTCTGGTAAACATAAGTTGGAACAGGCTCTGCAGGGAATGGGCACAGCCTCGAGGCTGCCAGAGCTCCAGAAGCGTTTGGGCAAAGCTCTCAGGGATGCCCAGGGTGGGACTGTTGGGGTGTCTGGGCAGGGCCAGGAGCTGGACTGGGTGGACCTTGTGGGTCCCTTCCCACTCAGGATATTCCATGATTCCATGTCCAGGCCCCAGAGAAAACCATATGAACCATCTTTGCTCAGCCTCCCTGAAAGCAGCAGCTGCCCAGGAGCAAACAGCCGTCCTCACACCCAAGGGCAGATCACCACATCCCTCAGGGAACACAGTGAAAACTTGGGAAAGTAAAGGCAGGGGGCTACCACACCATTTGGGAAGCAGTGGGAATGACTCATGTCCAGACAAGCTGCAATTCAGCCACCTGAGAGGACATTGGAGTGTTCTCCAAGTGGGTCATTTTAAAAGGAAGCTTCCCAACGAGGGCCGGGATGAGCAGCCTCCCAGTCCCTCCATGCTGGGCACGGAGGCACGGCTGCATCTCGCCCTTCCTGGCTGGAGACTCGTGGCCTCTCCAGCTGTTCATAAATCAATAAAAACAGCCTTCACCCAAGCTCACAGCGTGGGGATGGTGAGGAGGGCAGTGCAGGAGCATTCCCTCCAGTGGAACTGTGTTACCTGGAGCTGGCTCCTTCGTTCCCTGCCTGCCCGGATGGGATTCCTCCCGGCACTCCCTTGTTGCTGCTGTAATGTGGATGTGCAGAAAAACCACACCAAGTCCGGGGTCAGAGCTCCAGGGAGAGCTCAGAGCTCTTTGCAGGGCCTAAAGGGGCTCCAGGAGAGCTGCAGAGGGACTGGGGACAAGGCAGGGAAGGACAGGACAGAGGGAATGGCTTCCCAGTGCCAGAGGGCAGGGCTGGATGGGATATTGGGCAGGAATTGTTCCCTGGGAGGGTGGGCAGGCCCTGGCACAGGGTGCCCAGAGCAGCTGTGGCTGCCCCTGGATCCCTGACAGTGTCCAAGGCCACGCTGGACATTGGGGCTTGGAGGGTCAGGTAGAAATGGCAGCAAGGCTGGTTTAGTGGCTTTTTTCATGAAGTTTTTATATGTTAGTTAGCAAAAAGTGAATTAAATGGCATAAAGTAATCAGTTCTCTGGCCATCCACACCTCGAGGGGATTGGCCCCACTCTAACATGTCCATTCCAAGAGTTTTTCTGGTTGAAGCCATAACAATACAGCAAAAACCAGTCATAGGTGTGGATATTGATAAACTGCTAACTTTGGTTTGGTTATCTTGCATGGGAGACACAGAGTTGTCACAAAATGCTAGAGAACTGAAGAAATCCCCTGCTGAAGCCCTTGCAGCATCTACACTCCCTCTTCAAACACCGGGAGCTGGGTTTTTGTTGCAGGTTGCACGGAGTTTGGGAGTTGCTTTTTTCTCCCCTCCCAGCTCCAAGTGGTTCATTTGTTTGACTTTGCTGAACCACGGGCAGATTTGCACTAACAAGACGAGGAATTCTTCGCTAGGTTTCCCCCACCAGCTTCCTGCCCTGAATATCAAATACTCAGGGCCGTGCACCCACGCTTGCCACCTACACGGATGCTTGGATTCCTCCCATCAACGGGAGCAGGGAAGGCTTCCTTTCGTTTGTGTGCTTTACAGGATCACAAAGCAATTTCAGAGGTGTTCTCTGCAGGGAAAAAATACCTTCTAAACATGATAAACAACTGGCAAAGCAGCGCTGTCCTGGGTTCTTTAGGAAGTTCCACACAAACAGCAGGAAGTGGAGAGAGTCCTGCACCTTCCCACTGCAGTGGGCACACACCACACTCACCTTTGTCCACACCCCAGATGCTCCCAGGGATTTTTTCCACAATCACCTGGCACAGGTGGAGGCTGGAACTGGCTAACATCTTTCCCACAGGCTTGTGGGAGGACACTCAGTGAGAAAAGGTTCCCAAACAAGCTCCTGGCATGTCAAAGGGTGGAGGAAGGGGGAAAAAACCTCCTGCTGCTGGTCTCAGAGCTAAACGAGCCTGAACTGATGGCAGGGCAGGGTCCCTGCCTGCCCTGGGCTACCATGAAGACAATGCTCGAGTCCTCCAACCCCACTGCTGCTTTCCACTCCATCTGCAGCTGGAAACTGCTCCGGTTTTCCCTGCCTCTCCTCGTGTCCTGTCACTCCAGGTCCCCGGCCCGCTCCCCCCTCCCCTGGTTGTATCTTTCTGCCCGGGTTGCTGTCGCTGATGTCAGAATCATTCCATCTGACAAAGTCTCTGCTCGGCCGCGTCTCCCCTGTCTCCTTGCATCTCTGTCAAGGCCCTTTCCACACGTCTGAGCATTTTAATGACATATGGTGCTGGGACGGGGGGAGGCAGCAGGAAACCCAACCCCATCCCCAGCCAGGCAGAACACATGGCAAGGTCCTGGAAGACAACTGGGTGGTGAGGGAGGCACCGAGGACGATGACCTTGGAGGAAGTTGGTCCACCACAGTGTTGAGTTCTTCCCTCCCCTCTCCCACAGGTGGTTACCCAGAGGAAAAGGCACTTCTTGAGGGATTTTCTGTCAAGAACAGCTGAGCCTGCTTTGCACCTCTACTCTGGACCCCCTGATTGTGGCCACCAGAGTCTGGGGGGCCATCAGCCCCACACACAAAGGCATAGCCTGACTCTTCCTTAGCCCAGGAGGTGTTTTATTGTCCACTGGATTTGACTCACACCCCTAGACTGGGTTACAGTTGGGCAGGCCATGCACACCCCTCAGCTTCAAAGCACTTCCCTGGTGCAGGAACCTACCCAAGGCTGCACCACAGCCTCTCACACTGCCCCAGATGTGGGGGTCTGAACCCCAACCCCGAATCCAGAATGATCTCAACATCACTTCCAGCCCAGCAATCTTTTTTCCCCCCCAGTGCTGCAGACTTAAGGCTACTTTTCTCAAAGCTCAGTCTTAGCAGATCCCAAAGCTTCCAGACAGCTAAGAAGCCCCAAAGTCCTTATAAGACAGGATATTCGGCAGAATCCTAATGGATTTCTCCCTAGGTAATTCCATTTTTTCTTCTTATAATCCTCCTGGTGTTTAATTCTTCTTCACCTATGGTAACCTGGTGGGAGATGTGGCAGGTGATGACAGTGGCTTGTGCTCCAGGCAAGAAAACAAAGTGCTCTTGTCTTAAAGAAGGTTCACTACAAAGACACACCAAGGACTAAAAAATACAACGGACCCAGATCCAAACTACTCCAGCAGCCCCCCAGCCTGGCAGCTCTAGGACAGAAGTGACAGCAACACCCATGTTAGAAACTCCTCGCCTCCACAGGAGCTCTAATCCCATTGCAAGCCAGCTGAACTTCAGCTCAAGTGTTTTGGCAAATCCCATCTCTGGCAGATGAAGGGGAAAGCCAGCAGGAGCACAAATCCTTCACAGCACCAAGAAGTTGCTGCAGAGCCCTCGGGACTTGGAACGGCCTGGGATACTGGAAGGTGCCCCTGGCCATGGCAGGAATGAGAGGAGCTTTGAGGTCCTTTCCAATCCAAGCCAGTCTGGGATTTTAGGATTCTCTAAGCCCAGCAGGCTGCCCAGGGAACAAAGCAGAGATGGGATGAATCTGGCACATATGGGTGGATTATGCTTTTCCAGCTTTATTCGGTGGCACTGCAGCATCTGGTGTTTATTCTCTACCCCTCACATACTCCTGGGGTTTGGGGAAGCTTCACAAGACTCTCCAAGTACAACAGCTACGAGCACACTCCCAGTCTGGCTCTCACATAAAAACACTGCAACAGAGGGAAGCAAAGACCACCAGGTACACAGCCAGTGTCAAAAGTGTGACCTGGGTGCCAAGAGGAGACTGCTGAGGGAAACCAGGGGACTTCTCTTCTGAGCACTGTGTTGTATAATCTGCAGCAAAGCCTCCAATGAAAATTAGGAACCACAAAAAATAAAAGCACCTCAGTTGCCAAATGAAAAACGAGCCCCCCAAGCTACAAGCAAGAGGCTCGTGCTGCCTGGGTTCTTTGCTCTCTGCATTGTATTAACAACAAATAAGTCCATAAGGAATGCCAGACAAAACAGTCATTTGTCAGCTGACACAGGAGAAGGATGAGGATACACTTCAGGAATTCATCAAGGAAATCTGTTGAGCTGTGCAACTTTTTTTTTAAGAAAGATGCTGAAGAGAAAGCAGCTGCCCACCTGAGCCTGCAAGCTGCTCAATGAATTATAAAGCAGAAACACCCCCTTAGCACCCAGTGTTACCTGGCAGCTGATTTACCATTTCTGCCAAGGCTGGAAAGCTGGCGAATCATGGCCAGTGCCTTCTGTCCTCCCCATTTCCAGTCAGCCTGGAGCCTCTGAGCTGCACAGAGACTCTTCTAATACAAATATCTGCCTGCCTTCCTCTGGCGGGTTAGGGGTAAGGGGAATATTTCCAGAGTGTGCTCAGTGCTGAACAAAGTTTGTTTGAACTGGGCTTAACTGCAACAAGAGCAGCATTAAGCCAACCTCAAGCACTTGTGAAAACACTCTGCTTTAAATAGTGCCTCTTCAAGCTTTAACGTCATGCAAAGCTCAAGAAGATTTTATGGGCCACCGAGAGCATCTGAAGCCTCGGCATCCCATTTGCAATCCTGGCAGTTCTGCAGCAGCAGCACCAAAGGAGGTTAGAAGGGTGGGTGTGATGCCCCAGGAGCAGCACAAGGAGCCCTGCCCAGCCCCACCCCACACACCCTCCCAGCAAACCAAGCTGGAAACCAGCCCTGAACCCCTCTAAACCTGCAGGTTTCCAGTGGTGAGGCAACATCCAAACCGGGTGCTTGGTGACTCCTTAAGGAAATGATTCCTCAGCAGCCTCCTGGATGCTGTTCATTCCTGTCACCAGGGTCAAGAGCTGCACTGTTGGGCCAGGCAGGCACTTTGCATGCTCAAAATTCATTAAAGTCAAATACTCCTAAGACTTTTTACACATGAAAAAGCAGATGAAGGTGAGACAGAGCGGTGCAGTGCAGTGCAGGCAGAGTTTCATTTAATGAAGGTATATTTACTCAGAAGAGCTGAAGGGCTGCTTCTTCACAGCAGGTCAGGGGCTGCTATGCAAATACTAATAAATATTTTGCACTTTTCAAGAATGCTTTACCCAAGTGCTCTGCAAGCGTGAACTGCACTAAACCTCCCAGGATCTGGAAGGAATGTGGGAGAGAACGGGAACAGACACTTTGTCCAAAACAGAAAGACAGAAGCCTCTGGGGTGGAAAGCAGAGATGTCTGACAGTACCAACAGCTTTCCCAGCTTCCCCACGGCAGCTTCTCCATCGCTATCCTCACACTTGTGTGGTTGGCAGCTTTCTAGAAACAGCAGCTCCGCATCAATTCAGGAAACAGAGTCATCTGTGGTTCATTACTCCCAACAGATTTCATAAGGGATCCTGCCTGGTGCCTCAGCTGCTCCTAAGCCAGCTAAGCCTGCAGGATCTGGTGTGGTGCAGAGCAGCAGAGCTTCTTATGAAACACCTCATGCAGGACAAAAGCCATCGCAGGAACGGGTTCATCAGGCCTGGAGAGATTTGTGTTTTATTGGAGTTCCAGGAGGTCTCCTTGGGCTGGGGGACAAAATGTGCAAAGGGGCTGCTGGTCAACTCAACAGCTCTGAGAAGCAGAGACAGCCGAGAAAAATTCCATGGAGAGGAGCAGCTTCTGCCCTGCAAGCCACTGGGGGGAAAAGAAATACCCAAGGATGGCTCCAGGCAGAGGGGTATTGCAGAAAGACTCAGGAGAAGGTGGCACTGAGGTCTCAGGTTTCCAAAAGCCTCTCCCTGGGGAGCTGTAAGATGCCATGAAAGATTTGTGGAAGCCTGAAGGAGGAATTTTCCTTCCTGTCCCTGCAGTTTGCACCCAGCACCCTCTGACAGGGGAGGGCTGGGAGCCATCCCAAAGGACACGAGGGAGATGCAGAGCCCTGAGAGCTGGGGCCGTGCGGAGCTGGGATCACCCCACAGCACAGGAGAGTTCCCCTTCTGAGACAACAAAGCCAGGCTGTTCCCTTCAGCTGAAGTACCATCCCTGGAGGGGTTTGAGACACAGACACCAAATCCGGCTGCTGACTGTGGAAGTGGCAGCCCACGGATAAAACCTGGAGAGCTGCAGTGGGGATCCCCCAGAGCAGCAGAGCCCGAGCTGCCTGGAGCCAGCATTGCTGCACTTCCAAGATACCAACTTATTTTGAAATCAATACCGAGATTATTGATCCAGGAAGGAAATACAGACTGGCGAGGAAGGCTGGTCAATAGCAATCCCAGTGGGTAATAAGTTTTAATGGAGACCAGGAAAAATTCCAATCTGAATTTTGTGCTGGGGCAGAACTCTGCATACGCTGATTATCTCAGCCTGGGAACGAGTCAGAGACCCCTCACTGATATCTGCTGATATTCCCAGGGACCAGCTCAGGTGCCAAGGTCTGGGAACGAACAGCACTGCAGAGAGAATGAAAAGAGAAACCCCATTAGCTGCTCCCAGCGATCTGTCTGGCAGAGGACGAGCTGCTAACGCCGACTGCCTTGAAAATCAGAGCAAGAAATTCAACCTGCACAGTCAAGGCCAGATTCAAGCATGTAACAGTGATGGCAGCAGTTCAAGCACTTAAAGTGTCTTTTGAAACCACAGTAAAATCCTGCTGTCCCATCCCTCTTGGAAATGGACTCCACTGAATGTCAAGGCCCTGAAAGGCAAGAACACAACAGCAACAAAAAAAAATTCCCCAAGCCAGCTCTGCTTGAATGAGGCTGGGAGAGCTGCAGCAATTTCCCTCCACTTGTCAGCAAAATCTCATCAGCTGCATAAAAATACCAAAAGGGTTTAAGTTACCCAAAGGGCATGCTCAGTA
Source organism: Rhipidura dahli (assembly GCA_013399225.1). NCBI lineage: Eukaryota > Metazoa > Chordata > Aves > Passeriformes > Rhipiduridae > Rhipidura > Rhipidura dahli. Next base: position 891,168 of record VXAC01004644.1, on the reverse strand, counting down.
TTGGGGCAGAGGCTGAGGAAAGACTCCACACCACAGTTCTAAAGGGGAGAAGCTAAAGCCTTAACTCCAATATTTTGGAAGAAACAAAATCCCACCTTCAGGGGAGCATTTCTGGGGTGCTGCAGACCCACACAAACTGCAGGAGCTCCGTTCTGCAGCTCCAGGGGATGAAGAACCCGTTCTGCACTTCACAGACAACAACAGCTCTGACCTCTGTTCACAGTTTCTAAGCAGCCATCGCCTAAACTCCCCCTTTATTCCCCAGTCAATACCTGCAAAACAGCTTTAGAAGAACAAACAGCTCCTTCTGACCCTTTGAAAAGACTCAGGCAGGCCAATACTGCCTTGGGATATCTAAGGTTACCCCAAGGCAGGAGGAGCTGCAGAGAAAGGTGGGAAGGGAGGTTTGGAGAGCAGGGTTTTCCTCGGAGCGATGCTGGCAGAGAGGCTGAAGGCTGCCAGCACCCAGGGAAGCAACTGGCAGCGTCTGACAGCCCTGCAGGAGGATAATTGGGCAGACAGTGCTGTGCAGACGAACTAAAGTGTTTACTAGCTTTAATATTTAATTGTGTCAAATGAAGAGAGAGGAGCTGGGGAATCGGAGCTGCAGAGAGAGGCACGAGCAAGGCGGGGGCTCCGGTCCTTCCCTGCCAGGTTGGGCACCCAAACGAGCCAAAGCACCAAGTCCAGGAGCACCATTTGGATATGCCCATGGTGCCCCCCCTGCCCTCTCTGGTTTGGGAGAACACGGCGTGGAGGGAGCGCTGCAGGCAGAGCAGAGCAAGGGAAAGGCACCGTGAGCAGCAGCCGTGAGAACAAACATGGCAAATCCATCTGCATGGGACCCCACCACAGGCTCCATCCAACCTCACGGATAAGGAAACTACTGGCATCCACATCCCAACATAAAATCACTCAGAGGCGTGAGCCACCTGAGAAGGGCTCACCCAAAACAACCCCAGGGAGAGCACTGCTGTTTGCAGGATGGCTTTTCTCATTAGGTGCTGGAAGAAGCTGCCCAGGGAGGTGAAGTCACAGTCTCTGGAGGTGTTCAGAAGGTGCCTGCATGTGGCACTTGGGGATGTGGTTTAGGGGAGATTATGGTGGTGCTGGGGTGGTGGTTGGATTAGGTGATCATGAAGATTTTTTCCAACCTTGACGATTCTGGGATACACAAAAGATGCCTTGCACTGCCACTCCTCTGGTCAAAGGCTTGGAGGGAGGGATACAGGTCCCCTGCCCCATGAAAATCCCAGCAGTTCCCCCACTGGTCCTGTTGCCTCTGCTTGTAGTTGTTCACCTATCTCCAGGAAAGGGCTTTGCACCACAATTCCCCTTGGGCTGGGGGCTGGGCGAGCACAATTGCTGTCAGACACACTCAACCTTTCCTTTCCCCAAAGGATACCAAATCAGCTCCAGACAGGCCTCTGGAAAGCCCTACATCCCAGCCAGGGAAAAGCCTGGACTACTGTGCTACTAAAGCCACTGTCTGTGTTCTGCCTCTGCCTTTGGCCAAAGCCAGCACGGAAATTCAGAGGAAGGCTGGCTCCATAAATATTGCACTGTGAACAACACAGGGCCTTCGCTGGATTATCACTGCTAAAAGGAGCTGCAAAGCATCCAACTCCAGGAATGAAAGATGCTAATGGAGCGTTCCCAGCGGACACCAGGGCTGTAGATTACGGGCAGCTGCAGAATGTGCAGATTTAAATAACGCTCCCCTTTCACACGGAATAAATCTCAGCACTGGCCACAACCAAATGCGGCTCAGGCCCTCGCTGGCCTATTCCAGGGGGCAGATGGCTTGTGGGAGATGCAGGTGATGGATGGAACTCCTGGAATTTTTGTCCCTGGTTTGATGCACTGGTCCCAAACACTCTCTGTGCCATGCCTGCATGTGCATCTCTCTACCCACAGCACGCTTCAAACACACAAGAAAAGGGTTAAGACAGATTTTTCTCCCCAACCTTTTAATTAAGCCATTAGTCTCTTCCCCCTTAACCCAGGAATGAGAGGCCTGTCTTCACAGGAGCAAATGATTTCCCCAGAGTAATGAAGATGCATTATCATACAGAAAAAAAATCATTAGTTGCTATGTCCAGAACAATGCGATTGCTCAATTACTGCACTAAAACAGATCTCAGCCTCCCCAGCGCTCCACGTGCAAACCTGGAGGAGCTGCATCCAAATGGATGTGCCCAGAAAAACAGCTCTTGTTCAGCAGAAGACCTGGAGCACTACAAAGGTCCTACCTGAATGATTTCCCAACCAAGCCTGTGCTCACTTCACATTTTAGCACTTCACTTCACCCCAGCAACAGGCAGCAGATCCCGGTGGGATTTTCTCCAAGTGTTGTACAACAGAGGAGTTGGCAGGCTGCAAGGGGGAGTTTCCCTTCGCACTGAGAAGGCCCCAGTTATCCTGGTAAGGGTTCACCAGGAAACGCTCAACACTTCGAAGGAACTGATGGTGAAACACAGTTGACAGCAGGGATTTGGGAACTTGGAACACCCCCTCGGAATGAGGAAGGATCACACAAGTCTTCGGTTCAGCACCCAGGGATTTGGGGCATCTGGGTTTGGTTCCCTCTCTTGGCCACCAGAGTCACCCAGTGCAGCTCCTGGCCCTGCACAGACACCCCAACAACCCCACCCTGGGCATCCTGAGAGCGTTGTCCAAAGCCTCCTGAAACTCTGGCAGCCTTGGGGCTGTGGCTATTCCCTGTTCAGTGCCCGACACCCTCTGGGGGAAGAACCTTTTCCCAATATCCAGCCTAACCTCCTCCCAAGCTCTGGGCCAGCTGCAAGATACTGTTCACCCCCAATCACGGGGGTGATCCCCAATGAGGATGATCCAATCCCCAATTTCCCCTCTTCTCCACCCCCAGGATGATTAAGAGCAGGATTTAGTCACCTAACCAGGGTCCCATTATTCCTTCAAATGGGTAATTTCAGTCCTTCTCTCACCTACCGAGATACCCATTAAAAAAATGACTCATTAACTCTTCCCCCTGCATCTTTGGCACAATAATTCCATCACAGATATGGGTCAAGCAAAGCTGTTCATGAACTCCCATCAGACCCATCTGGCCAAAAAGGGGAGGAGTGGGTGTCAAAACTGAAAGTGGTTCATTTAGACATTTTCTCCTCTACATGAAACATTTAGACTTTTTTTCCCCCAAGACATCACTGAAGTTAATTTACTTTAAGAAAAGGTTTTTAAAGTCTGAACAAAGAACATATTGTATCAAATGAAATGTTTCATTTGACCTGAAACAAATATTTTTGGTCTTGTTTTTGGTTAACCCAATACAGCATTTCCTCTTCAGCTTTTCAGTTCAGACAGACAAGGGCAAAAAGAAAAAAAATCAATTTCAGAGCTCCAAACAGCCCATTCTGTAACAGTTGTCACAGAGACTGCAGCTTATGTTAATATTAAAGTACTGCTTTAGCAATTTATGAACATTATCTGGAAAGCGAAGGCACAAATTATCAGAGATGAAGGAAGTTACCAGAGTTAATGCATTTTTGGCACTAATACCCTTCTATTGTTCAACTCATCTGAAAGAACTACAGGCCCGCACTGACAAACCGGGGAAAGCTAGATGGTTAACACAGCTTGGAGATGACTCCCAGAAGGGTTTCCACCCCTTGGAGGACAAGGGACACCGAATGCTGGGATGGTTTGGGCTGGCAGGGACCTTGAAGATCATCCCATCCCACCCCTGCCATGGGCAGAGACACCTCCCACTGTCCCAGGCTGCTCCAAATCCCATCCAGCCTGGCCTTGGACACTGCCAGGGATCCAGGGGCAGCCACAGCTTCTCTGGTCACCCTGTGCCAGGGCCTGCCCACCCTCCCAGGGAGCAATTTTTTCCTAATATCTAAATTTACCCTCCTTCAGCTTAAGGCCATTTTCCCCTGTCCTGTCACTTCAGGCCCTCGTCCCCAGTCTCTCCCCGTCTTTCTTGTCAACCCCCTTCAGGCTCTGGGAGGCCACACTGAGGTCACCCCAAAGCTTTTCCTCTCCAGGCTAAGCAACCCCATCTCTCCCGGCCTTTCCTCCCAGCAGAGCTGCTCCATCCCTCTGCTCATCCTGGAGCCTCCTCTGGCCTGGCTCCAGCAGCTCCAGGTCCTTCCTGTGCTGGGCCCCAGGGCTGGGGCAGCTCTGCAGCTCTCTGGGGTCTCACCTGAAAGGGGCAGAGGGGCAGAATCCCCCCCTCCCTGCTGCCCATGCTGGGGGCTCAGCCCAGCACAGGGCGGGTTCTGGGCTGGGTCATGTCCCAAGAGCTTCTCCCAGAGCTGCCCTCCATCCCCAACCTGGACTGATCCCAGGGGTTGCAGCACCTGCTCTCAGTCTTATTAAACTTCCTACAGATCTTTCCCAAGGAAGGTTTTCAATACCCCCATCCTGGTGAAATCACGAAGAATTCGGTTCCTGGACTTGATCACCCTTCCAAACCAAACCATCCTCTACCCAAAGAACGTGACGTTTGGGCATTTTGGAGAAGGCTGGAGGCCTCAGGAATGACAAGATATGGCTACCAGGGGGTTTTTTCCAGGCAGGATTGGTGCTGAGCTCCAGGGCATTCCCCATGGGAGCAGGAGTGAGGATCCCAGCTCCGCCGGTGCTGCATACGGTGCTTGCTTTAGTTAAATGCAAACCGGCAATCTCTGCCTTCACATGTGACAATTGCCGTGCGATTTCTGTCTCATTAAGCTCTGAAATGTAAAACAAATGGGATTTATGTGGCTGCTGCTCGGCATTCGCTCGCACGAAGTCAAGTCTTGCCTTTAGTGGCTCTTCACTCTTATCACTGTCTTATCTCGTTTGGCTCCGGAGCCAACACAGTACCTGGTGGTTCCCCCCTCAGGCTGGAACAGCACGCGCGGAGAACAGACAAACCAGGGGCAGCCCTACCAAACAAACCCTCCCGTTTCCCCCCAGGTTGTGATTCCAGCTCTCACGGGTGTCACACGAGCCTCCCATGCCTCAGTTCCCCCCACCCGCCACTGTCAGATCCACAGAGCCTCATTCAAATTCCAGCCCACCAATCCAGCCTGTTTATTTACAGCACTGTGCACGGAATAACAAGCTCTGAAAAGCAGTTCTTTGTCAGGCTGGCAGGAGAAAAGCTACAAGCAGCATTTGGGAGATATTTTGGAGAACATGGACCATCATCAGTGTAGTGCTTTCCCACACAGTCTAAAGGCTGCTTACAGAGCATTTGATTCCAGAAATCATTCCCAGAGGTACAGGGAATGCTGTAAACCCTGTATCTGGGGTGATTTCACTGGTGCCACTGGTACCAGGCTGGCCTGGACAATGCTCAGGACATGAAGGGTTATGAGCACAGGTGTCCAGGGCCATGAGTCTGATCCTTTTTTTCCATCTACAAAGATCAACCAGCCACTGATACTCCACAGACTGGCAGCACCAACAGGGATGGCCTGAGATCCAGAGCATTGACAGCAGCACAACTGGTTACTGAGTGTCCTGGAGATGTCACAGAATCATGGAATCATTAAGGCTGGAAAGACCTTTAAGGTCATCAAGTCCAACAGTCAAGGGGATTCACTTAAACCGTCTGGGATGCCCCGTCCCTGGAAGTGTTCAGAGCCAGGCTGGATGGGGCTTGGAGCAACCTGGGCTAGTGGGAGGTGTCCCTGCCTGTAGCAGAGGGTGGAACTGGATGGGCTTTAAGGTCTCTTCCAAATCAAACCATTCTGGGATTCCCTAGAAAACTGCTGGAGAGCACCAGCCTCCACTTTGGGCAGCCCAGCTTAATGCTGAATTTTGCCGGGAGCAGCTCAGTTTTGGGTACCCAAGTGGCCACATTGAAAGGTGTAACATTGACTCGAAGTACCAAACAAATTCCCAAAATACCACGAATCAGGCAGCTGGAGGCAGAACATCTCCAGCCTCTGGCTGCTGCTGGCTCCTCCAGCCCTGCCCAAGGGTGCCAAGGAGCCAGAAGTGGGACAAGGATCCAACTCCAGCTTCGCACACCCCCACTGCCCCAAGGCCACCTTCCCAACCCACAGGATATTGTCACCTTGGGCACGGAACATCCCATGAGCAGCAGAGCGAGCATGCCAGGAATTGCAATGCTGGCGGCACAAAGCGGCACAGGGGAGATGGATTCTGGAGCGCCTGGAAAACTGGGGAGAGACACAACAGCAAGGAGGAGGTTTCCGAGGCAAGCACAAAGCCAGGTGTTGTTCAGCACAGCCCTTCTCTGCACGCTCAGGAGGAGAGCCTTGGAGAAAAGCAAGAGCTCCCACTGATGCATTGTTGAGCTCATAGAGCCGGGATTTCTCTGGAAGAAAAGCAGCCCTGCGACAATTATTTATCACCACAAAAAAGTCTTCCTCCTCAGCTTTTGTTGGTGCAACACAGACCACGTGTGGCTCCAGCCAGGGAGAGGAAAGCTACCAACAGGATCAAGGAAGGCTGAGATTAATCTGGTTTAACAGAGATAAAAAAACAACTCGAGCAATCAGTTTTAAAATTAATATTAAAGTTGTAAGTCACCTTTGACTATATTAAAATACAAACTGGAGCACACAATGAGCCCCAAATAAGCCCCACTGGCAGTCAGAACAGCTCCCTTATCAACCTCTAACATCCTCTGTAAAATAATAACTGGAAGCCAGACTGCTCTGAGAGAAACTCCCTCTCCTGGGGCAGTGTGATGTGACCCAATTCCTGCTGCCATTTCAGGAGCCCTGCCTTGGCCGGTGTTCCCTGTGCCAGCAAGGAGCTCAGCTGCACAGGAGCCATCCGGGAGGGAGAGCTGGCACGGAAGGGCTGAGCACTGAGCTGTGCTCCAGGGGTGTCTGCTGGGGCACCCAGTGGCAGCACAAAGGGACTCAGTGCTGCAATTCAGTGAAGCCCCTGGGCTTTGGGGTCTTTCTCCTCCCCAGTGACACTGCAGAGTCTTGGGAACTCGTTTTCTCCCACCCCTTGGCTTCTCCTTCTCAAAGTTTCTCACCTTCTTCGTTATTGCTTTGCAAGAGGCTGAGAGGCTCCTGAGGGAGCAGCGTGGGGATGGAGCAGGAGCAGGGCAGCACCAAGGGGAAGATGGGCTGGGCACCTCAGGATTGATGGGCAGCATGGCCCAAGGCCCTGGGCGACATCCCAAGGGCAGGTGCAGAAGGACACCAGCAACAACAGTCCCATAAAAGAGAGAAGGAACACAGGGAGCTGTGGGCAGCACCCCGAGCAGCACCCCAAAGTCAAGGAGAGAGGGGGGCCATGCTCTGGTTGTTGTGCCCATGGACCTCTACAGTCACCATCAAGTGCCTCGGGCTGGCTGTACCCAACTCCAACACAGAAATGTTTCACCCACACCCCGTTAACACCGGGATGACCTAAAGAGGCACCTCTGGGTGGTTACAGGGGCTGAAACTGCTCATTTCCACACAGGCTGAGAAGGAACAGAGCCCAGCAGCCTCATCTGCTCACGCACGGGGGGCAAGTGGGTCTTGGGACAAAACCTGAGGCTCTTCATGCTGCCTTAGGCTCTGTCACCAGGAGAGCTGCACGAGCTGCTCCCCAGCACACAGCTGCCTGCCTGCCTGCTCCAGAGGGCTCCAAATAAATAAATAAAGCCACTGCCTCATTAGCATGCAAATGTATTCAAGCCCCATTTCAATTTGAATTCTATGCATACGATCAGAGTGCAAAATGCAAATTATACAAATGCACCCATAGGAAGAAACAAGCAGGAACTCTGCACAAAGGGATTAGGGCCAGGCTACTTCCCTCAGAAGATTCCAGCGCTGGGGGGGCTCTTGCTGGGGAGGATCCTTTAATGGCCACCAGTCACGCTGCACTGAGCTTTGCTACAAACACTTGGAAAAGCATCCTGACTCTGGCTCTGGAGCTGGTTTGGAGCTGGCTCAGGGAACAGGAGGGGAGGGCGGACAGACAGACACCGAGAGGCGCTGCAGTCTCAGCACTCACAGCCAAGGGTCTCCCCAAGGGATCAGCAGCCATTCAGATCGGCCTGAGGGAGCAAAGGTGTCCCCAGTGCTCCCCCAGCAGCCCCCAAGAGGCAGTGTTAGCCAGATCAGCCCAGCAAAGCAGGGAGATGGGGCAGGACAGCCAGCTCAGGGCAGCAAGGCGGGTCTCAAGCAGCAGAGACCATCAGGAAGAGGGTCACCACCACCACGTCCATCTCAGTGACAAGGGAGGTGATGCCTCCCCAGTCCACACACCGCCCCTTCCCATGGAGATGTGGCTGGGAAAGCTCTGCAAGGTGTGGGAGGAAAGACAGAAGCCCAGCTTGGAAGGTCCTCTGCAGACCAGGGTCAGCTCAAGAGACCCCCAGTGCAGCTGATTTTAGCTGACTAAGGCTGAGTTGAGCTCCAGCACAAGCCCCAGGCCCTTTGTCCAGGCTCCCAGGCCCAGCTGCCCCGCAGTGTGGGAGATCCTGCTCCCAGGGACACACTGAGCCCGGGCAGAGCAGATGGGAGGCTGAGCATGTTCATCTCTCCCTCCTACGTGTGCGAAATTCTCAACCCACCATTATCGTATTACATTTTCATTTTAAAGTAAATATCTGTTTTCAATTAGTACTTACCGTGAGGGGCATGCATCACTGAGAACACTTATTTCTCTTCCTTTCATTATTAGATTAGAAGTCGCTCAAGTTTAACCACATTTAGCAGCGGCAGACACCCAACTGCTCTGCAGACACTAATCCTCTCCCCACCTCCACCCCCACAGAGGTCCCAATCCAGCTGCTGCAGCCTCCCTGCCAAGGTTCCAGATCAAGGTGTGACATGAGCCTTGTGCAGTCCTGGCCAACCTCCCCAAGCCCATCCACCAGTTCCCTGCACATCCTCTTTCCAGGCTGTTAAATTTCCACTGCTTTTCCTTCACATCACAGATCTGGCCCTCTTGCCACATCATCTGTGTAGCAACGAGGGCCACACAGACTCCCCCAAGGTTACACAAAGCGAATAAAACCTGGAGCAGAGCTGCCCCAGACTTCACAAATACAATCAAAGCATGGTGGGGATCAACTCTGTCTGGTGTTCCACCTGCTCATTCAGTCCTGGGTTAGCACTTGGCCACCCAATATCCTTCCCCAGCCTCCCACCCCTCACCTTTCCCCCATGAGGAAAGCCCTTCCTCCCAATGGGATCACCCAGAATCCTTCCCAAGCCTGCCACTCCTCACCTTTCCCCCATGAGGAAAGCCCTTCCTGCAGTGAGATCCTCCCCAGCACTCCCTGCTCAGCCCTTGGCGAGAGCACTCTAAGCATAACAGTACCATTATACCTTGCTCATTATGCCTGGTTTTTATTACCTGGCCTCATTAAGTTAAGAAGCCTCTGTAATTTAACTGCATCTCTTGGTCTCCGCACGGGGGCTCCAGCTGTGCCTGTCGTCAATCACTTTATTAAAAACACAGGACAAAAATTACAATTATCCCCATTACTGCCCATCAGTCTCTTCAATTGCCTCTTAGGTCCTTTCTTTACCTGCTCAATGCACCAGTGCCAGACCGATATTATTGGCACCCTCAGACTTATTCCATACTTCCAATAATTAGGGGCTGATTTTAAGGTGCTCTCAGAGCCCAGCAAGTGAGGCAGACTCTGGCACACGATGGCCTCGTGGTGCAGAGCAGAACAGGCAATAAAAGCACGCAACCAGACCAAGAGAAATAAACTGTGTTAGACAATAAAACCTAATTTTATCAAACCCAACACAAGATGTTTTACAGACACACAGATCAGATTAACACTGGTTTAGAATTCAATATACTGTGACAAATTGGCACATTCAGAGAGCCACCACGGTGGCTCACTGGCCAGGCTGAAGGCAAGAAGAGACCTCAAACCGATTTCCAAGCCCCAGAGGAGGAGCAGAAATCAGCAGACAAGTGTTTTTTTACCACGGCTTCCCCTTCATCCACCACAGGGATACTCACCATCCTTTGTGCAAAAAGCCCTTCCCAAACTCCACGTTAAAATTTCAGGTATCAAAACATGGTATTTTGCCAAGTCTATTTCTAAGTCTCCAATCCCTAACTCTTGGATGTTTCCTGCTCTACAAGTTTCAAAAGTTCAACTTTTCCTCCTGATTTTGAACAAGATGCTCCCACTGGGACAACAACTCCAATCTGCTCGAGTCAGCAGAAACTTGCAGGGGTTAACAGCAGTACACAGATTTCTGTCTATCCTTGGGAGAAAGCCAAGCCACGGGGAGAAACCTCCCTGCTGCAGGAAAAAAAAATCACTGTGCTGGATGAAAGGTTTGTTACAACCAGCCCTGCAAAGACATCGTCAAGGGACATCAACCCCTTGGCAGCTGCACGTGGTCCTTTTCCTTGAGAAGTTTCACTCTTCCCCTCCTCTCCTCCCCGCCAGGGAAAACCAGCCTTCCCTGGTTAGCACTTCCCCTCCTGGTTTGCTTCCATCACACACAGAGCGCAAAGAGGCAATCTGGGGGATCACAGGAGGCTGCACAGAGATGCTGCCCAGGCGTAGCAGACACCACCTCGTTGCAGTTGGCAGGGGAGGAGGGTGAGAGGTGGCAGCCCTTTCGAAGCACAGCATCCTCAGGAGCAGGGCAGCACAGAACCGTGGCCATCTGAACACCCTGGAGTGCTGTGGCTGCTGCCTTTGCAGCCAGCCCGTTTGATGAGAGAGCTGTGAGGATTTCAAAGGGCACCGTGCTCCCCAGTTTATCACAAGTGTCTATCTTAAACCAACATTATCATTTTAAGCATGACCGGAGCAAGAAGAATCTTCAGCAGGAGCTCCTGCGGCGGAAGAGAGACACAGAGACAGCAAAGACCCCTCGGACTCACAACCCCATGCAGACCCCGACACAGGCAGCACGAGAGCTGAGCTGCTGCCATCAGCACAGATCTGTCAGGAGGGACATTTACACCGCTCCAGGCTTGACAGAAAAGACATTTCTGCTCTGCCATGAAATTCCTCCTGCTGCCCTTTCCAGAGCGTTGCAGCTCCCCTTTGGTGTCACTGAGCCCCTGCTCTGCCACCCCAGAGGAGGGGAATGGGTGTTTTCCAAGAGGTGGCAGGTGACAGAGACAGCCGCCACCTCCCAAAATGCTCCCTACAGCCACTGCCAGGCCAACCACACCCGGCAGGGAGGGAAAGAGGAGCAGTGGGGTGACACCCACCCCAACACCCAAACCATGAACACAAGGCCTGCATGCACTAAAAATGCCCAGAAAATCTTCCCCCTCCCCAAAGCTAGAGCAGGTGACTATAGCCAGGGCATGGGGCTGGAATCACCATGGCCAGGATGTGGCGCTGGAATCACCATGGCCGGGATGTGGGGCTGGACTGGGACAACTTTAGGCATGCAGAGACTGAGCTGGGCTGCAAAGGGTGGCCAAGCTGCACTTAGAACAGGGTTTAGGCAGAGAAAAGCTGAGGGACAGCAGGACTGAAGATGTTCCCCTGGTCCCTGCTGGGGAAGCTCCTGAGCAGGCCAGCCAAGCAGTGCTGTCTCTCAGGTACAGACAGAAGATCCCTGTCTTGTTACCTGGCAAGTGCCATTATTAGAAGGGCAAATAAAGGCAATCACAAGAAATCTACCATCAGTAAGTCAAGCTTCAGCTTAGACAGAAGGAGTTAATTTACAGCCACTCCAGGCTTTGATATCTTAAACCTTTTCAGTGTCTGGACAAGATGAGGAATAAGCACAGACAGTGTCAGACTCTGTGATCGGGAGGACAAAATGCTGCAAACAGCTGTGCCTAATTTTAGCATCTGTTGGTTCTGTTTCTCCAGCACTTGTGGAGGGTGGGGGGTGGCCCCGTCACTCCTGGCTTGTTAAAGACACAGCCAGAAGGAAAAGAGACGAGTGTTGAATCACACTCCGGGGATTAGCTCATGGGAGAGAGCAGGGAACAGCACAGCACCGCTGACCAGGAACGGCAGCTGTGCCCTGCCGCAGGTTATCCCATCACGGAGCTGTCCATGGAGGTGATGGACCATTTATGAACATTTATCACCGTGGGGGGCACAAAGCTGGGTCAGACACAGCCCCACGTCCTCCTCCCACACCCTGACCCTTCCTGCTTGTTGAGCAAGCCCGTGGGGCACACACCATGTGCTCCCAGGCCGGGTCACCTCAAGCTCCTCCTGGACGTGTGGCCAACCACACATTGGGGTGGCTCCTCAGGAGAGGGGTGGCAACTTCAGAGGGTCCCCAGCTCCTGTCCCCTACCCCAGCACTCAAACAGCCTCTCCGACCCGAGGGAATGGCCTTGGCTGCCGACCCCAAACCTCAGGCTCGCAGCCTTCCCGCAGAGCTGGAGCCCAGCGGGTCACCTTGGACCTTTCCGAAGGAGCGTGACACCGGCAGGTGGGAGCCGAGCGCTCGGCTCCATGCGAGCGCGGCTGCTGCCACCGCCAGGCTGAACGGGAATAGTGAGGATAAAACCTGCGGCAACCCCGCCAGGTGACCTGCTCCACAGCCAGAATACTCGGGGCATCCCTTCCCCTGTGCACCCCGGAGCTCTCCTCCTCAGTCCGGGTCAGGGAGACATCCCCGTGTCCTCAGGCTGTTCCTCCGGGGCTGGAATTGCGCAGCCTAACGAGGCGAGATCCTCGGGAAAGCTGCGGCTGCCGAGGCCGGGACAGGGCTGGGATGCTCGGCTCGGGTCCCCCGGAGCAGCCGGGGCCAGTCATTAAACTCTGCGGGCGATGAGTGCTCGCGGGGCAGAGGCAGCCGCAGACAGCAGAGGAGCTGACAAAGGCTCATCTGAGTGATAACGATTTTGTCTCCAGTTATTTTTGTGCAGCTGGGAACAAGTGGCTACAGTCAGCGCCTTGCCAGCTGGGGAGAGAGCAGCAGTTTTGCATCGTCGGGAATGGAAACACAGCCAGCTCAGCCCCCCACCATGCTACCAGGTTTCTTCTCCTCGCTGGCAGAACTTGTCATGGGCTGACCGAGACGGCACCAAGTGACATCTCAGGGTGACAGGTGAAGATGCAAAGTGAGGAGTGGTAAAGAGCAGGGCTCTCCTGCAGACACAGCTTCAGGGAAAAATTCAAGCCTCAGTTGCCTCATCAACACCTCCGTGTGCTGGCTGGGTTTAAATTCCTTTACAGAAGCCAGAGGCCTTTTCCTGCTGGGCAGAGAGAAACTCTCCCCCAACACCTGAAGGCAGAGCAGCCAGAGGTGATGATCTCCCTACAGCACCCGCAGGCCCCAAAGTGTTGCCAGCATGGACTGGGGTCACCCTTTCCTCGTGGGCTGCATCGCCGTGGCTTTGGGAAGCCTTGAGCTGGAGGTGAATCGGGGCTTGAGGCTCCTCCCAAAGCAGCGACAGCCGAGCCTCATCCTTGGCCTCACCAGCTACAGCCAAGCAACTCCCAGTTTGCACTGGAAAAGGCAGAGGCAGATCCAGGCAAGCACTGGTCACCTGGGCAGATCTGCAAGAGGGGGCTGCTCCTCCTGAGCCAGCAGCCTCACCAGACCCATCCAGTGTTGGCCACACCACATTTTCGTCTTTGGTTTGCAGACAGTGTGAAAGAAAGAGCAGCCCTGGCAGTCCGGAAGGAAGCTCCACGTGTCTCTTTGCACTCCATCCCATCGAGTCAGAGTGGTTTGGGTTGGAAGGGACCTTAAAATGCATCTCATTGCACCCCCCTGCCACGGGCAGGGATGCCATTCACTGTCCCAGGTTGCTCAGGGTCCCATCCAACCCGGCCTTGGACACTTCCAGGGATCCAGGGGCAGCCACAGCTGCTCTGTGCCAGGGCCTCCCCACCCTCACAGGGAACAATTTCTTCCCAGCATCAGCTACCCCTGCTCTAAGGAGCTTCTGCAGCTGTCCCCACATCCCCTTCTGATCCAGGGGCTTTGGATCCATCCACAGCAGCTCCTTCCATCCCACTTTTTCCGGAGACTCTCAAAATCCCTGCTGTTGTTCCTGCCGTGCTGGCCATTATGCAAGTTTGGCTGTCTTAACTCGCTGCTGAGCATACAAGTGGGGCTGACATTTATTTAATCCTCATAGTAATGTTGACTGTGTACTTACTGAAACACCTCATGCTTATGGAAGACATTTGTTTCCAAGCAGCTTATGCTAAATTGCAGTGATATAAAGGAAACACTTATCCAATATTGACATTCACTGACTGGCAGCAGACTGCTTGAATACTCATTTATGCCGGGGGTGGGAGGGGGACAGGACAACAGGCACCTCAGAGGGATCCAGGCCTTTTCTTTCTGATCTTTTAAGGAGTTAGGTGACATTCGGTTAATGATAACCTGCCCAAAATGCAAGGTGGGACTCCAAACCCTGTGGCTTTTCCCACTCACTCCCTGCTCATACTGGACCCACAGCACAAAGACTGACCCCTCACCCATGAGGAAGCTTGAGGAAGTTCATCCCTTCCACCATCGGTGCGTATCTGACCCGTAACGAGCAGGGCTCCTCTCGCCTGCAGCGCGTGTCCTGCTGGGCAGAGCTCCTCAGAAAAGCCACATTACCGAGCATTTCCTCCATTTCTATTTCCCCTCCCACAGCGCTGGAGTTGCTCACCCAGAAGGCTCCCGAAACGTTCAGCTTTGGGTGCTGCCGCATCCGCCCGGACCAGGCAGGGGTTCACCACTGCCTTTGCCTCGTGGCAGATTGAGAACGACAAGCCCAGAGCCCAGAACATAAATCCAGCAGCCCTTAGGAGGTGAATCAGCCACCGCATGACCACACACACGCGAAACCTGCGCGGCAATTCCACCCAACGCAAAGCAATTGGAAACCAAAGCCGGCATCTGTTATCCGAGTGGAAAGTCTGACCGTGCCCGCATCAATGGTTAATGAGCAGCAGTTATGGCAAAGCCCTCAAAAACCAATTACATCCTGCTCCACCCCAAATGCAGCAGACCAAAGGCTGCTGTAGCTTTTGTTGCGAGTGGGGGCGTTGAATGAACACATTGAGATAAGATCTTATCCCCAAGTTAGCATCTGAATTTAACAATGCGAGCGTTCCACCTCCCACTTCTCCAGCATGTGACACTACCCGAGGCAGGACGCCCAGAGCCCATCGCTCACAGGCACTAAAAGCACATTTAGATTTTAAGCTGTTTAATGCAACCCAGTAAAAGGAAGAGCCATGTAACAGCCAAGTGACCTCCAGCTCCTTCTGCTCCACTTTGGAGGCTGCTGCTGCCACCAGGGAAAGGCAAACACTTGAGTGTGGGTCTTGCCAGCGAGGCAATGAATAAACAGGCTGGGCGACACTCAGAGGGCATATTGAACCAGGACATCTGTCGGGCCACCGTTTCCAGAACCAAATCCCAGCATTTCCTCTGTCCTACCACAAGGCACAGTTCAGAAATGGATACTTCGCTCTTCCCCCTCCCAGCGGTCTGGAGCACAGACGAGCCCTGAGGTGAAGTGGTGGAACGGAAACCTGCGAGTTCTGAGCAGCACCAGGACCCTGCTGCTCAACCTTCGCCTGGAGAGACGAGCACGGGTTTTAAACTTTATTTCTATTTCTTCCCAGCCAAGAAACCCAGCGCATCTCCTGGCACGTTTGAAATTAATACTGGGTTCCCACATCCCTGCAAGAGCCGGGCCATGTGCCAGCCCTGAAGGCAGGGCAGACCGCCTCGAAAGCTCACAGCTCCACCAAAAGCCTTAAATCTCAGCAAATAAGAGACTGATTTACAACCAATTTGTTTCACTACCTATTGATTTATAAAATAAGGTTGTACACGGTGACTGTGGCTGTGTCGCTCTCTCTGGCCAGAGGTAGCTCTCAATGAAGCCAAAGGAAAGACTCGTATTGCTCCTGAACAGAAGATAAATTAGAGCCCTCAGCAATTGTTGGTATAAATTTGCTTTTAAATTAATAAATAAATAAGTAGAAGCTGTTTAATCCTACTGGAAAGATTCTGGAAGTGATGTAAAGCCAATTCTCCAGCAGCGTTTCCATAAAGCCCCCTGCACCCAGCGTGCTGAGGAGCTGAGAGCACTGTACAAACTCGCAAAGCCCATCATTAAATCAGAGGTCTGGAGCAGCCACACTTCCCATCACAGGCTGCTCACAGGAAGAAAACAGTTTATTCAAAGCCCTTGATCCTCAGCCAACTCACAACCTAAGGGGCACATTGGCCTCTCCCCCCTTTATTTACAGCTACAGAAGAAAGAAGAGCACAGAGCTTTTTTATCCCAACATCTGCAGTCCGACTACAGAGCGGCTGGGAGTTGGTGACATGCGGTGCTGGGAACCTGTCAGGGATTTCTGGGCACGTTCTGACTCCAGTTGGTGTCCCCTAAACCAACAGGAAAGCACAGAAATAATCGACATCAGCCCGAGATGTGCTGTGCATAAAGTGCCCAGGCGCCTCAGCTTAACCTTGAACGGGGAAGGCTGGTGGGGATGCAGCATTAGCTCCAAGGAGGAACATCTGCCCTGCTCCCCTCCCTCTGGCACAGGGCACCTGAGCAGAACTCCAGCTCTTCCCTCCCGTGCTTTTCTGAGAGCTGAAACCTTGCAAGAAAAGCTGATTTGAGCAAAGTCATCGGTGGTCCTCACGCGGCTCTCACTGCAGGAGGTGCAGATGGGAGACGGGAAACCTAAATTGTGTTAGAACAGGTGCTGGAGGAGGCAATCCTGCACCACTCCCCTGGGACAGCACACACTGGACACCACCAGCTCTAATCTGAGGCTTATTTCAGTTTCCTTCCCATGCAGCCCAGCTGTGAATGCATTGCCCCTGCTAAACCTGCACCTCTCCACCAGCAGCACCTCACAGAGTACCTTTCCAAACCATCTCTGGCTTCTACTCAGCCGTTTTCAGTTCACAGAACATCCTGTGGTGCAACTCCTTGGGCTGCAGGAGCTCTTCCTCACCATCATTTTTAAAGCTCCCCGATGCTTCCACTCCTTGCACTCCCCAGACAGCTCCCGGTGCTGACATTCCCCAGCTGGTTCAGGGAACAGCCACACACACTTCCCTTGCAAAGTTGCCCTGCTCTCCACATGGCAAGGAGGAGTGAATGTGGAAGAGGGACCACAGCCATAGATTTCCAGGCTTTTCACCAAGAGACTCGTGGCTGTCAGACACAGAAACCCCCCAAGCACCCCAGCTCTTGCACACACACTCCCAGCACCCCAAATCTTGCATTTTTCCTCCCCATCGCCCACTAACCACCCCCAAGATGTGAAAATCCTCCTCTCTTGGTCCTAACCAGTGCTGGTGGGTGGAATTGGCCTGGTTTCTCTCATCAGCATAATTTCACCCTTCTCCACCTGGGGGCTGCTGCCGAGCCAGTGGGAAGTTGAGCCACTGCTGCTGATAAGGGGCCCCTCTGACAGAAGATTGTAAAGCATTTGCTTCCAGGGAGGAACCAAGTGAACTGTGAAGGAGAAAAACATACCCTGCAACACCCAGAGAACTCGGTATTCATCACCCTGAGGGAAAGCAAACATGCCTTTGGAAAGAGAGCCCCAGACAGGCAGAAATCTTCCCATCCAAGGTAAATTTAAGATGCTGCCAAATCCAGCTAGTACAGGCCAGTGGGAGGAGGAGGTGGCTGTGGGTGCATCTTTAGTGGTGCTCCTCCCCACAGCCGAGACACCTTCCCTAGTTGCTTCCAGCCTCCCCCAGTCTGGCTGGCACTGGAGCAGGGGAGGGAAGGGTGAGTTTTTTCCCAGGCAGAAGCAGTTTCATGGCAGCAGCAATTCCTTCCCACCAAGAAGCACCACGCATCCCATCTCCACAGGAATCAAACTGTGCTGGGACTTTCTCCCCCTTCCACCAAAGGCGTGGCCCTGACAGCTTTGAGGGGGTGGAAGAGTGAGTGATACCAGGGAAAATCCTGGAACTCTCAAAGAGCCAGCACAGGCTGCTTCAGACCATTTGCAAGGGGGAAAGGCAGAGGATGCTCCAGGGAAGGCAGTTTGTTGTGCCCAGGTCCCCTGGAGCAGCGAGCTGTGGGACAGATCCTCCCTCCTCGCAGGCTGGGCCATGCCTGGGCTGTCCAGGTGCAGCACGGCCCCCGACAGCAGCAAACAGCAGCTTCCTCCTCCTGAGAGCTCCACTGGGAGCCCACGCTCCAGCCTGCACGGGCTGCAGGAACAGCAGGATGCCAGGATATCACCAGGACGCCCATGAAGTACAAACCCAAGGGCACAGGTGTACAAATCCCGTGATGGAAAACGTCCCTTTGGGGAGGTTTAGGATAAAGAGTTGGGGTTTTTTTGTTTTTTTGTTTTTTTGGGTTTTTTTTTAAAAGCAGTGTCCACACCAAGGATCCCAAGATCTGCTTCCAGCAGAGGTGATCCTTCCAGCCCTGCTGCCCTCGGCTCGGGACAACTTAATTATGGCAAATCCCCTCAAACCACTTTGGCAAGAAAACGCAGCCATGCCTGCCTCTTGCCCACAAAAAGGAGCTCCTGAAACTCCTCAAATCCCTTTTAGTGACGACTGGCTCCTCCTGAGCGAGGCAGGGCTGCCCCGTGCGTGCCCATCCCCACGGCCTCAGGGACACCTTTGCCATGGACAGCGTGTCCACCACAGCTGGACACAGCACAGCGGCTGCTCGAGGGGAGGCAAACACAACATGTGCTGCAAAAATCAGGTTCAGCACCTACGGCCAGGCCTTTCCTCCCTCACAGCACCATGTGGCTGAAGGAATCCTGTGCATTAAATCCCGTTAGGGATCCTTTGCACGGTTTCACCCCCAACGGGAAGAGCCACGGTGCTGCTGGCAGCGCCTTCGTCGCGTACAGAGAGCGGCAACTCCACAGAAACGCTCTTGGCTCATCCTGTGGGAGAAAACAGCGGAAAAAACGCTCTGTAAGACACTCTCCGTGCCTCCGAACCCGGCATGAATTAGCAGGTACCAGATGCACGATCCTGCTGGAACAGGCAGCAGACAAATCAGCCGAGCTCAGGCAGCAGAGCCGAGGAGCCACCGCGGCTTCCCAATACGAGCGCTATTAAAAAGTGCATTAACCCACATTAAAATCATGGCTGCAGAAAAGGAGGGAGAGCAGGGAGAACCCAACAAATCCCGGCTGGATCCCGCACACAAACTTCTCCAGCCCCGCCAGCAAACTGCCATTTGACCTGCAGGGAGGGAGCGGATCCGTGGAAGCGGGGAGAGATGCGGGAAGGCCGGGAGCAGCTTCCAAATCGCTGCTCTGCCCGGCCCCGCCGCTGCCCTGCTGTACCAGGGAGAGTTCAGATTTGTTCAGCCAGAAACCCACACGGAGGACACAGTGGGTTTCTTTTGTGCAGCAGCAAAGGCAAATGCAAACACAGCTTTCTCCCCGAAGGAATATTAGTACAAGCAGAGAGCGAGGGGAAGAGAAAAGGGGAAGGGAGGACAGCGTAGGAGCCCAGAATCGCATCCGAGCGCAGGAAAAGAAGAGGGAAGGACAAGCAGGAGCACAGACACCACAAACACAGCGTCCCTGCTCGGGGAATTGGGTGAAACCCAGCGTATGGTGGGGGTTGTTCAGCAATGTCTGGCTGAGCAAAAAACCAGCTGCCGGTGGAGAAGCACTACTCTCTCCAAAAGTTTTATCCTTCATTTAATCAACAGATGGACTGGCTGCGTGGGTTTGGGGTTTTTTTATCCCTTTTCTCTTTTTTTTTTTTTTTTCCCAAGCATCCCCAAGCCGTACCCTCACAAAAGCTGGCGTGGGGACCACGGCGGCGTGACACAGATGGGATTTGACACCGGCGTTGGGAGGAGATGAGCAGCACAGAGGCGAAGCCGGGGTCTGGCTGCAGCTCAGCGTCCTCCACAGGTGACACACAGTCCAGGGACCACGCACACAGCAGCACGTCAAACACCGCTTCCCAAAACGCACCCCCTCCCTAAACCCTTATTTTTTTAATTTTTTCGGTGGGAATCGAGCAGGTTGTAAAGTTGCGGGGCGAATTCCGGCGGATTCCCACGCTGCTGCCCTCGCTCCCGTGCTGTGGGGAGCTGGGATGGGGCGGTGACACCCCCGCGGGGTGCCCACCTCCCCCGGGCTGGCTGCATGGGAAGCAACTACTCCCCTTCCCTGCACCCCCCAGGTGCAAATCGCTCCCCACCCCGGCTCCGCAGCCGCAGGCTCCTGTCCCCGAGCTGGAGCTGGAGCCGGAGCCGATACCGCCAGCCCGA
>VXAC01004644.1:851503-870090 GCA_013399225.1 Rhipidura dahli | reverse complement strand
CCCCCCCCCCCATAAAGTTTTGTTTGTAAGGGAGTCCCTGTGCAAGCCCTTCCCGCTGTCATTTTGCAGGGTTGGGACAAGGCACAAAAGGGCCTTTTCTCTCCTTTAATCACCCTTTTTATCCTTTTGGGTTGTTTTTTTCCCCCTTCTGTAATTTCATTTTCACGCAGCAAGAGTTTGGGAGTGGAGCAGAGGTGCCCAAAAATCAAACACAAGCAATAAAATCATTGCTCACCACCACACTTCGTGTGGCCAGAACCTCCCTCATCACCAGTCTGAGGGGCATGTGGGGATGGCTGAGGCAATTATTAAAGCAAAATGAGAAAGTAATTACAGCTGTGGACTCTAATTACTGCAAGGTGGGTTTGAAAAAAAGGCTGCACAGTTCTCCCTGCTGTTCTGGGGCTTACCTTAGTGGGACCCCGGCTAAACCACGGCTAAACCAGGGCTACTAACCCTGCTCTGGCTAAAAAAAGGACAACTTTCCAAAATCCACTTGTGCTAACAAGCTAAACTGTTGCCAGGTGGTTAAACCTGGCTTAGGAGCAGCGCTGAGCTGAGCTTCATTGATTGAAAGGCAAGCACCGCACGCAGGCTCTGCTCCCAGCACAGGGGGAGTTGCCCTGCAAATAAAGAGCTTTTATTATTATTTTTAGACTGCATCCCTAAGGAAATCAAACTTATTTGGGATTGTCCACGGGTGCTGGTTTGCCCATCCCTGTCCGCTTGTGTCCCTGGCAGAAAGAGGTACAAAAGTGAGGCTGGCTGCTTGGAACTGTCTTATTCCTGTTCCAAGGGACAGTGGCACTCCTGGAGTGCATTTTCCACCAGGACATCACTCCAGCCCTGGCAGGGGCTCTGGCAGTGGCCTCAGCCGCAGCGGTGTCCCCGTGCCTGGCAGGTTACAGGTGGTGCAGTTTTGGGTGTTTTTTTCTGGCAGCAGCACTGATTTAAATGTGCGTGGAATAAATTGCTCGGTGCCTGATTTCAGTGGGAATTAGATTTCTAAATAATTCCAAGGCTCTTCGTGTTGTGTTTCAGTTTATTCTGTAAAATGTTGTTTGCTTGCAGACGAGGGGTACTAATGTATACTGAGGCTGCTACACAAGTCAGGCTTTCCTGTGAAGCTTCAAAACACCATTAACATTTGCCTGGCAATTTCTTCTTTTCCTTTCACAAAAAATATTATTCCTTGCCTGCATCCAAAACAGCAGAATTTTTAACTTCCAGGAATCGTGAATATTTTTCTCTTCTTCTTTTTTTTTTTTTTCCTCCTACTTCTTCTTTCTCCTTCCCAGTGAAAACATTTCAGCTGGAAAATTCTCATCATTGCAATACTGACCTTTGCAAAGGGCTTTAAATCCTTGAGTGGAAGTAGCAGGTAAGTGCGAAGTTTTATTAACTGATTACCTCTGTGGTTTCGACTACATTGGTAGTCAAATTTGATTTAGAGGACTGGGCATGGAAAAAAAAAATCAGCTTTCTGACATAATTGTGGCTTGCTGCAGCCTGAGCGGTGTCCTGCAAGATCAGCTCCCCTCCACCTGATTCAGGAGAGCAAATCGAGTGCAAACTGATTATTAGCTGCTCCTCTCGGATATCTCATTTAAATCTGCTCTGCGTTGTGGAAGGAAATGAATCATTCCAATTAAAAAGCTGAGAAAATCACGGAGCTGGGGGGGAGCAGCCTTTGGGGAGGAATATTAAGCTGGCGTTGGGCGGCTCTGCCCCGGCGGTGGGACGGGGTCATGTTTGCAGCTGGAAACCCCATGTGGGGTCCCTGGGCACCCCCTGCTCCCAGACCAGGCCATGGGTGGGGCCACGTCCACGTCTCTCCATGGAATTTGGGGTCACACACCTGCCCTGGGCGGTATCCAATGGCAAAGAGCAATTCCAGAAGCTGGAAAGAGCAGATGCTCAACCTCTCCCTTCCTTCTGAACGTCGGCGGGGAAAAACCAGGTATATTCCTCTTTTTCCCCCTTTTATTTTTTTTGTATTCCACGCTGACATGTGCAGTAGATATGAAACACCACAGCAATGAAAGCCCAGACTATCTCAAGCCTTTGCCTCTCTTACTTCCAGGCTATTTACTGAGAAGTATTTACTGGGAAGTGCAAGAAACAAAATGTTCTGAAATGCTGCAGCAAAATGGAGGGGGAGAAAAAAAAAGAGAATAATATAAAACATGTAAGCAGCTTGATCAAAATGAAGCAATATTGACAGAAAATGGGGTTTTAAGCAGCAGGACAACAGCAACTCAGATGGATTTCATTCTTGCAGTATTACAACGCTAAGCCAAGCACCTGGAAGAGAGAGAGAGAGGAAAATAATCACGTTTCCCTGGTTTAGAAAATCTTTTCCTTGTCATTTAAAAATACACATGACAAGTGAAAGCTGTGCAGAGTCCTGCTGGAAAAACACGGAGCTGGGACTTGGAGGTTTTCCCTGCTCCTGCTGCAGAGCTTCCCTTGTGGCCTTAAGGAAATGCCTCCCTCGTGCCTCAGTTTCCCCTCTGCAGAGCACTGCTGCCCTTTGTCACCTGTTTGCTGCCCAAACGCTTCCAAGTGTGGGCTGGCTCCTGATTGGAAAGCAAAAATATTGGATAAAGGACTGAAGGAAGGAGCAGCTGTCTCTCCAAATAACAGGAGTGAGGCACAGCCCTCGTCCCACACTGCAGGACCTCGCTGCAAATTTGGGGCTGAGACGTCACGGAGATGCCAAGGATATCCTTGGAGACGGCCGGATGCAGAGAAGCCAGGCTGAGGCTTTGGGGGGATATTCAGGGCTGTGGTGTTTTTCCTGCCAGCAAACCAGGGACATCGGGGCAGGAGGCTGAGCTCCCAGCAGGTCACCACTGTCCTGAGGTGCCCCTGGAGATGGCAGAGAACAGGGGGACAGTTTCACCTGGCCCCAGGTAGACACAGCTGCTTTTCCCTGCAGGAGCGAAGGCAGTTGCCTGCCAAAAGTCCCCAGTTCTCCTGGCCCCTCTGCCCAGGCCATGAGAGGAATTTGAGAGTTCCAGCTCTGGTGCTGCCTCGCTTTCCAGAGCAGCCCCAGCCAACAAGTGCCAGTCCCTTCCCACATCTCCCACCAGATCCTCTTTGAAAACAACCCGGGGAAGGCCAGGGAAGCGGATCAGTGGGGAGAGCCTGGGCTCTTTTCCCTCCTTGTCTCCTGTTCCTCCCGGCTGTGTGGAGAGCTGCCAAAGCCCCTCAGCTTGTGGCACTTGATAAAGCTCTTGTACAGCAGGTCTGGGAGCAATATGGGCAGCAAGAGGCAGGGCCTGGGAACAGCCATGGGGAGGGGAGAGAGAAGCTTTGAGGGGTAAAAGCAAAAGACAAAAGAGCATTGATGACATTTTGGGTTCACGTGGGGATAGCTCCCTTTGTCTGGGGGGGAGCTGGGGGGCCAGCAGCAGGGAAGGTGTGTCAGGCGCTGGGATGGAATCAGGGCCTCTCCAGCTGCATCACTGCTGCAAGCGATGCCCTGGAGGCTGGAGCAGCTTCCAGGGCCTTGTCAAATTCCCCTGGAGCAAAGCTGGGTGTAGGGACAGGCTGGGGAGTGAGGTGCTGGAGAGCACAGAAAGGGATGGGCAGTCCTGGTGAGGGCAAGTTGGCCACGAGTCAGCAGTGCCCTGGCAGCCCAAAGGGCCACCGTGTCCTGGGGTCATCAGCTGGGCCAGGGGGGATTGTCCTGCTCTGCTCTGGGGCAGCCTCAGCTCCAGTGCTGGGGGCACTTTGGGCACCACAATATAAATGGATCTAAAGCTGATAAAAAAGCGTCTAAAGGGGGACATGGGGATGGGGAAGGGCCTGGAGGGGCCACACGAGGAGCAGCTGAGGGCCCTTGGTGTGTGCAGCTGAGGCAGAGGAGATGAGGGCAGAACTCAGGGGGCTGCAGCTCCTCCCGAGGGACAGCTCCGACCTCTGCTCCCTGGGACAGGGACAGCACCCGGGGCACGGCTGGAGCTGTGTCTGGAGGGGTTGATGTTGGATATCAGGGAAAGGCTCTTCCCCCAGAGGGTGCTGGGCACTGCCCAGGCTCCCCAGGGAATGGTCCCAGCCCCGAGGCTGCCAGACCTCCAGGAGCGTTTGGACAGCGCTGCCAGGGATGCCCAGGCTGGGGTTGTTGGGGTGTTTGTGCAGGGCCAGGAGCTGGACTGGATGATCCCTGTGGGTCTCTTTCCCACTCAGGATATTCCATGATCTCTGAATTCCTGCCATGATTCCCACAGCCACCCTGCTCTGCTCACAGCCTCAGGCCATTCCAGCCAGCGCTGGGGACCCTCAGAGGATCAAAGGCGCAGAGGTGGCCAAACCCCATCATTGACATGGTTCTTGTTGGGCCCTTCCTGACTTCCCCCAGATCAGTCCCCAGGCCGTTCCCTGGAGGCTTTTTTGCTGCCTTTCATACACATCTTTTAATGCAAAGTTATTTTAATGCCGTGCTTTGCATTCTGCTGCTTCCCCGCTCCTCTGTCAGTGGCTGCTGCCACACAAGGTTAAAGCAGCCGGGCTGGACCTGCTGGAATGTTGTGCAGGGATGGGCTGGATGTGCTGGGCTGGGCGTGCTCCGCTTGCCTCTGGGGGTTGGGATTCACGGGGCACCACTGAGAAGCTGGTGGTGAAAGAGGGATGGCTCCTGAGGCCCGGGCCGAAGCTCCACGAGGACTTTCCTGGGATCAAGAGGGAATTGCTGCCACGTGAGGACTCCACGCTCTGAACACACACAGGCCAGCCAGCCTTGAAAAGCCCCAGCTCCTGTTCCACTGCCCAGATGTGCCCAGATGTGTTTGGGGATTGTCTCCCTGGCTGGCTGGTGTGACAGGAGAACTGGGGCCAGACTTCACCCTCCGCCACCTGCCCCGAGGTGGTTGCTGATGTTCAGAGCTGGGGAGGTTGTCCCAATCCACTCCTGCAACCCCAGTTGGGGTGTTCTTTGCATGCCTGAACACGATAAACTCCAGACTGCATCAGTGCTTGCTGAGAACTGCCATTTGATCCTGGCGTGTTCCAGGTTCCACGGAACTTTCCCGGCTCCACAGGGATGTTGGATGGAAGGCGAGAGCTCCGCAGCTCCTCCCGTGGCTGCGGGAGAGGAGCTGGCAGCAGGAAAATATGATGGGAAGGATGTGCTGAGGCTGCTGGACACTGTCCTCATCACCAGTTATGCTTTTAATATAATTTTTGGCGATTTTTCATCCCCAGACTCGCTCTGAAACCTGGCTTGGACTTTTTTTGCTGAGGAGATAAAACCCCCCAGTGCATTAGAAAAGGATGAACGAGCTGCAAAGTGTTAAAGGGAGCATTTGTATAAAAACAATGAATCCCATTTTTGCTTGATTGGCACTTTAATTAGGCCCATGTCCTTTTGCTGCCACTGCAATCAGATTGGAGGAGAATGGGAAGCTTCCACACCGTTATATTTATCTCAAGATTACAAGATTTCAATTTTTTTTCAATGCAAAGCAGGGCGGGGGGAGAAAAAGAAAAAAACCCCAAAACGCTGCTACTTTATAAACGTGGAGAGGGAACGATATTGTTTAGGGCTCGGTGAAAGTGTGGCTTCCTGATTGCAGCGCAAAATTAATCTTATTATGTTAACAAGGGATTGTTATGCTAAGGAGAAGAGGGAAGAAAAGTTCTGTCTCTCAAGTCTGCCAGAAGCGAGGCCGGGACTGCGCAGGCTCCAGAGCCAGCCTTGAATTTAAGAGCTTCAGCGAAAAAAAAAAAAAAAAAGAAAGCCAAAAGTCCTTGTGGTTTTTACAAGGCGATTTCCCTCTTTTCCCTCTCTCTGTTTTACGGGGGGAGGTTGGAACTCCGGCTCGCAGCTCCCGGTGCCTGGGAGTCTCCAGGAATTTCTCCAGATAAACCCTGCTGGTAAATTCCGATTACCCCGCTCTACCTGAGCCCAGCCCAAAATTCCAAATGAGGCGAGCTGAGATTTGGCAGTGAGGCCGAGCAGGGTTTTACACCCAGATAAAAGACAGCTCCGAGGTGGGGGAAATGGGACACTGGAGATTTCCAGTTCCTCACCTTCGTGGGAAATGTGTCCTTGTAGGAAAGAAGGGTCACTTTATCCCCTGAAAAACAGAAAGAAAAGAGATTGTCCTGCCCTACTTTTGATGCTTTCGGGTGTAAAAAAGAAAACCTCTGGGTAACCCCAAGTTCCTTCCCCATCTCCCAATCCTGAATCCCCAAATCTGCAGTCCAGGGATAAACATTCCCCAACGTGTGTCCACATCCTTCCTCCCCCCTCTCCAAGCTGGTTGTCCTACAGGGTGGTGAGCAGAAGCTCTGAGTCGATATCCAGCCCCATTTTCCCCTCTCTTTTTATTCCCCAGGGAGCTTTCACTGCCCGTGCTGAGCGCGAGCAGCTCTGAAAGCAAAAGGTGGCTGCAAAATGCCAGCCTGTGCCTGGGCATTGCTCAGATCGGGCAAAGGCACTCGTTGTGCGCTGGAATCGTTTATTCTTTGAGCAGAGATAGAAATGATGCTGTTTGATTGAGGTGGCTAATTACACAGCTTGGAAAGTAAATTACAGCTATCAAATACCCTAGTGAATATTCCCTCACAAATAGGCAGAGAAGAAAATGAAATTTTTTGGGTTTGCTGGCAATTTGGAAATAAAAACATTGTCTCTGATGGCGAATGGAAAACCAATCCCTTTCAAATTCTTCTGTAACTGCTAAATTCAAATGATGCTTTGTTGCAGACCAACCAGACAGTTCACCCTGACAGCTCTAAGCTACTTTTATTTTTCCTGTTTTGAGGATTTGTGTTTCTTTGTGACTTTCGGAAACACTTGCCCTCTCTTTACCATTTTATCTTTTCAGTGAAAAATATTAGTAGCAAGTTTAAAACCAGATAAAACTGCCCAAGTGGAGTACAAATCTTTGTCATACAGAGTAAATTGCTTGGCAGGAAAAGTTTAATAGGAAAAAACCCACCCTGAGCCATCCATCTCCTCAATTAGTAAATACACAAAAGTCTGAATTTCATTCCCACAGGCTGGGAAGATTTATAAGCAGGGATTGAAGAGAAAGGAAAGTGGGAAGAGCAGTGAACATCTGGATTGAGGCTGGGGGCTGAGCTGATCCATCTCCACTCCCTGGATGAAATGGCTCCTTGGATGCTGTTAGATGACCCAACACCTCCCAGCAGAGGCCGTTGCTGGTTTTTCTGGGACCACACCCCAAACCAACCCTTTATTTCACCTGCAGCCACGAGAACTTGGATTTCCTCTTAGATATCAACCTTCTCGGGCCAGGCTGCCAAGCCCTGCTTCCCCAAAACCTCCCCTCTGCCTGTGCTTTTGGGCTGCAGGACCAGAAGCCCAAACTTCCCGTGCTTTGGTTTCCCCGAGAGCACAACAGGTACCTGGATGGGGGAGTTTGGGAATGTTTTCCAGGCCTTTTTGCTGCAGAACTACTGCAGCAACGACTGCAATCCCCCCGCTTGCCTCCCTGCCGAGCCCTCAGCCTCTCTCCCCGGGTAATGAAAGCCAAGCATCGCTCTGGGTGTCTCTGCGTGCCTGTAAATTCCTGGGGCCTATTAGGACCGGAAAAAAAAAGAGTCAATTTTCTTGTCTTATCCTCTTTTCTGGCCTTTAAGAACAAGCCCAAAGCCCACAGCAATCCTCCCTTTCCAGCCACCTCATTACCAACATCCTCTGCATCCCAAGACTCGCTGGTGGCGTGGGCAAAGCAGCACTTCAGGGACACTTTGGCACCTCCTCATTTGCCCCGTGGCACCCCTTTGTCGCCGGAGAGGAGATGTTTTGTTGTGTTTCGTTATGTGCAATCGGCACATGAGGTGCCCGGGGGGATTTGTTATCCCATTCCCGGGGGTACAATGAGGGCTGGGGGTGGACCTGTGGGATCTGCAGCCCCAAGGAGCCTGGGGGCCTTCGGGGTCTCTATGGGAGGAGAAGAAACAAGACAACAAAACCCTGAGATGGGTGCCGAGGGAATCCCACCGAGCCCTGATCCTGGAATGGCAGCAGCTGAAACTCCCTTGGAATATGGATGAGGGCAAACACCCTGTGGGAGGTGCTGCTGCTCGGTTTTGCATTTTGCCAAACACAAAATGAAGCTTCTGTTTCATCATCAGCTGCAATAACTTGTGTTCCCTCTTAAATATCCGACTGGCAGGGCTAGAAGTTTTGTCCTGAGCATCCCACAGCAGATCCCTGGGTGTCAGAGCATCCCAGACCCACCTGCTCCTGGGCACATCCCACTCTGCTGCAGGCGCCTCGGGGATCGCATGGAAAGGGAGAACCCTGGGTGCATCAGCGCTGGTCTTCCCGAGCGCATTCCCGGACACAGGCAGGCACGGCATGTCCTGGAGGGGGGAATTTTTCCCTGCTGCATGAGAGATTTTGTCCTAGCACGGGTCAGAGAAAGCCCAACATTGATGGGTTTCATCTAATTTCAATTACAGTCATTAAAGCTTTCGCTCACATGAGCCGAGCCTGTCCGAGAGGCCTGGGCTGACAGGCCATTAGGGAGCAGTTATTTATAGCAGGCCATGTTAATTTTACAGGATCACAGACCAGTGATTCAGAGCCTGGCGTTGCTGAAAGGAATCACTCACAGCACTAAGTGGGAGCTGACATGAAAGCGCCTCGGCCCAGCCAGGAGCTCCCGGGTCAGGGCAGGGCGGGGAGGGCTCACACAGAGGTGCCGGGGTGGGCTGTGACTTGGGCACCCACGTGGGGGATGCTGAATGGTCAAATCATCCCTTTCAGCCCTACGGTGTGAACTGATGGACTGAGACAGGGAGGAGGTCAAGGAAATCCAGGCAAATGGATGATTTGAGATCCAGGGAGAGCAGACATAGTGCTGGGCGATGCTTAAGGGAAGGGGCTCCTTTCCTGCTGTACCCCCAGGTTTTTCCAGCCCTAATTTGGGAGCTGTGAAGAGCCCACACTCTGGAGCAGCTGCTTTCCTTTCCTCCTCTCTGCTCCACCGCATTTTCTTGAACCACCAGGATGCCCAGTTCTGCAAAAGGGCTTTGCTCAGCCTTTATCTGCCCCAGCAAAGGGCCTGGAGACGCTGAATGAAACATGCTGGAGATGAGGGAGGAGGAGGAACAGACAAAAAAACCCATAAAACCTCCTGCATTGTATTGAATTCCCTTGAATTTTAAAGTGCTTCACGCTTGAAGCTTTCTGGGTGAAAGAATAGAAGTGGGGAGAGGGAGAAAAGACAGGACAAAAGGAGCATTTCCCAGACACGGCAAAGGATGGGCACAAACTGCTCTGGCCCTGGGTAGGGCCTGATCCAGATGGTGCTGGAGAACTGTTCCCACAGGCTTTGGGCAGAGCCCTGCTGAGCATGGCCAGTCCAAGGCTGGCTCTGAGGCTCTGAGGTCCTGTCCCCTCCTACCAGCCCACGGTAATCCCAGTCCATGGTCATCCCAAAACGAGGGACCAGCTTGGATCCAGGGTGGCTGCAGGACAGGGCAGTGGGAGGAGGGGGGACTGGCATGGCAGTGCTGAAAGCACAGACATGGACAGATGGACCAGCTGTCCATCGCTCTGCTCCCCATGTCCCAGGGGGCACCAGCCCCGGGAACACCAAGCAGGGACTACGTCCCACTGTGGCTCCCCCAGCCCAGCCCCGCTCTGCCCCGTGGCTTTTTCCTTGCCCACAACTGCTGGAGGCATCAGAGGCAAGTTGTGGGGATTTTGGCCCAAAATCTACATCGAGAAGGAACAGACCCCATTAGGAAAGGGGGATTTTCTCCAGGGGATCTTTTCTGGAGATCTGGGCTGGCAGCGTTTTCCCTCCCGGGGGCAGAGAGGCTCCTCCTGCTCCTGCAGCCAGGCTGTGCTGAGCCATGTGCTGGCAAACAGCACAGACAAGCCAGTGCTGAGGGGAAGGACACCTTTCCAGCAATAAATATAATAAAGGGACCATAATAGCCCTGGAGTGTGACCCCTGGAGTGTTCTGGGTCCCTGTCCCTGACTCACTCACAGCAGACAGTGCTCGCACCCACATTCTCCTGCCAACCTCACTCCGTTGATGATGGCGACCTCTGACAGAGTTGGGCACAACCCAATTAAACCCGACCTCCTGCTCCCCTTCTCCTACCACGGTGGGCCACCTCACCCCTGCCTGCCTGTCTGCCCAGCTCCCTCACCTAAATACCCCTGGACATGGGGTTCCCTTTTTTTATGCGCTCCTACAGCACCTCCTGCAGCCCTGACCTCAGCTGAGCCATGCAGACCATGGAATAATCTGATAATCACAGCACTGATAGTGATAATCATCATAACAAGCCTGGTCCCGGCCAGGGCACCTGTCACCTGGGCATGGCATGGCAGTGACAACCGGCTATTACACTCCATGAGTGGAGTGGGGCCGGGGCTGGGTGTGAGGAGGGGGTGGGGGAAGCAGGAGAACAAAGCCCAGCTCTCCCACGGGGAGGTTTTTACAAGAGCAGCAAGGCAAGGGTTTAACTACCAGCCTGAAGAGCCATTCCTGATAGGAGGGCAGAATGGTTTGGGTTGGAGGTAGACCTTGAAGATCATCCCATCCCACCCCTGCCATGGGCAGGGACACCTCCCACTGTCCCAGGTTGCTCCAAGCCCCGTCCAGCCTGGCCTTGGGCAGTGCCAGGGATCCAGGGGCAGCCACAGCTGCTCTGGGCACCCTGTGCCAGGACCTGCCCACCCTCCCAGGGAACAATTCCTTCCCAATATCTTTTTCATCTAAATTCCTTGGAGACCTTGGCCCAGGGTGTCATACAGAGCATTTCTGCTTGGATAACACCAGCAGAATGCCCACATTCCCTGGAAACCCCAGCTCCCCCCAGCCAGCCCAGCCCTCCCTGTTGTTCCTGTCCCCTCTCTGGCACATTAAGCCGCCGGAATAAGTCCATTGCATGGGCCACTTCACCTCTTCCCCTCTACCTGCAAGGAATCCCAGCTCCTGCTATTCCTTTGATGCCTTCCCTTCAGCTGCCGCGGAGCAGAAATGCTCGTATCAGCAAACAGATGGCGGCTGAGGCATGTAGCATAAAATATATTTATCAAGGCAAACAGCTGTAGCCCATTTCATTCTGAAGATTTCTATTAAAAGTTCTCTGGAGCTACAAGCTGCTCCAGCTCTGCAGCCGGAATAAAGCCGAGGGGACAAATGGCTTTTTGCAGAGCCTTTCTTTCCCCTTTCCTTGGCTCTTTTTTTCACTGCTTGAAGAATGTCCAGCCCAGCTCTGCGGTTGTGACACATCTGTGGGCATTTTTAAGATCACCCTTGTGCCCAGCCATGTGCTCAGGGTGGGGCAAATTATCCAGAAAGATGCCAGGAGCTCCAAGACTTGGGACAACATTGGGATGTCAGACCTGCAGGATGGATCTCCTTCGCTTCCAGGGATATCTCTGCCCGAGGCCGGAGCCCGCTGAGCCCCGATCCGGGGTGGATGGCTTCCCACAGCCCTTTGGCAAGGTCCAGCTTGCTGTTTTCCTTGGTTTTACCCTGAAAAGGCTTTGCCACCACATTTACAATGAGTGAGAAGGGCCAAGTTGGGAGGAAATGCAAAGTTTTGCTCAAGCGTAAATGAATTTTCTTGGCAGACGTTCCTTGCGTGGCGTTGGAAAATTCCCAGCTTTTGCCACAAATTTCATTGAAATGTTGATAAATACCACGAAATCCTCTGTGCAAATGGGAACTTCTATATTTTGTATTAAATGTACTCTCTCAGTCCTCAGCTGCTGCAGTGACCCACGTAGACGCCGCTCCAGTGTGGCCCCGGGTGGGCAAAGGCATCCCCAAAGGGGGATGTGCCACCCTCTGAGGTCACCTGTCACCAAGGCCAGGACTTTGGGAATGCCCAAAGGTAGCAGATGTGACTTGGAGAGGAGATGGGCTGAACATGGAATGATCTGGAAAGGTAAAACCATGGAGCTGCCTCTGCTTCTTCCATATGGATGTGCCACCTTTTTACATCACCCACTGCTGTCCCAAATCCCCCCTTTTCCCTGCATTTCCATGCAAAAGAACAGCTTTTTCAAAATGATCCTCCCAAACCCCAATCATAAACAACATTTTCTCATCTTTCTTTTTTTTAAAAAAAGCCCTTTTTTTCTTGCTTTTCTGCCTTTTTTTTTTTTCTTTTGGTGCAAAATATTCCTGGCAGCCCCTCCTTTGTAACCACCTGCCGCTTCCCCAGCCAACAGCAATGCATTTCATCCCAAATTCAGCTTTCTATTTTCAGGCAAGCGAGCAGTGGGATGAGGAGTTTGCCCTAAAAATGTACTCGGAGGAGTCAGGCAGCCATATGTGCCTGGAGATGTTCCTGGCCAGCCCCCTGAGCGGGGAATCCTGGCAGGGGCTGTGGGCGTTACCCGGGGGCAGGGATTTGGCCAACTCCTGGGAAAGACAAGGTGGGAGAGGGTCAGTTGGATGGTGAGGGGGTCACGGCTTGTGAACGAGACCCAGGAGAGCTGGGAGTTTATTCCAGCTTGGCTGTTGGCTGTGATTCCCTCCCCCTCTGTGCCTCAGTTTCCCCAGTGCCCTGCACTGCTCTGCAAATTCCATGTAGGGAGATGAGCAGGGGAAAATGGCACGTGTGGGGTTAGGAACATGGATAGGACACCATGAGCTTCCTTTTTCACTCTGGGGATGGGAAATGTGCCTCGGTCCCAACACTGGCTCTACACCTGCTCTCCCTGGTTGCCTGGGACGCCCCTTGGACCAGGTGTGTGTGGAATGGCTGCAGGGAAAATCTGCCAGAGGCACTTCTCCACCTCCAGAGGAGCCTAAATGATTCCTTGATTATCTCATTACAGCTCCAGTAAACAGCTCAGCTCCTTGAGGGGTGCACGGCTCCGCTCCCGGCGGCACTCGAGCTGTGCTGGCGGCTGATGAGATCCTGGGGCACCTGGAGGATGCTCCCAGCACCGGGATGGGCCCCACACCTTCTGCCTCTGTGCTGAGCTGTGCTGGGGAGGCAAAGGGAGTGGCACTGATGCCCCTTTTGGGAGTGTATTTATCAGTCAAGGTTCATTATCACACCCCAGAATTGTTGCAACCCAATAATTACGGAATCCCAGAATGGTTTGGGGTGGAACCATCCCATCCCATCCCACCCCTGCCATGGGCAGGGACACCTTCCACTATCCCAGAGGGCTCCAAGCCCTGTCCAACCTGGCCTTGGGCACTGCCAGGGATCCAGGGGCAGCCACAGCTGCTCTGAGCACCCTGTGCCAGGGCCTCCCCACCCTCAGAGGAACGATTCCTTCCCAAAATCCCATCTATCCCTGCCCTCTGTCTCTTCTGTGTTCACTTTGGGCTCTGTGATTGCTTTGCAAAGTGATTGGAAGCAACTGTGTAAATAATGATGCCAAAGGATTTTGGGCATGGGCGAATGGATTCAGAGGGTGCTGAGGGGGCGGCATGTGCTGGATATTTGGCCTTCCTGCTTCACTCATCCCAGAGATTTTATGGCTTGCAAAGCCCTAGGGAGGATGGTTCAAACTGCCGCACGTCTCCTGGATTTGGAGACTGGGACGTGGCCACAGCAGGGGAAAAGGGAGCTGCGTCTCCCCTCCAAAGGAGAGACATGAAGGGAGAGGGAGAGCAGAGAGATCAAAACAAGTGAGGCAGCAGCAGGAGGCAAGAGAAGAAAGGCAGCAGGAGAACAAGACCGCTCCCAAAATATCGCTCGTGTTTCCTGCGCCGCAGACCAAAGCTCACGCTGGGAAAGGCTTTTTGTGAGGGGAAGAGGCTCTAAGCTCTGCTCAAAGCTCTGCCTCGGGGTCCCTGGGGAGCTGTCCCTGCACTGAGCCAGGAAACGGCTCCCGCTGCGCCCCCGGAGAGGTCCCTGTGGGGCTGCTTTTGATCGGAAACGCTCCAAATTCTTCCTGGGATGGAGCCTGAAGAGGCAAAGCCCCACCTTGTCTCAGTTTTATTGGTATTTTTCTCCTTCCTGACTGGTTTGGGTTAAATAGAAAATCCATTTTTAGGTGGGGGAACTGATTTTCTGGGTTAGGACCCACCTGCTTCACATACTCACAATGGACTGTGAGCACAGGAGTGGCAAAGGGACCAATAAATCCCAAATTTCCTAAATGACATTCAAATATTGGCCACGTAGATAAATCATAGGAATTTATTTGGTGTGGCAACAGGTCAAGCCCCTAATTCAAAGGGCTCATGGCAATGTGGGAACATCTCTTGTGCTCACCAGCATCGGCTGATCCGGATGCAGGATGGAGCTGGGATGTTTGGCATCCCAGGTCTCTCTGCTCATTCGTGCTGCTGTGCTGCCCTTTGGGGACACAAGGCTATTGGGAAGAGCATCATCCAGCTCTGCACAGGGATTTCCCACCGTTTTCTCCACCCTTCTTTGGGCTCTTGCTGGTTTCCACCCCCTCCAGCCACATCAGCAAAGCCATCCCACCACTGCCCACATGCCCTGTCCTCCTGAGGATTGAAATGCCACCTGGATAATAATCAGAGCACTTTGTAGGGAATTTAAACTAGGAGTCATTAAGCAGAAATAGCAACTCACCTGCCAGCCCTGCCCTGTGCCACTGCCGCCCCAAAGTGCCCTGAAAGGGGGTCTGAGCATACCAAGGTTACCATCAAACATCATGAGAGCTGAGGGATGTTAATATAACAGAGCCTAGGAACTGGGAATGAGATTAAAGAAAACATTTCCAGGTTTGGAAGGGAAGACAAATCAAAAATCAAAATAAAAGTGCAAGTTTCCTGCATTTGGTGTTTAATAAGAGCCATGATTTTACTGTGCTGCTGGACTGACAGTGGCCTTGACGGGGTCTTTCGTTTGGCCTTGAGACAATTAGATTCCCTTTTATTACTGGAAAAAACAAAAAAACAAAAAAACAAAACACCAAACATTTGGCACCTGGCAATTCCTCAGTGTGTCACAGCCATCTCCAAAGGTGGGTGGGTCAGTCCTTTCCCGGGGCAGAGGGGAGCATTGGTTTTATACGGACTGGCAGGGTCTGAAGTCCTCGCGGTGCTGCTGAGATCCAACGGGAACCAGCCCGGGGCTCGCGGCTCCCGTCCAGAGGGAGCCTCTTTGGGCTCGATTGAAGCTCATCCTCCCGAAAGGCACCTGGGTTTTATCCACATGCATCAAGAGGTGGAGCATTTCCCATTTTGCTTGATAATTTATTCCCAGGGTTAATCATCCTCCCTGCTAAAAATTCAGCCTAATTTTGATCTGAATGTGTCTGGCACCAACGTCCTGCAGTGACTGCTCGCTTTCTTTCCCTGCCCAGCCTCTCCTCCCTCTGAAGCTCTTGGATGTCATTACAGCTCCCTTTTTCTCTGGCCCCTCGAGTGATTTTCCTCCGGCATCTGCAATTTTGCCAGGCTCTTCTCTGCCCTCCTGGATTCCCATCGTGGGACCTGTCAGAGCCTCATCACACCTTAGGATGGATCTCAAAGCACCTAAATAATATCCCCACCCCCCAGGGCCCTTCTGCAGGATTAATTTTCCACTTCAAGACAGAAAAATGCTTTCCAGTTCCCCGTGTAAAATAAACACGAGGCTCTGCTCCTTCCTCAAGCAGCTGCTCGGGGCTGATTTCCCTGGAACATTTTGGGATGCTGACAGCCCCATCGCCGCCGCCTCCCTCCCTCCCTCCTCCCCTCGCCCGTCTTTGCTTCCCGTGACACGGTGACGGCCCCGGCGCAGGAGGAGATTAGCCCGGTGTCCGTGCCTCGGAGAAGCGCCGCTTCCCTTTTATCTCTGGGAAGCAGGCGCGCTGGACGGGAGCCCTGCAGGGATTTATCGAGGTGCCCTGGATCTGCCTTTTCCTCCTGCAGCAGCTCCTTCGCACCCGCGGAGCACCGGCCCCAACAGGAGGAGTGCAAGGAGGGGCGTAAAGGGCATTTTTGTTTCGCCAAGGGCAATCCCATGGAAATTTTGCGCTGAAATATCTTGGAGACGGCGCCTTTGGAGTAATCTCCTTTGCCCTCTTTGGAATTTCTTGGCTATGCTTTGGTTTTTTAGAGACGCAGAACCTCCCTGGCTTTTCCAGGTCACACCGTGGTGGTTTCAGGGGCTGTTGGTGGCCACACCGCGGCCCCGAGCAAAGCAAAGGCCGCGGGAGCGGTGCAGGAGGAAAGGGATGCTTGGAAAGGGGTGGGAGTGTGAAAATGCCAATGGTCACTGTGGGGAGTGGGGCTGGCGCTGGGACACAGGGCGGCTGGGCTGGGTGCGGTGAGAAGGAGATGCTTCAGACCCTTGAGTGCTCTCGGGGTGTTTGAACGCTTCCTTGGCCTCCCCGGCTCCCAGGGATGGGTGATGCAGGTACGGGAGGGTATGGGGGATATTCCAATCCCACACGGCAACCTCCGCGCCCCATGGATGGGGCCGCAGATCATCTTCATCAGCCAATTCCTTATCCTCCTCCATGGGACGCTTTCTGATGACGCCCTTGGCTTTCTCCTGATTTTTGGTGTTCCCAGCAGCTTCAGGGTTGCTCCCCATCTTTGCTGTCACATTGGGACGGAACAGAGAAGGAGGGACTGTGAGAGAAATCCCGCTGGGAAAAGCCAGCATCCATAAAGGAGACAGAGGAGCCCTGATGCTTTATTCGGATAAAGGCAGAGAGGCCACTGGGGCACAGCCCGCGGGGTTTTCCCTCTCGAGGTTTTGGAGGGCACAGCCTCCTTTTATCCCAAACTCCTGCCCTCTTCCCTTCCCCTTGCTCAGGTACCAGGAAGGTGCAGCCTTCCCGAACCGCCTGCCCCACATCCCCCCCCAAACCCGGCATTTTACCCCCAAGGTCAGAAGTTCAGGCTCGTGCAGACCCCACTTGTCTGTCTCAGGAGCCGGGCTGCCTGGGCTCTGCCACAAACCTTTGGCGGAGACAGTCAGACCCATTTCAGAGACCTTCCCACCCATCCCCTCACCCGTGGAATTGTTTGTGAAGACATCGGCACACATCTTCCCTGTCAGGACCCTCCTTCCCTTTCATGGGAGTTTTATGGGCTCCTGCCCGTTTTTGTGGTGAGTGCAGATTGTACAGCAGGGGCTGTGGGAATATTTGGGAATGTATCCAGGGAAGCCGGGTTATTTCCCTTTTCAAAGAGAAGAGAGCTGAGAAAGGCAGAGATTAAAACAGTGCAATTCTTGTGTTTCTGGATGCTTGGCTGCATCCCGAGCCCTGTTCTCCAACGAGAAAAGGCTGCTCTGAGCACTCAGTAAATCAGGGCCCTGTAAATGCTCTCAGAGAAGCACTTAAAAATCACTCGGTGTTTTAAAGATCGTGTCCAGTGCTCGTTGTCTGAACCGCCTCGAAACGGCTGGCGTGCCCAACATCCCCCACAGCCACCTGATGGGGGAGCCTGGTCCCTCCCCAGGAGATCCCGGTGCTCTCCCCAGGGAGAACCGAACAATTAACCCCAGACTGCAAACGGGGAAACCGAGGCACACTGTGGGTTAGCCCTGAATTGCCGTCAGTTGACCTCGTTTCCCTCCGGGCTGGGCTGTGGTTGGAGATGGAGCTCCAGGGGAGGGCTGGCTCCAGGTACTTCCAGGTGTTGGTTGAGGCTTGGCAAGGCTGGCATGAGCCAGTCCTGTGGTTAACGCTGAGGAGGGACACGTATTTTCTGGCTGGATGATTATTTTCTGGCTAGATAAATATTTTCTCACCGATTTGGGGGTATTTGGGAAAAAAAAAAAAAAAATCACATTTTGCTTCAGTTTCCCGCGAGCATCCCTCCCGTCCCGGGAGGACGGGGAGGTGCGGGCTCCCCGGACGAGCACGTGCATATCAACCCCATTTTTATTTCATTCCCTGCCCCTTCCTTCCCCATC
This sequence comes from Rhipidura dahli, assembly GCA_013399225.1. NCBI lineage: Eukaryota > Metazoa > Chordata > Aves > Passeriformes > Rhipiduridae > Rhipidura > Rhipidura dahli. Next base: position 852,284 of record VXAC01004644.1, on the reverse strand, counting down.
CCCACGCTCAGGAGACGCTCCCACCTCCTTGGCGGGGAGCGCGGAGGCTGCGGGTTTGCAGGGTGCGACACAGGTACAGCATTTCACAGCTGGCTGCTTTGTAATGGGGTTCTTTTATTGGAAGTTGTTTCCCGGGATCTGGCTCTGATTAGCGGATGCAAATCCTGCCCTGCATGCTGATGGATCCACCCTGCCCCCGGAGCCACCGGCACCCGAGGGAGGGTCACACAGCACCGCGAACCGAGCAGGTCAGCTCCCACTCGGAGAGCTCGGCCTGTGCTCTGAGCGACCCTCGGCTGATCCCGCTCATCAATCCCGGGAAACTCCTGCTTGGAGAGAGCGGGATGCAGCCGCAGGCGCTGAGGAGCGGGATGAGGGGCTGGCAGGTTGAGTTAGTGCTGCGAGAGCAGATGCACGTTTAAACAAACCATCCGCTCTCCAGAAGAAAACAATGACTTAGTGCTTCCTAATTGCCATCCTAAAGTCAAGCAATTACTCCTTATTCACACGTGATTACCAAGAATAGCTTAAAATGAATAAACATTCGGGAAAAAAAAAAAAAGCGCCTCTTACTAAATTTTCATTAGCCACCACAGTGAGTAAGATATTTACACTCGGCACAGCCCCCATAAACACAGACAAGACATTACTCAGTAAATGAGTGAATTAGTATTGTGCTAATTGCTAGAAATTGTTATCAGGTTACTACAATTACTACAAATTCCCGGCAGGATCGACCCTTTGTGTTATTTTTTGTAAAATAAAGGCGAAATCTTAGTGA
>VXAC01004644.1:808424-851498 GCA_013399225.1 Rhipidura dahli | reverse complement strand
AGGAGAGGAGAGGAGAGGGAAATGGTTAAAGCCCACATGGCATGGCAGCTCATACTTTATTTCTGAGACCGTGGGTCTGGGGTATGTCTGGGACAAGGCTGTGGGTGTTTTGGGTGGGAATTGGCAGGGGTGGAAGTGATGGAAGTGGAAAAATGCACGAAAGCACAAGAAGATGATTTCAGCCTCGTGCATCTCACTCTTCACCATCCACCAGAGCTGCCCAAACTCCCACAGGGACACCAGACCATGTGCCCGTGGGTGGCACTCCAGGAGTCCCATCCCACTCCTAATTCCCACCCTCACCATTTCCTCACTGTCTTCATTGCCCGGGGCCCCAGGACCGAAACTGAATTGTGCCTCTGTTCTCTGCCCATCGGTGTCACTTTCTGCGAGGTGGGTTCTCCAACAAGGTATGCAGCAGGGACAAAAAAATTTTGGGATACAGGGGAAAATTACAAAAGTCATATGGTAGAGGTTATTTGGGTGAGCCAGAGGTGCCAAAGAAGGATTTAGGCAGGATTTTGGACTTTGGCAGTGCTGGAGCTTGGACATTTTTGCAAGGGGGCTGATTTAGTTCACCTCCTGCTGCTCCGGGGTTTGGGGAGCTGGAGCCAGGCTGGGCATGCTGTTGTGCAGACAACCTGCCCTGTGCATCTAAAACCTGTCTGCTCTCCTCGCTAGATCAGTTGGTCTAATAAAAGATTTTATCTGTCCCTATAAAGTGTCTCCTCTGGCAGCCTCAGCCCCGGCACAGCTGCGGCTTCCCCAGGGCAGACACGCCGGGTACTGCACTTTGGGCAACACTTGTGCAAAATTGGGTGCTGTAAATCCTCGTTTCCCCTCGTGTGAAGCAGGGGATAATGAGCAGGACGTGTGAAGTCTTGATCAGCTGCTGCTGGTGCAGCACACCAGTGTTTTCAGATGAAAAGCAATGAGGGGAAAAAAAAGTGGTTATTAGAGCAGAAGCGCATTAGAAATAAAATCTGACTTTCCATTCCACCCCTGGAGCTCGACATCACTCGAGCCGTGGTATTTCCATCAGGGATCTACTCGTTATTCCATGTTTGGATTTTGGATACTCCACCCAGGAGCAGCTCAGATCCCGGGGTGTTAATCTGGGGGTGGGCAGAGATGGGCATCACTCACCCCATTAACTGAGGTCTTGGGGGTGTCTCACCCCATGCAGGTCTGAGTGGGGTCTGTGGGAAGGTGTCAGGAACTGGTAGCTTTGGACAGCTCTCCACATCACTCAGGAAAAGACTTTTGCATCAGACTGCAGGTCTTAATGGATTTATATCAATAAATATAATGCATAAAACAATATACAAAGGCTGGAGGGAGAATACAGACCCCTGTGCTCAGCCTCTCGGGCTCATGTGCGCAGGCAGAGTGACGGGGATCATTTGCAGACGTTGGGTCACGGTGCTGCAGCTCCGTAAGGACCCTCCTGCCACCTCAAAGCAGGGACACGGGGCTGGAAATGCCTTCGGGAATCAGGTCTAAGCATCGAAGTTGTTGGTCTCCTCTTGAAAATAATGAGGGAGATTTAAAAGCAAGAGGAGAGGCAGAAAAAGGCAGTGATTTGGGTTCTGCCCTCTGTGAACTCGGTGGCTCTGTGGTGCCAGCTTCACACGCTCGTCCTTGGGGCTGCACGATGCAGAAAATGAGTGTCCTCATGGAAAGGGATCCATGTCCCTGCTCCTTGTGCTCCCCCCTCCCTGCCCTCAGCCTTCACCTTGCTGTACAAACAGAGGCCAGAGTCCTGCTCCCTCAGTCCTGCAAACCTGCAGGATCCGCCGGCAAATGGAAATAACTGGTGTAGTCTCGACCCTGACGGACCCCAAATGAGCCGGAAGGATGCTGAGCTTGGAAACAACCGGGAGATGGGAAGGGAAAATGAAGGAGTTGCAGGTGAGGAAAGGGATTTGAAGAGCTTCCTGGGGTATCAGGGCTTAAATTCCTGCTGCTCCGTGGCTAAATCCTCTGCCCTGCCGGACTGTGCTGACCCTGCCTCGTTGGGAGAGCAGCTGGTGGCTCTGCAGGGAAAATCCTGGCTGGGCTGCGGATCCCGGCCCCACGGATCTCGCTCTATCCGTGGTGTCCGCTTGACCTGCACGGGGGTTTGGCCGCATCCCCGGGCTGGGGGCAGCGCTGCGGAGGAGAGGCGGCTGCGCAGGGTGGGGGTGCGGGATCTCTCCCCGGTTCCTGAGCGTGAGTCAGCAGGATCCCCGCGTTCAAAGCCGGCTGCTCTCCAGAAGGCATTTGCATTTCAGAGAGCTCCTGCTCCGCTCCCCCACTGACAGTGTTTAGCTTTTGTTTAAAGCCGGGCTCCTCCGCAGCGCTGCGAAAGCGGCCGAGCGCAGGAGACAAGAGGCAGGAGCCTCTGGGTTTGATCATTCCCTCCTTTGTCTCTGACAGCCCCTCCCTTGCCAAGAGGAGCCTCTCGCAAAAACCAAAAGCCTCTCCCAAAATGCAAAGGTGAAGGCTGACGGGGCCGAGGCCGCGGGTGCTCACGCCGACACCTCATATCTGTGTGGGTTAATCCACTGGGGTGGGGCACCTCCATCGGGTGGGGTCGGGAATATTCATCCCAAATAGCGGGGGTACCCCACCAGCACAGGAAGGACCTGGAGCTGCTGGAGCAAATCCAGAGGAGGCCACGGAGATGCTCCAGGGCTGGAGCCCCTCTGCTCTGGAGTCAGGCTGGGGGAGCTGGGGGTGCTCACCTGGACAACAGAAGGCTACAGGGAGAGCGCAGAGCCCCTTGCAGGGCCTAAAGGGGCTCCAGGAGAGCTGGAGAGGGACTGGGGACAAGGCATGGAGGGACAGGACACAGGGAATGGCTTCCCAGTGCCAGAGGGCATCCCTAATGGACGGGATACTGGGAAGGAATTGCTCCCTGGCACAGGGTGCCCAGAGCAGCTGTAGCTGCCCCTGGATCCCTGGCAGTGCCCAAGGCCAGGCTGGACGGGGTTTGGAGCAGCCTGGGACAATGGAAGGTGTCCCTGCCCATGGCAGGGGGCGGGATGGGATGAGCTTTAAGGTCCCTTCCAACCCAAGCCCTTAAGGGATTCTATGACTTACAAATCCAAATGCAGATTTGCAAATGGAATTTTTAACCCAACATCTTGGGCAGCAGAACCTCCCAGACGGCACCAGGCAGATGCAATGGGTCACATGTTCCATCCTCTTCCATTTCCCCTCACTAGTTCAATTCACTGGAAGCAAAACCCCAGCAAATGTGGGGAATCTCCAACACCTGGGTGAGCACAAAACCAGAAAACTCCAAAGAAAAGTCCAGATTAGTTTGTATTTCCTTATTCATTCCCTTATTGGTTCTGATTTTTCTTCTTTTTTACAAGGAAAAGAAGGAACGTGCGGAGTCATTTTGGTGCTTTGAAGCGATTCTATTTACTGGGAGCTGAGAGGGTTGATTTACACAACGTGGGCAGTGCAGAGAGGGTGAAGGAGATCCCGCAGCAGAGCAGCAGTGTTTGATTTCAGGGCTGCTTTGCTGTGAATTCTAATGCCAGGAGCAACTTCAATCCGTGGCCAGCTGAAAATGAAGGTCTGGAAATTGTTTTGCTGAAATTGGGATAAGGAGTGAGGTAAAAAAGAGCACCTTGCTGCCCAAGAGTGTTTTTGCAACAATGTTTTGGGGAAAAATAATCAAGTTTTAGTCGCTTATGGCTTTCCTTCAAGGTGGTGGGGGGATTTTTTCTCTTGTACCTTTATTTTCTATGCCATTTCTTTTAGAAGCAATAGAGTAGGGGAAGGAAACATCAAAGAACCAAGTTTTTATTTACAAAGAATTATGAATCAAAAGAAAACCCAAACATTCTGTTCATAAGTTGTTCATTTAACATGGTGGAAAGTTGCAAACAAGCCAAAACTGCCTTTTTTTTTTTTTTTGGCTTAGTTTGCTTTCCAGAAAATATGGAGGGAATTTTATGGGAACAACATAAAATTGAGAAGCTTCTCTGGGGGTCTCTTGAGCTCAAACTTCCCTTCCCGAGCTCTCAGGTTTGTTCTCCTGGTATACAGACAGAATTCCCCATGCCAGCATCTCTCCAGCGGGAAACCTCACCCTGATCCTACACGCTTTCCTCGGAAACTCTTTCCAGCCTGAGCTCTCGTCTTCCTGAAAACCTGACCCGATGTTTTGTGACCTTTAGGAGAGCAAAGGAAAAGGCCAAACCTTCTGATAGGAGCAAGGCAAAGAGACAACCAGGAGTGGCTTTGCCACTCCTCTCACCGTGCTGTTATTTCCTGATTTAGATCTCCAAGACCTCCCAACTCCCCGGATTTTTCACGAGGTCTGCATCAATCCTTACCCAGCTGCAATATTCCAAAGGAAAAACTTCAGCCTTCATTCTCCATGCCTTTATTCACCTATTTTTCATTCTCCTGTGGAAAAAGCATTGCTTTCCTGTTGGAGAGCGTGGATTAAAGGGATGTGGCAGGGATATCACTCATGCCATGGTGTCCCCTCTGTGCTCCAGCTGCACGAGGACGTCAGGATACGATCATCCGAGCAGGACTCACAGGAGGTGTGGGGAGAACACACACCAGGCTGGGAATGCTGGAGCAAATGTACAATTTGCAAAGCCTCAGGAGGCTGGAATTTTTTGGCTCAAAAGTACAAAACTCCAGAGTTTCAGTGCCGAATGATTCATGAGCAGCTCCAGAGAACTGGAGTCAGCTGGGCAAAATTTGCTGGTTGGGAATGGAACCGGCGGGCTTGGAGCAGTAAATAAAGAAAAATAAATTGATGGCAGCTCTGGGCATTTTCTGCTGGCTGAGGTAAAGGGGCAAGAAGGGAATAAACCCACAAGTATTGCAGTGGGGATGTCACCCAGCCTCTGGTGTGGCCACAGCCCTGCCAAGGGCACCTGGGAGCTTTGGGGCACAAAGCAGAGCGTGGGGAGGCAGAGGGCTCCAGCCCAGAGCTGCAGAGAATCCACTGCCCAGAAGGGATTTGTAAGCCACATCTGGGGAGGGGGCTCGGTTTGAGGGATCATCCAGAAGATGACATGAGGATCACAAAATCCTGGAATGATTTGGGTGGAAGGGACCTTAAAGCCCATCCTGTCCCACCCCTGCCATGGCAGGGACACCTCCCACTGTCCCAGGCTGCTCCCAGCCCCAATGTCCAGCCTGGCCTGGGCACTGCCAGGGATCCAGGGGCAGCCACAGCTGCTCTGGGCACCCTGTGCCAGGGCCTGCCCACCCTCCCAGGGAACAATTCCTTCCCAATATCCCATCTAGGCCTGCCCTCTGGCACTGGGAAGCCATTCCCTGTGTCCTGTCCCTGAATCCCTTGTCCCCAGTCCCTCTCCAGCTCTCCTGGAGCCCCTCTAGGCCCTGCAAGAGGCTCTGAGCTCTCCCTGGAGCCTTTTCCTCTCCAAGTGAGCACCCCCAGCTCTCCCAGCCTGGCTCCAGAGCAGAGGGGCTCCAGGCCTGGAGCATCTCCGTGGCCTCCTCTGGATTTGCTCCAGCAGCTCCAGGTCCTTCCTGTGATGTTGGGGGCTCTGGATTTGGATTCAGCTCTGCAGGTGGGGTCTCATCTGAGTGGGGCAGAGGGGCAGGGTTCCCCCTGCCCACAGTGAGGGATGATCCCAGCACAGGTTTGTCTCTCTGGCTGCACTCTCAGACCTCACAGCATTGAGCAGCTCAGCCTGTGTCACCCTGGGCTGCCGCGATGACACAAACCCTTAAACCCATCCCAAGGGTTTTGGCTCTAAGCCCAGCCTCGCTGGAGAAGCTGCTGCAGCTCAAGGACCTGTTGGAGTGGCTGAGCTGAGCCTCTGCTTTGCCCAAGTGGCTCCCAGCCCCCAGGACAGCCCTGGGCTGTCCCCAGTGTCCCCCCACACACTGAGGCCCTGGGGGTTCAGCACCGGCCATGCAAGGCCCAACACTCGGGGTGATGGTGGGAAAAGCATCACAGCACGAGAAGGAGTCAGGAAATAAACAGATTAACAACAATCTGAAGGCTTTAACTGAGTGCTTCTAATAACAATATATTATGGCAGGAGCAGGGCACAGAAGGTCTCGGGGTATTTTTAGACCTACCGAACCCTGGGATCCAGGTGCCACATTTTGCCTCCGTACCACCTTCTCCGCTGGATTTTGTTGCTGCCTGAGGATTATTTTGGAAAGAGTTATTATTATCCCTGATTTATTGCTCTGCACTAGGGGGAACTCTTGCTTTCCGCCGAGACAATTACGGAACCCTCGCCGAGAGCCACTTCAAGGAATGGCAGCCTCTGCTCCAGCTCTGATTGCAGACAGACGGGGGGAGGCTGCTTTTCCAAGGGTTTGGCTGATTAGGCATCGAGCTGCGTCTCCCTGTTACCTGCAGATGGGATTTTTGTCTGTATTAAACGAACAGTTTAAAGCCTCTTAATTATTACAATAGCAGCTTGCAGTTTGCTGGGGTGGAGGTTTCTTTTTTAGCCTTTCTGGGAAGTTTCCATTTCCTTTTGGTGGCACGTGCTGTTGTGGGAAGCAGCCATGCAGGTACACCAGGGGATGTATTTTGCTGCTCCTCTGCTTTGCAGGCACTCCGTGTTTTTTACATCCCTCACCGGCACTTCCCACCCCTCCTTCCCAGGCTGATATGGGCCTATCAAGACTGTAATCAGAATAAAGTCAATTAAGGACAGGATTAGACTGAGGGGAGGTTAATAGGCCTGTGACAACAGGGCATTTGTTCATGGGGCTTTCCCTTCCACCCTTCACTGTCCAAGTCTGTTTTCCCCAGCCTGTCAAATCCAGTTAATGCTTCACCAAGCACACTGAGCTCTGCAAAGAAAACTTGGCTGAAAAATTAAAACCACCCCAAAAAGGGGTATCTGGTCCCAACAGCCCCTCGTGAGGACACTGTCCCAACCCTGCCATGTGCCAGCAGGTGACATGCTGGGAAATCAGGGTTTCTGCTCCCTCAAAACCCATTTCAACCCTTTCTTTGCTTTTCATTTTGCATCCCCTTCTGCCCTTCCTCTTCAAAAGACTTGGAGGAGAAAAGAAAAATCATCATTTTGAGGTGCAGCACATGTGGACATGCAGCAGCCGAACTTTCTGGATGGTGGGTCACAGGACACCAGGGACACGGTGTATCCTGAATGACCCGGGCTGGGAATTTCACCCCCCTGCCCCAAGCCAAGCAAGGTTTTATTTCTGGGCCATTTTGCCACACAATTTCTTGGAGACAACCATCCAAGTGCTCTCCAAGCTTTGCCTCCCCATTGTGGTTGCTCCATGGAGGGGTCTCCTGCCCTGAGCATTTCTTGGCTTAATCATCCAAATAAATCATTCTTTTTTTTTTGGATCCTTGTGCCTGCATGTCCAAGTGTGCTGCTTCCATATTCCCCTGGGATTTATCAGAGGGACCAGATCTGGTCTTGGTGATTGCAGACAATGGTGAGAAAATTGATTAATGTACATACAAAACTATTCTGAATAAATTACTCCTATAAATAGTCCTAAATAAATGTTCCCCATGCCATGATTGCATCTGCAAGTTACACATAAATAATAATACAGTAACAACAACAACAACAACACTAATAATAATTAATATTAAAAATAATAGCTTATTCTGTGAATAAAAAATCATGCATTTAATAACGGAATGAATCATTTCCCCCGAGTTTGCCCAATCCTTCATTTTCAGTCTGTCTATAATTTGGATTTCCAAAAAATCTTTTGGAAATGAGCTCCGCAGTTCGACAACTATTTTCTTTAAATCTACCCCTTGCTAATTTTATCCAGCACCAATTCCATTTTGAATGGAAACTTGCAGAAATGAGGATTATCATTTTGTCCCCTCTACCCCATCCCCGGTTTGTAAACCTCATCAAACCTTCCTTTGGCTGCCTCTTTTCCGGGGAAGGAACCCAAGATATTTAATCTCCTTTGGAATGAAACCTCTTGTGCTTTTGCTGGTTGTACCCAGGAGGAGCTGATTTCATTAAGCAATAAAAGTACGTTTGTCTGATTTAGCTTAATTCACTTTCTGAGATGCAGCAAGGCACTCGCCCAGGTGGGGTGAGAGCCACAGGAATTCCTGCTTGGTCACCTTGAATTCCCTCTTTCCCTACCAAAAGTCTGGAATATAAAGTTGATATCCTCAACATGAAGGATTAAGGGTTCAGGTTTTGCAAAACTTCCCAAGATTTGATGATCCCACTTTTTTTTTTTTCAGTGGACTTTGCTGCAGGTAGAGCAGGATGGGAAGCAACACCCAAAAACAATGCCAAAGACTCCATGAGGTCCTGGATGTGGGGATTTTAACTGAACCCAGGAAAGCTTCAAGGGAGAGAAAGTTGAAGCGTGGAGGTTGGGAAACCTCCCTGCAAACACCCACCTTGTTTTTGGTACGGTTGAAGAGAGTTTCTTCTCCCTTCTGTGCTCATGTTCATGGTTGGGGGAAAATTCCCCATGGTGAGAAAATGCTGGAAAAAAACAGAGCTGCTTTCCCGAGAGCTTCCTGAGGACCTGGATTTTGGGAAAAAAAAAAAAAATCTCGTTATTTTCCCATTTCTTCCAGCCTTTGCGTAGGTGTGCTCAAAACAACCTCAGAATGCTGCTGACCTTCGCTGGGTGTTAGGGATGGATTCCTACCCACTCCATGCTGGGAAAAGAGCAACGAAATCCATAAGAACCCACTTCAAACGTTCCCAGAGTTTCAATTAATTTATCCCCATCACTTTCCCAGGGGCCGCCTAATCCTCCTGCAGCCCAGAGCCCGCTGCCGGCGTCACCTCCTGGGGGAGAGCCTCGCCCTCTCCCAGACCTTTTGTGGGAAGAGGCACCGTGATCCAATTTCCTCCTAATTGCACTAACAAGGATGAATTAGGACTTTCATCAACAGGGGCGAGCGATCGGTTCAGAGTCAGCCATGGGCGACGGAGCCAGAGATTAAACAAAACTATCATGTTAATGTCTAATAATACAACAGCAAGTGGAAATTAAGCACAAGACAAATCTGCTGCGCCGGCGACATTGGAGAGTTTGTTCTTTAAACACAACGTTATTTTAAAGGCAATGCTATTATTAGGGCCATCTAACTTAATTTCGGAGGCATAATAGAAAAGTAAATGTGCCGCAGTTGCACTTTATGTGCAATTTCGAAAACAAACCCAAAGTGAGGCAGAACGCGGCGTGGGACTGAAATAGCCACTCCAGCTAAATTCCTCTTTGATATACGTTAATTATCTCCAGCAGGGAACGGACAATTTCATTTGGAGCAGTCGGCTGGATGCTCCCCGCAACGGGAGCCAGTCCCTTGACGTGCCATAAAAACATTGGAGGCATCAATGGGGTCCCCCCTGTCCCCCTGGAAAATACAGATGGGTTTAACCCCTGGTTTGCCATCACCTTGATGTGAGGTGAGTGGGTTTGCCCCACATTCCTCATCTGGACGAGCATTTTCCTAGAGCAGCTGGTTTATTCGATGGGACTGGAACTTCTTCCTGCTTTGACCAGTGGGGAAATAGTTCCCTCAAGGTCCTTGGGATTTGTGCCCCCTAAAAAGCCCAAGCAAGGCTTTCCTCGAGCATACCTGCAGTGCTGAGAACTCCCCCTGTGCCTGCGCCATGTGATCCTAGGATTGATCCGAGGGTAAAGTGATGCAATCCAATTCCCCTGCATGCATTCTGTTTTTTCCAGCGGTGATATCATTTCTCCCTTTTATTAAGTTGCATAAAAATGGCATCTTAGTGCTCGAACATCTCATCCTGCACTTAAGGGAACGTTTTAGAGGAGCAGAGGCATTGAAAGCTTTCCTTCTTTATTAATCTGGGACACTGCCCTGTGTTTTATGGCAAACGGGGAGGTAGAGCAGGTTGGAATGGCCATGGAGCACTTCTCAGATCTCCTCTTTTTGGGGTATCTCCTTTTGCTGGATGTCACCTCCCCCAGACCCCAGGGACAGGTTCACAGTGGAGGAAAATCTGGCATCAGGGGGGACTTTTGGCTGCTGATGTTTAAGAAGGGGATGATTTTTGCCTCCTGAGCATCAGGTGAGCAGAGCATTGCACCAAAATCACATTGGGACCTGTCTCCTGCCTGGCCCCTTCCTGAGCCTGCTCTGAGGGTCTCAGGCCAAGCCTAAAACAGTGAAGAGGGAGGTTTCAGAGTGCTTCCCATGCCATCTGTTCTGTCTCATTGAAGCTGAAATCCCTTCCCCACTGGCCGGGGCGTGCAGCGCATTCAGCGCAATATGAAATTCCTGCTCAGAACCCCCCAGAGAGGCTCCTATCGACTGTCCTTTAAATAGAATTAAAATTGACTCGAGACAGATCTGCAAACCTATTGAATTACTCAGTCCACCACCGAGGCCGGGCTGGCCCTGCAGGAAGAGATAAAACCGCCTGGAGCAGAAATGAGTGGACTTGATGGACATGAGGACATTACATCAGGGACCTCTTGAGATGGACTTTCAAAAAATGCGTGACCTGGGCAGGAAACAGAAACCAGAACGCTGAGGGTTGCAGGAGTTTTGGAGGGGCAATGGGTGAAGGTCAGGGAGAGGGGATGAAATGCCCCATGGCAAGGGAGTGACTTGAGGGAAGACAAGGAGCCTGTTCATCCCCAGGTTCTTCCTCTCCAGCATCATTATCAGAATCATGGAATGATCTGGGTTGGGAAGGAGCTGACTTTCTCCTCACCCAGGTGTTGGGTGGCAGAACAGATTCCCCACATTTGCTGGGGCTTTGCTTTCAGTGGATGGAATCTGTGAGTGGAAATGGAAGAGGATGGAACAAGTGACCCATTGCATCTGCTGGGGAGGCTCTGCTGCCTGAGAGCTTGGGGTAAAAGGCTCATTTGCAAATCTGCATTTACATTTGCAAATCCCAGAACCCCAGAAAGATTTGGGTTGTGAAGGACCTTAGAGATCATTCAATTCCAATCCCCTGCCATGGGCAGGGACACCTCCCACTGTCCCAGGCTGCTCCAAGCCCCAATGTCCAGCGTGGCCTTGGACACTGCCAGGGATCCAGGGGCAGCCACAGCTGCTCTGGGCACCCTGTGCCAGGGCCTGCCCACCCTCCCAGGGAACAATTCCTTCCCAATATCCCATCCAGCCCCGCTCTCGGGCACTGGGAAGCCATTCCCTGTGTCCTGTCCCTGAATCCCTTGTCCCCAGTCCCTCTCCAGCTCTCCTGGAGCCCCTTTAGGCCCTGCAAGGGGCTCTGAGCTCTCTCTGGAGCCTTCTCCTCTCCAGGTGAGCACCCCCAGCTCTCCCAGCCAGGCTCCAGAGGAAAGCATCACACCTTGAGCTCTACTAAAATAATCACAGCATCACAGAATTATGGAATATCCTGAGCTGGAAGGGACCCACAAGGACCATCCAGTCCAGCTCCTGGCCCTGTACAGACACCCCAACAATCCCACCCTGCTCCTGGGAGTGTTGTGCTGCAGCTCTAGCAGCCTCGGGGCTATGCCCCTTCCCTGGGGATCCTGAGCAGTGCCCAGCACCCTCTGGGGGAAGAACGTTTTCCTGACATCCAAAATAATGTCCCTACAAACACAAGTCCAGGCCATTCCCTCAGGTCCTGCCCCTGGGCACCAGAGGGAACAGACCAATCTCTGTCCATTCACTTCCCCAGTGTGGCACAGAAAGAATAAAGGCAGGAGCTGTTCAGGAACCTGTTCCCCACCCTCAGCCGTGCTGTAGGAGCTGGGAAGTGCCCAGGATTGCTCAGGAAAGCTTTTGAGCTCTGCCTGGTGTGGATGCAGGCTCTGCATCCAGGGCCTATCTCTGGGCCACCTAATGGGCTCCACTGGGAGCCCGGCCCATGGTCCACAAATCAGCAAACCTGGAAAGTCATCAGCACTGCATGCACCAGTGGCATTTTACAAGACCTTTATCATGAGTGGAATTAACAGGATGCATCCCTCTGGAACCTGTTAGCTATTTTATTCAGACCCCTACTGACAAAAAAAAAAAAAAATATATATATACCATGCATTTATTTTGTTTGGAAAAAAACTTCTCTTTAGGGCATTGGTGTTGTTCAAGGCTGAGGGAATCTGGGGGATGAGGGGAAGAATTTCATCTGCTTCTCTCTCTGGTGGTGAACAAGATGTACAGGTTACTTGGTGGGGTGAAAAATGAATGATTCCAGGAATGGATAACCTCTTCTTCCCAGGCTCTCCCTGCCCTGGGAAGCAGCTTTGGGTCTGTAGGAAGATCACACTGATCTGGGGCTTGATGCTGTGCCAGGGGAGCACGAGGGGAGCACTGGGATGTGTAAGGGAGCGTTTTGGTCACCTGGCTGGGATGTTTCTTACTCGGCTCTCCTTGGTGCACACGTTTGCTCAGGATATGATCTCCTTGGTGCCCAAAGGGGAGCAGATGCTGGCAGGGCTCAGGATCACCCCTGATTTATACCTGAGTGCGAGCCCAGCTCACACTGGCCCAGCCACGGCTATTATTAGCTGACAGATTTTAAAGAAAAACTCTATAAATCTCCCCTCATGCCATAAATACATTCCTTCCCTGGGAGACCACGGAGAAGCTCATTATCCCACATCCTGAGAGAGAGGCATGTGTCATCCACAGTGACACTCCGAGCATCCTCAGGTTACCTCTCTGGCCAGGCCTGGGGAGCTTTTGCTGCAGTTAAAGGGAGTTGGATGCTTGCTCAGGGCACAGGAAGGGAAGATGTGCAGTGTTGGCAAGGTAGGAGCCCAGGAAATAGGATTTCTGCCTTTCACTCCCTTCTGCCTGGCCACAGCAGGGAAATATAAACAATAATTAGAGGGAAAAAAGTGTGTATGTGTGGGGGGTTGAATTTGAGGGCTGCTGTGGCCTGGTGGGACTTCTGTCTGTGAGTCAGTTTGTTCCTGGATTTCCTGCAATGAAAAAAATAAGGAAAGAAAAAAGGGAGAGGTTTTTGTCTGAATGTGGGTCTGGTGCAGCGTCTGATGATGCTCAGTGGACCTGGGAGCTTCATTCACCTCTGGTGCAATTGCCTCTGGCTTTCTCTTGTGGATGGGAACAGCTGGATGAAAAGGACTCCCTCAGCTCAGTAATTCCAAACCACCGGACCTGACGTATGTTTTCCAATTCAAACTGACCCCAGACCTCCACAAAGTTTTGCCAGTGTGTTTTTTTGGTACCAAAGGCTTTCAGACCTTCTCCTCCAGGTGCCAGGCACAGCTGTGGCTCTCCATTAAGATGCGCCGTGGAGCAGCAATCGCTGGAGTCCAAACCAGTTCTCCAGATTGAGAACTTGCCAAGTGTTGGATAAGCTGTAATAGTCTCTTGTTGTAAGAGCACCCCGCTGACACAGGCTCTGATCTGAAAGGAGTAGGAGCAGAATTAAATTCCTTTGGTTGAAGTCTGTCCATTATTCTCGGGCATTGGATTGCAGGAGCCAAAAAAAACCCACTCTGGAAGCAGTAAAGTGCTCACCGTGGGGAGCCCTGAAGTGTTGTGTGCTGGGTGTTGGGAGAAATCACACGAGGCAGCTTCAAACCCTCAGCAGCTCTGTTACCTGGGGCTTGCAAGAGAGTTTTTTTCCCCAAGGAAAGACACAATCCTGGAAAAAAAAGGGTGGGGGCTGGAGAACAGGGAGGGAGCATGGAGTTGGATGCGCGTTGCCTGAAGCCCTCCCGATGCAGAGCCAGTCCCGCAGTGCTTGGCTCGGGGAAGTCACTTCAGGACACAATTTTAATATAGTTGGAAGCCTAAAGGTTCAGCCAGGTCCCTTGTGGGATTTGCAATAGCATCGAAGTGCTGCAATTCCTTGAAATCCTGCAAAATGTGAGGAATGAGCGGAAGCTGAGTAGAAGAGCAGTGTGGAAGTGGAGCAGGGGGTTGTACGGCTTTCCCAGGGGAGAACCAAAGCAGGTGTGCTCCAAAATACCCTGGAGTTTCTACCCTTTCATACCAAAAAGATTGAAAAGAGGGTTTTCCTCCTGAAAAGCACGAAAGTACTCCAAGGGCTGGAGCCCTTCTGGAGCCCGGCTGGGAGAGATGAGTGTGTTCATCTGGAGAGGAGAAGGATCCAGGGAGAGCTCAGAGCCCCTTGCAGGGCCTAAAGGGGCTCCAGGAGAGCTGGAGAGGGACTGGGGACAAGGCATGGAGGGACAGGACGCAGGGAATGGCTTCCCAGTGCCAGAGGGCAGGGTCAGCTGGGATCTATCCTGTTCTCACCCTCCCAGCCTTGCCCAGCTGCCCATCAGCCCCTCCCCCATCCCTGCTGCCAAGGGAAGACTCCCCCTTCTCCAGCGCTGCTGAATCCCTTTATTAAGATGCCTCTGGTATCACTGCCCTTTCCTCTCCCTCCCCTGCCTCTGCGCTGATCTCGGTGTCAGCTGCTGACTCTATCAGGGGTGATGGGATGTTTTCTTCCAGGTCATCGATAGAAATGTCAGCGGGAGCCAGCCGGCCCTGGCACACAGCGGGAGCACAAGTCTCTGCTGATTTCCACTCCAAGAGGTGCCTTTTGGAAGTCGTCAACCAGGCAGTTTTTAATCCATCTAATTTCTGCCATGGTGATTTCCTGCCCTCCCAGTTTCTTAATCAAGATGTCACGCAGGACCCAACCTTGCCGGAGCTCGAGTACGTTGTGCTGACAACGTCACCTTTATCAGCCCAAATTTATAACCTCATCAAAAAAAGATATCAACTTAGCTGGGCAAGATTTATTTTCCATAAATCCTTGTTGATTGTCATCTTTTATGTTATTCCCTTTAATTCCTTATTAAACAAGTCCTGTAGCAGGCATCCCATTATTTCACCCAAAATCAATGTCAGGCTGACAGGGCTGTAATTACACAGGTCATCTTGTTTATCCTTCCCACATATTGGCACAACACTCGTTTTCTTTCGGCTTTCTGGATCTCTCCCAGTGCTCAAGGGTTTATTGGAGATCAGTATCGCAGGCAGACCTGTGTCTGACTGGGTGGCACAGGCAGGGATGGGATGATTCTGCATCCTGTATGGAGATCTCATGATTAATAAAATTCTGAGATGTTTCAGGTCTACCCTGATGGGGTTTGAACCATTTTCTTACAAGTGGAGAAAAGTGTTCATACCCAGTTTGGACTGGTGTAGTGGAAGGTGTCCCTGCCCACAACAGGAGGGTGGAACAAAATGTGATTTAAGGTCCTTTCCAATCGAAAGCATTCTATTATTCCATGAAAACGGGCAGAAAACAGCTAAACCCAAAACTCACGCTCAGCACAAACCCCCAAAACACATTGGTGCTCTGAAATCTCAAGGGTTTGATGTAAATTATGCATTTATGGATGTGTGTAGGGATCACTCTGTATATGTTTTTATTTTCTCCTCAGTCCTGGTTTCCTGGCCCAGGAATATTAAGTTTGAGCCTGGATGAGCAATTGCTACTTTCACTGATGGGGCTCTCCCGCTTCAATCTTTATTTCTCATTTGGGTTATAGATGCTTCCCAGCATTGGCTGCCTCAGAACCTATAAATTAAAACTTCCACATTCCCTCTCCTCACTCCCAGTTCAGCAGAGGACAGAATATCCATCCGGGTGTGTTTTTCCCTGCCTCCCCCTCAGGTGAGAGCTGTGCTATCAGCCTGGTTCCTCTCGCTGTTTTGACAGGAGCATCAAAGGCAAGGGAAGGCATTTTTCATCAAAGCTGCCGGATTTCTCAGCCAATTTTAAGCGGAAGGGGCTCAGCTGGGGCATCTTGTTCCAGCCCCGCTCCTTTGCCCTGGGGAATTTCAAAGGAGCCTCCAGCTCTGATCTGCACATTGAGCATCCCCTGCCCTTTGGAGCAGCTCCTTCTGCTGCGCTCAGCAACAGGACGGAGCTCAGCCCGCGGGGAGCAGAGCGATGGGGGGAAAGGGGGAGGTAGGAAAGGCTTAAAAAAAAACTCCTGGGAGCAAGGATTGGATCCGAGCTGGTGCTGCACACGTGGGACTGCAAAATAATTAGGAAGGAGGATTGCATTTCTGTATTTTTTTGTCATTAGGATGTTTTTCCCCCAGGGCAGAATTACACCTGCCTCGTGCTGGGAGGTTTCTTTTCTTTTTTTTTGTATGCTGATATTGGGATTTGCCTATCTTTTCTCCTCCTGAAATTCAGCTTTCCCCACACCATTCCTGCAGGGTGTAGGAATGATTTTTCCTTGAGGTGGGAGGGAAACTAAGGCAAAGAGGGCAAGACATGATGGGTGCAGCAGGGAGGGAGCATTTTTGGCTGTGTTGTAACCTCCAGTGCTACCCATGGCTGAGCAACTTGGGGTTCAGGGTTACTTCTTTTCCCAAACCTGCCAGAAATTGCTACTCCACAGGTGACAAAGTTCCCATCTCCTGAGTTCTTGGAGAATCTACTGAATCTGAGCCACATTTTAGCCAAGGTCAAACTCTTTGCAGCCAAACCAGCTGGAATCCTGGCCTGGTTTCTCACTCATCCCCAGCACCATGGAGAAGCCATGGTTGAGGCTGGCCAGGTATAAAAAGGCTCCCTGGTGTCACCAGCCTTGCAAGGTCTGGCTTTTCCCAATCCCTCTGCCAGGTTTGAGGAGTTCTGTGGCTGCGAGCCTCACGCTGGGTGCTGTCTCTGCGGCTCCAGGCCTCCCCCAGGATATGACAAGCCAGAACACATTGCAGAAGGAGCTCAGAATTATCTATCGCCAACATCCACTTAATCCATCATCAGGAGAAGCGAAAAGCTCTCCAGGCCTGCAGGAACTCGGAACAAGCCGCCGTTTCTTATGCTGAGCCTGTGTTCCCACTTGTCAGTTTGATTTCTCAATGCTTTGCAATCTCTGGTACTCTCGGGCAGGAGATGGCGTTATGTCCATCACCCGTTATCGCTCGGGCCCCGTGTCTCCCTTTCTTCTTTCTCAGCCTCTTTGCAATCTTGAACCACTGAAGAAAAAAAAAGGAAAGAAAAGAAAAAAAAAAAAAGAAAAAGGAAAAGAGGCAGAAGCAGAAGCGGCTTTTCAGTTCCTTATCTGCTGCAGCCTGGATTACATCCAGGCCTCTTGCTATGATCCTTCAAGTTCCTGCTAAACATGCCCTGCATCTCCTGATAACATTAAATCTGCATCTCGGGTGGGTTTATCAGCACTTCTGGGGACAGGAGGGGCAGGGGTGTGGGGAAGGAGAAGCACTGGCACACGCTGTGGTGTGTGAGGAGAGGGCAGAGCAGCACGGACACCTCCTCCTCTGCTGTGCTCCCAGCTGAGTCTGGTCTGGGTGAGGGTAAAGCAGGACCAGCCCAGGACACCTGCGGGATGGGTTGAGTTTCCCAAAAAATGATGAATTGGCAGAGTCGGGGAGGTCCTCAGGCTGCACAAGGCTGAGGCAGCGCAGGTCACAGTTCCTCTGGATAAAGAATTTGATTTTATATCCCATTACTCGGGATGAGTTTAAGAATCCAATGTCCCATTGTAGTACTGCAGCCGCTGGGGAATGAAAATTGTTGGTGCAAAGAAATCAACCTCCAAATTCGTGCAGGAAGTTAATGAAGAGAAAGAGAGTCTTATTTTGGACTCATTACAGTCAGCAGTGATGTCCAATTAAGAGAAATCCACAGCGTATCCCCAGCAGTGATTTAAAAATAGCAGCTGTGGCTCCAAGTCATCCCAGGCTCCAAAGAAAGGGAAGTGGGGGTTTAACTCTTCCTGTGCTCTCTGCTTCGTGAGGGCAAGGCAGGACTAGAAATCCATGAGTTCTGACCAAGAGCAGCCCCAGGCCAGCTTGGCAAACCCTCAATCATTGGCCACTGCTCTGCTGATCATTGGTGTTTTCAGCTATTGCAGTGGTTGGCCATTGGGGTTATTGGCCTTGGGGACTGTTGGCTGTTGGCCTTTGGGTCTATTGGTCTCTGGGGCTTTAGGCCATTGAAGCTTTAGGCCAAAGGTGCTGTTGGCCAGGAGGGCTCTGTTGTCCACTGGGGCTGATGGCCATCAGGGCTGGGTTAGGATTAGGTTGAGGGTGCTGTCCTAACCCTTATCCTAACCCTAACCCATTCTCGGCCACATTCGCCTGGACCAGCCACTGGAGGCAAATGCTGGCCTTTTTCCATGGGAAACCAAACTCAGACCCCCGGTTGCTTGATGTCAGTTTGGAGGTGGTGTTTGGCACTCCAAGGGCAGCCAGAGTCCTACTTGCTGGCAGCTTTGGTCTGGGAGAAATCCTGCACCATTTGCAGTTTTAGGAGGCAGCACCTGCGTGTCAGCTGTTGGGGCTGTTGACCCTTGAGGCTGTTGATCATTGGGTCTTTTGGCCATGGGGACTATTGGTCACTGGGGCTGTTGGTCATTGGGACTATATGCCATTTGGTCTGTTATTTATTGAGTCTGTTTGCCATCAGGTCTCTTGGCCATTGGGGCTGTTTGCCATTGGGGCTGTTGGCCATCAGGTCTCTTGGCCATTGGGGCTGTTGGCCACTGGGGCTGTTGGCCATCAGGTCTCTTGGTCATTGGGGCTGTTGGCCACTGGGGCTGTTTGCCATTGGGGCTGTTGGCCATTGGGGCTGTTTGCCATCACATCTGTTGACCATCAGAACTGTTGATCATCATGTCAGCAGAGCATCAGGGCAAATAGGCCATTAGGGCTGTTGGCCATTGAGTCTATTGGCCATCAGATCTGTTGGCCATCAAGAGCTGTTGGCTGTTTAGGCTGTTGGCCACTGGCTGTGTTGGCCACTGGCTGTGTTGGCCACTGGGGTTGTTGGTACAGCCATGTCCCCATACCTGGTCTCTTCAGGACCCAGGAAATGCTGCTAAACCCCTCAGGGTTCCTTTGTAAGTGGTTTGAAGGAAGGTTGAATTTCCTCTTTTTTATTTTCTGGAATCCCCAGGGGAGGTGTGGGAAAATGAAGGTGCCCAGACCTGGACACGGATGATTTCTACGGTACATCTGAACCGAGCGTTCCCAAGACTTATGGCTTGTTTTGGTCCTACCCCCGGTGCAGCGGGTGCACTGCTGATGTTATTGATACAGGCAGTAATTACATTTTCACACGGGAATTTTTTCTGTCTCTACACCGTGTTTATTACAGACTTTCAATTATTCATTTTTTCCCCTTTCTTGTTATCCCTCTCTCTTCTTCTTTGCCGATTTGTTGTGGTCTCCTTGTCTTATTTTTCATCTGCTCTTTGGCTTTTTCTCCACCTCTAATTCCTGTGTTTCCAGACATCTCTCTGACCTGGACAAGGACCCTGAAGACCAGACCTTGTCCCCATCCCTGGACTATTTTGGGATATCTCCTCTGCGTTCAATTTTCTCGCCACCCTTTGCCCCAGCAGATTTTTCCGCACCGCCGAGCTCCTGCCACGAAGCTCCCTGGTGCCTTTTCTGTTACAGAACGAGAAATAAAAATGTGGTGCCTTTGTTACTGCTCATCTATCTGCCGTGCCCAGGTGAATAATGCAGGGAAACATGTATGTATTTATACAGCAAATGGGAAAATACATTTCTTAAGATGAATGAGGTTGTTTTCAGCCTTGATGCACCCAATAAAATAACCCGGTATCAAGAGGGAGGTTTATTTTGAAGTCTGGACGTGTCATAATATCAGCTCCCAAGCAGGACTTCAAATTACATAAATCAGAGAGAGGAGGAGAGGGGAAAGGCCGGGAGAGCAGCGAGCACAGGGGGAATGTGGCTGTAAAAAGCTGGAAGCAGGTGTGGGATGCACAAACACAAGGACACATCAGTGGGAGATGCTGGATGGAGACTCGAGCTGAGCCTTGACACCAGCTGTTGTGTCTCCTCTTTCTTTTGGTTCGTGTATTTTCCTTTCTGTGCCTGGCTTGGGAGAAAACCCCCCAGGAAAATTTGTGGAGGTTGGGGAAACCACGGTGTTGAGCAGCCCCGATGCTGCCTGGTGAGGGGACACCAACCACGAGCTCATCCCCAAGTCTCTGGGCACAACAACCCCTCCCTAAGGGAATCCTGCTGCTCCCTTCTAGATCAGCTTCAAACCCACCTTCAACATTCCACAAATTTCCATATTCCACCACAAACCACACCAAGAGCCTCATGTTGGCCACAAACTGCTGCCAAATGAGTCAAGATGTTGCAGTAGGTTTATGAGCAAGCAGAAAGTTGTTGTTTTTATGGGAAAAGAGCATTTTCTCTGTGGAAACCATGGATTTTTAATACTCCCCCCCTCCCTCCCCCCATAAAAAGGGAGCTGCCAAGCTTCCCTGTGTTGGTATGCAGATTTCTGCTTTTCTGCAATTTGGGGGTGTGTTTGGCATGCCACATGCTCTTCCCAGCTGAAAACTCCTTTGCTGTGCCAAAGCAAAGTGGGGGAGATGTGGAAAAAAAAAAAAACAACAAACCAACAACCCAGCCTGTAACAAGCTGTAGGCTTTATGTCACAGCTTTGCCTGGCACGGAGGGAAAAAAATTCCCATGCTGTCTTCCTGCAGCCTGGAGAGAGCTTTCCCTGCTCCAAGTGCAAGGCAGAAGTGTAAAGCATGTTGTGATCTCGATTTAGGCTCACTGCTGTTATTTATCTGTGAGGTGTCATCCAGACAAGGAGCAGGAGAGGAGCCTGAGGGGAAAAAAGCTGCTGGTCTTCAGAAGCCTCGAGGCTGAAGAGCTCCCCCCCAGCCCTTGCTCAGAGTCCTGGTGTCTCTGTGGTGGATTTAATAGCTCTGGGGGATGTTTAGCAACTGGGGTTGGTTATTTTTTTGGGGGGGTTGGGGAAGAAGCTGTAGAATGCAGTGTTTCTGCTAAAAGCCTTCAGCAAAAAGGGTTGGATCCATCTCCCAGTCTGGGATTTAAAACCGGTGTGGATGTGGCATTTAGGGACGTGGTGTAGTGGTGGCCTTGGCAGTGCTGGGGGAATGGTTGGACTTGATCTTAAGGTTGGACTTGATCTTAATGGTTGGACTTGATCTTTTCCCACCCAGATAATCATCGACATATATGAATTATAATAAATGATGGATCATAAACCATAGGATTCTGGGGTCTCATGGTTGAAGTCTGCAGCCTGAGCACACTTTTCCCACCTTCCTGCCCTTTATTTTTGAAGAGATTCTGATGTTTTGGATGCATATCTCCCTGTGCAAAAACACCTGTTCCCTGTATTGTTTTTCTTCCAAATGTTTCTTTTTGAGGGAGGCATTGCTAAAGCTGCTCAGGAGGAGCTTCCTGAAGCCCAGACCTGGGAACGTGACTGTAGAAATCCCTCAGGTGAAGCAGCCAAGGCAGGGTGACCCTCCCAATTTGTCTGCTCCCCTCTGGCTTTGGCTTTGCCACTGGAGCTGTGTTTGCTGCTCACGGCAGATCTGTCTTGCAGGGGATGTCTCACTTGCTGGGAAGGCTTCATTCCCAATAATTTTCAGAACACTGCTGCCCTCATGATTTATCCCCCTTCGGTTTAGATCTCATTTTTCCCAATTTTACCTTTGTCTCCAGGAAAGCTCGTCTATTTTAGTGCCATTTCCTCTCTCTCTCTCTGGCTCACACGCTCCCTGTAGCCCAAACTTGTCTTCTTTTCATATTTATTTCAGTATTTGTCTTCTCCTCCCCATGCCAGCTGCACTCTCAGGGTTTATCTCTTCTCTTTCCATGATCTGTCTCAGAGTCCAGTGACTTTGTTTTTCTTTCTTCAGCTGTTTCCTTGAGCAAGGTTTAACCGTGGTGTTTGCTGAGGGCTGAGGGCTGTGGAAAGGGAAAGGAAAAGAGAGTGGGAAGGGAGTAGAATTCTTGCCCCTGCTTTGGCACTGATCTCCAGGGATCAGCAGTTGGTTGGGCACAATATTTTCCAGTGTTTTAAATCCATATATCTGTGGCTCCCCTTGGTGCCACACAGATATTATATCCCAAAAAAAGGACAATTTTGGATTACTCTGACACCTCTTGAGCATCATGTGCTTGTCACTCTGCTGGCTCTGCAGCACCAGCTTCTCAACCTCTGCAAATGTTGGTGGAGAAACATCCCCTTGCCTCAGTTTCCTGTTTTGTTGGGAACAATAATGGTGTTCATGTCCACATTTCACAGGGAACTAAAACCTTTTCCAGCAGAGGATTTAATCTAACAGTGGGAAAAAAAAGAACTTTTTCTAGGAAAAGAAAATTTCATAAGGCAAACTTAATAGAAAATTATTTTCATTTTTTACAAAATATTTGGGTTTTCTCCCAGTTTGGGATAGTGTAAAGAGAAAACAAATCAAGTTGTTTCAACAAGTTCTGACTGAAAAGTGAATTTTCCTCCTCCCTTTATGACCCTGAGGGATCTTCAGTGAGACCTTTCAGCTTCGGGTTGGGATCCAAAGTTTCAATCACTGGCACTGAAGGAGGGTGAAACCCCAGGGGAAAAATGTGTGTGGGAAAAGCTCTTTGGGGTCACCTGATTCCAGCATTTTGGGTTAATTTAATTACTGGGGGAGCTGCAGAGCATCATCCACAGGACTCCTGTTGCTGCCCACCCTCTGTTGCCCAACCAGTCACGCCAAGTCCATCCCTTCCCCTGGTCATTGCCTGGTCACTGGGACATGAGGTGTGATGTAGTTCCCAAAAAGTGCCTTTTCCCCTCCCTGGCAAGGGCTGGGAATGAAAACAGAATCCTTGCTGCACTTCCCATGCAGCCAAGTCCTGTGCCCTGGGAAGGGCACTGCTTCATCCGCTTGCTTCCCGTCAGCATCTCCTGATTCCCAGGTGGTGCAGTGGGAATGAAATTCCCAACCCTCGCTCTGGGGACATCTGGACGGACTCCCTGTCCCCTTGGCACAAAATGCATCCTGTATCCATCTGGTGACATATTCCAAATGTTCCCAAATATCCTTTGCAGGTGGTGGATGTGCTTCACTTGGGTGAGCCTGGTCTGGGGCAGAGGCAATGGGGGCATGTGAATTATGGCATCTTCCTTATGGAAGCTCTTCCCAGCCTGGAATTGCAAACCCCCCACACCTGGGAAGACCCACATGCTTCCCGTACAGCCCTCTCCAACAATTCCAGCTCCCTGTTAATGCCTCCCAACCCTTGAGGGACTTTTTTCAAGGCTTCCCTTTTATTTTGATCCTTAAACTTTGTGCCTTCATTAGTTTAAAACTCAGCTTCTCCCAATTTCCACAGAGATTGAGATTGGGCATGACCAACCGTATTCGTTTTTCCATGCTTTCATCTTCAGGAAAGAAGGAAATCTCTTCCTGAAAAACCAATGTTTTTATCTGTTGGCTTGGGATATCCAGCATCTTTACACCCTGGCTGGAGCGGCTGTTTCTCCTTCCACTGAGCTGCTGACTAAACAAAACCCCCAGCAAAGCCTTTGGTTTGGATTCACCCCAGGAACATCTTCCAGGGATGGGATGATTTAAACGTCTAATGAAAATTAACATCTCAGAGCCTTCCATTGCTTCCCTTTGGCCTGGCAACCTCGTGGCACATCCCTTTTTGGGGGGAGAAGGGAACTGAAATAACAAGGTATCAGATGCCTTTTTTATCAAAAACTTGGAAGCAGCCAATGTGCAGATGTTGCACTCCCAATTTATTGCTACAACAAAGCCATGGGAGTGATGAAATGGAAATTTGGGGAAAGAGAAGGGGATATTTATGGACATGCTGCTGCCTGTGCTGTGGGGTTGTCTCCCCTTCCTGAATATCAGAGGGAAGGGGAAGGAGGAGGCAGGAAGAGCTTCAATTTTACAGAGAGCAGGAGTGGGGCTGGGACGGAAAATATGGGGACAAAAGTGGATTTCTCCATGTCTTAAGAATTTATTGAGCATCATGAGAAAACAGGAAGTGGCTTCTTCCAAAGGCTGGAGGTTGGAGCTTTGATAGGTGCCTTTCCAGGCTCCAAGGATGATTTTTTGCTTTTTGCTGGATTTCAAGGGATTTGAAGGGACAGGGATGTCCAGCCCCACAGGCTGATGTTCTGTCCCTCAAGCACGTTCCCACAGTGGAGCAGCGGCGCCACTGGCACCAGCACCGTCTGCTTGAGGAGCACCTGAGGAGTCAGGGACTATTATTCCATCTGTCCTCTCTCAGAGCTGCTTCTGTCCAAGCAGCAATTGAATTCCAGCTCCTGAGAGCAGCTTTCATCACATCAGTCACTCGTGCAACCAGCAGGGCTTGCGCAGAGGAGCTTCTTCAACAGGAGAGATGCAGAGACCTCAGGGGAACCTTTGGGTGCTCCTCTGAGCCTCTGTGCCAGTTTTGGCTCATCGAGCCCAGTCCATGACTTTTGGCCTCAGGGAATTACTCAGCAAAAAGGTTCAGCCCCTTGTAAAGACCAAAGTACCTCCATGCACCCTCCCTCAGCATCCTTTACTTCTCTCCTCTCCTCCTGGGGCAGAGCAGGATTCCTTTCCCACGCCTTCCCTCTGGCTCGCAAGTGTAGGTGAGGAGAAGACCTCATCCCTGTTCCCTGGTGTCTTCTCCGGGAGCAGAACGAGCTCCGACATGGGATTTATTGGGCAGGGAGCATATGGGCGCCTTCCCACCACAGATGATCCACGGGGTGTTTGTGTGGATCTAATTGTGGCGTGTGTTTGTGGGGAATCCGTAATGAGGGGCCGGAGCAGATGGCAAAGGCTGGCTGCCAGTCACGCTTCCGCAGCACTCCATTTGTCTCAGGAGCACAGAGTGGCATTGGATGATGGGATTGGTTTAGGAAAGGACCCCACTGATCATGGTTTTGGGTTGGGAAACCATTTTCTCCCTCATGCAAAAGCCCCTCACCTGTGACGTCAATCACATTAAAAACAACCCCAAATCTGACACTTAAAGCTGATGGTTCCACACCTGACTCTGATGCAGAATCTGATTTTCAACACAGAGCCCATATCCCATCCTACATCCAAATCACCCCATCAAAGCAGCGTGTGGGAGGTTCAGATTGGGGGGAAAGTGGGGAAAATCCTCTCCCAAAAGGACATGGCTTCATCCTTGCAGCCTCCCCAAGCTAAATCTGAATTTCCCAGCTACCTGAACCTTCTGGGAGTCTCACGCTGGTGCCGTGCTATAAATATGGCTGAGAAGACACTTCTATTATAAGTCACCAATTTCCAAGGCTTGGAAACAGAATTGGGCAAATCAGGGAAGAAAAAATGAAATAAAATGTAAGGAGAGCGGAGAAGGAGGAGGAGAGACCTCAGAGGTTCACAAAGATTTAGTTATCCGTGCTTAGGAGATCTTCCCGGGGATGGCTCAGAGAAAATGCTGACCCAAAGAGGAGCCTGGAGAACAACAGCAAACCCAGCAGCAGAGCACAAAGTGAATGGAGCCGCCACGTTTGGAAGTTAATTAGCACTGGGCAGATCATTAGCTACAGCAGCCCTTTTAATTAGAGCTGCAGGGCTCCGTTTCACTCTGGATTGGCACCGTAAGGTTGTCCTCGCGCCGGCACTGAGGCTTCATCGGGCTGAGATTCCTCCTGGGCAGCTGCTGCCATCCCGTTGTTTCTGCTGCTGAAAGGTTTGTCAGCATCCTCATCCCTGCTTCCCCGAGTGGTTTGGGAGGCAGGGGCCTCTTCTCCCTTGGTCTTGGAACTAAATCCAGCTCCAGAGGCCAAACTAAGAGCGTCAAACCGCTTTTGTAATTAAGCTTGAGGTGGCTTTGCTTTGCTTTGACCTCATTTAGGCTCTGTTTGGGCTTTCCCAGAAGTGAAACGGCCCCTTAATTGCTCAAACAAAGACAGGCATAATTAATAGCCATTTTATCAAATTGCTTCTTTGAAAAGCTATGAAAAAAAATAACCCTCAAACCGAGTAAGGAGCCTTCCTCCAGCTCTCCAGAGTCACTGCTTGTTTTCAGCCCATGTGCCCTCTGCATTCCCAGGGCACTGACCCAATTCCCATCAGCCTCTCCCCTGGAAAGGGCGAGAGGAAGCATTTTAAACTAAAAGAGGGGAGATTAGGTGGGATCTTGGGAAGGAATTGTTCCCTGGGAGGGTGGGCAGGCCCTGGCACAGGGTGCCCAGAGCAGCTGTGGCTGCCCCTGGATCCCTGGCAGTGCCCAAAGCCAGGTTGGACACTGGGGCTTGGAGCAGCCTGGGACAGTGGAAGGTGTCCCTGCCCATGGCAGGGGATGAGCTTTCAGTTCCTTTCCAACCCAAACCTTTCCATCATTCTGTGATTCTCTCCCAAAGTCTGATCTCTCTGGCCCAGCAATTCCTTTTCTTTGCCCCTGGGGGGTCGCTCAGGACCATCTTTGCCATCCTTGAGGGGGAAAGAAGTGGAAAAGGATGAGGCTGTTCTTGGCTCATGGTGGGAATACAGTGGCAAATTTCTTTCCGTAAGATCTGAGAAGGGTTTTTCTCCTTCTTTCTGCCTCACCTTGAAAGCAGCGTCTGCCTCTGTCACGTGCGACCTTGGAAGTGGTTATTGGGCCAGACAAAACCCTCCCATTTTCCTGCAATGTCATCCATTACCCAGCTCAGCACCCCCGACAGGAGGAGATGAGCACACGAGAAAAGGAAAAAAGGAGAGGCCTCAAAGAGAGCACAAATTAAGATGACTGAGATCAGATAACGAGGAAATACAGTTAAATTGTTTCCTTCCTTTCTTCCTCTGGGCTGGCCCTGGGGAAAATCTGTCTCATTTACCATTCTGGCCCACTGGATGTGATTTTTCTGCAGGTTTTGGGGGGGGAGTGAGAATGGAGTTGGAGATGCTGAAACTTTTTCCCCTCCTCTTTTCTCTTTCCCCAGCTGTTCTCTGACCTCTGCGGTTATCTCAAGCTTTATCACCAACACAAGATGGCTTTTTTCACATCAGTAAACACCATCCAAAATACAACAATCAGAAAGAATAAGAGAAAAACAAAGCAATGCCTACAAACAATGGGCCAAAAAATGCATAAGGACTAGTTTTGATGAGGATAATTTATAAAAAAAAGCTCCAAACCATAAAATCTTTGAATCTTTCCAGCTTTAATTGCTTCGTTTTCCCCTGGGGAGAATATACTTCGCATCCTGAGCTGAAGATGGTTTGTTTTGGCCTCTTGGGTTTTGGTTTTTTTTTCACTTTTCCTGTTTTAAATGAACTTTCTGTTTAATAAATGAGATTTTCTCCATTCCTTGGGGTGCTGAGCCTGTGTTGAGGCCACCTTGGGGTGCAGGATACCCCTGGGTGCTTGGGCACAGATCTCCCTCCAGGAGCAGCAAACCCTCCCCTGCCCGTCCATCCGTGGGGATGTAACGAACACTCCACTTTGGCAGGGGGATTGTTTGGCCCACACCTCACCCAGTGCTCAGTGAGGTCTGGTGTGACCTGGATCAGACCTTTTTACCCATTTTGCCTCACTTTTAAGGATGGGAAGAGAGCAAGACAGGCTGGGGATGGGGGCACACGTGGAGCTTGTTCTGGGATCAGCTCCTTGCCCCCAGGCACTTTGCTGGAAGCAGTAATTAAAAATCATGTTAAAACGATTTAAAAACATTATTCCTTTTTTTCTTCGGGCCAGAGAGGGAAGGAGGAGGGATGGTTTGGGTCCAAGCAGCTCCTGCCCATGGCTGAGGTAAAATGGCAGGAGTTTGGCACTCTGGGAAGGAGCTCAGGTACCCCTGGGTGTGGTTTGGTGCATCCGAGCCGGAATCACTGTGGCCTCTCCCAGCACAGCCCCGTCCTCCAGCTGCCTCTCCTCCGTCTCCTTTTGAAGCTGCAGCAGGTCTGGAGTTCAGCAGAGCCCCCTGCTAGATGTATTATTCATTTTTGCACTTTAATGATGTGATAAAGTTGCTTGAAATCAGGAAAGGCTCATTAAGCTGCCATTTGAATATAGAGCACAACTATGTTTGAAGGAGAGGGAACCACTCCTGCACCTTCTCCCCTCCCTTCCCCACAGCCTGGAAAGAGCCCCCAGATCGGTGGTGTTGATGAGGCTGCTGCTGCTGAGGGGTTGGCAGGAGGGGATGAGGTGTGGGGACATCCTGGGGCACCCACGTGGGCTCGGGAGCCGGCAGGGTTGGGGTCTGGTGTGTGTGGGGCTTTCCCTCCTCCCGGGTTAAAAGTGCCAAAATCAAAGGAGGAGTGAAGTGGTGGAATTTGCTTCGGCTTTTCTGCCAGAGGCAACAGCATCTATAAAAGATGATCTGGGTCCTCCTAGTCCTTTGCATTTCCAAAAAAAATCCCTCCAAGACTTGGTTGCCCCCTCCCCGCTGGCTGAGCCAAGCTGGGCTGGGCTGTGCATGCTGCAGGACAAGGGGGTGGCCAGCCCGATGTGTCCCACCCAAAGCCACTGGGGGCTGTGACAGTCCAGTCACACCTGGACTGAGTCGTTGGAGGTGAGGCATTGACTCCAGTGGGGTTTGTTTAGGGTTTGTCCAACCCCACTAGTGGAAAACTTTCCCTTGCTGCCAGCCGTCCCCCTGTTCTTCATGTTTTTCCTCTTGTCCCTGTTCTCCCGCCCCATGCAGGGATCGTGCTCAGCTCTCATCATCAGAGGTTGGCTTTGATCTTCCCCAGAGAAGCCGGCTCAGTGGAGATGCTCAGCAGCCCTTGGAAAATAATTGCACCTCTCTGCAGTCGAGGGGAGCGAGACGTATGTGCCACGGTCTCCTGCCCGTGGGGATGGGGTCCTGAACAGGGATCCTAGGCAGGGAATCTGAGCAGGGATCCTGGGCAGGGATCCTGAACAGGGATCTGGAACAGGGATCCTCACCCACTGCCTCCCCCTGTCACCTGCCCCTGGTTAACCACACCCTGTGGATGGGCAGGTACAATCCTGGTGTGCTCTTAGTGAAGTATCTGGGGAAAAGGTGTTTGCTGCCAAGTCTGAAGGTGCTGAAATTGTCTTTAAAAAACAGTTGATGTTTCACCCCAAAAGCTTGCACTGAGTGTGCCCTGGCAGTCGGTGGCCCCATCATGGTGAGCACGTGATGGGGATGATCAGAGTAGAAGCAGTCTGGAAAAGTGGAGCTGTCCAGAGAGGCTGTGGACTCCTCATCCCTGGGAGTGTTCCAGGCCAGGTTGGATGTGGCTTGGAGTAGCCTGGGATAGTGGAAAGTGTCCCTGCCCATGGCAGCGGGTGGAATGGGATGGGCTGTAAGGTCTCTTCCCACCCAAACCATTCCAGAATTCTGTGGGATTCATCAGCTCTGGCATCGCTTTCCCTGCAGACATCCCCATGTCCATGGCCGAGGCTTTCTTAGGGCACAGGATTATTTTGCAGATAAGCAATTGGCCCATTCACCTGCTGTAACAGCTTCCTCTCCCTGCAGCTGGATTTAGGGATGCAGATTGCAGTGGGATTCACAAGTGCAATAACAAATGCCAGTGACCCCATGGCAGGAGGATAAAACCTCCCAGGACACGAATCCCAAAGGTTTTATAGCTCCATAGTTTTGTTTGAGTGGTAAAACCAAGTTGTTGTGGGATGGGAAGCTCCAGGCAGAGGTGGCAGAGCCACCACATCCTCGGCTCAGTTATTGTGGTGCTTCATCCCTCTCAGTCTGGCTTTGCTGGGATTTGGAGCCCCCTGACCTGCTGCACCTCCGTGTGCTCAAACCTGACACAGTCCCGTGGGGAGAAAGCTCATTAAGAGCCCTGCTGTGCTGACCATCTCCAGCTAATTATGAGCTGCCTCCTTAAATTTCCCTTGGCTTGTTTCTATTGGAGACAGGATTTGTCTCCAGTTGAGGCTGTCACTGCATTTCAATTCTCCTCTCTGCACACCGAGCTTTGGGTTGCAGTTTACATTTATTTTATATTTTTGTTCCCTCTTTTTTCTTTTCTTTTTTCCTTTTTTTTTTTTGTCAAGTGCTTTGAGAGAAAAGTGTGATGGCAATATGGTGTCATTGTTATGATGATGAGGGGACTATTTGTGATGTGCCAGCACCCTTCTCGCTGGGATCGAACCATTTGGGAGCATCCCGACGTCCCCCAGGTGGCATTTTGCTTCCACAAAGCCAAGCACTTATGCAAATACACACCCATGGAAAGTGCCTGTGTGCGTGTGTGAGTGTGTGGGGATACATGGATCATGTGGGCGTGATTGGAAAGCAAATTCTATAAATAAATCCCATTATCTTATTACACTGTAATTTTCTATCATTATCTTGCAGCGTGGATCAGATGCATCTGTGGGTTGTGAGGAGAGCGAGGGGCTGGGAAGTGGCAAACTTTGCTGTCTAGCCCAGAGATCCAAGGGCGGAGGAGATGGGAAGGGCTTGGGAATATCTGCAGCCTTTCCCTACCTTGCCGAGAATCTGAGCTCCCAAATCCACTGGGATAAACCCCAATGCTCTGCCTGTGCTGAGTCCCATCCAGCCTGCTCCGAGCAGGATGTGCCGTTTTCCTGAGGTGATTTGTTTTAATGCTGGGTCCATCTTGCTGATGGGGGAAAAAAATTAAAACGAAATAAAAACCCACTGTCTAATTTTTTAGTTCGAATGGATTCGGCTTCTGCTTCCAGCTTTTACTTCTCGTCCTGCCTTTGGCTGATGGATTAAAGAGGTTTGGCCGTGCCCAGTGTTTTCTCCCCTAGAAAGTGCTCCTGTGCTGTAATCAAATCACTCTCATTCTTCTTCCTGATAAGATAAAGAGGTGAAGCTCTTTAAGTCTCCCCCTGTAAGGCATTTTTCATGGCCCTCAGGTTATTTCTGGGCCTTTCTCTGCACTCTGGTCAATTTTTCAGCATCCTTTCCTTTTGCCATGTGCATCCCCTGGGACTCACAGGAGCAGCTCAGTGTTGCCCCCAGACCCTACGGTGCTCAAACTGCCTCTCTAGCTCCCGGGATGCTTTTCCTGGCTGCTGACATTGAAAACCATGGATTTTTCCAACCCCAAGACCCTGATTTTTCCAAACAATCTGGCTCTGAGCTGCTGAAAACCCCCAAAGAGCTTTGGGACTCCTGACTTGGAGTCACCATCCAGCAGAAAGACCAAAAAAAAAGCCCCACCAGAAAGCCTCAGCCTCATTTGAAAACCAGCACCAAGCTTGGGGATTTTGATTTAAAACATTTTTGTCTAATCCTATTAGCCAAGAGAGGAGACAGGGCTCCTGGAATGACAGTTCCGTGGGTTTTTTTCCCTGTTAACTCCAGGCCTGCAGTCAATTAAACAGTAGATGAGGTGGATCATCGTCATGGTGCCTTTTGTGAATATGGTGCTTTACAGGGGTGGGGAGGAGGTGGGATTCGGCCTCTCTAACCTGGGATCTGGGATAAACATGGGAATAACTTCCCATGGATTCTGCACTGGGCCGATGCTTTGACCAGGTGCAAATAACCTGTGAGAAGAGAAAATGTTTTTTTCTATAACCAGAGAGAGGATGGGATCGTGGATCTTGGGATGCAGATCCTGGGATCCTCACTTGGATCATTATTTCGTCAACTTAAACATATTTTGGAGCTGTAGCCACGTGGGATATTTGCACCTGAGGGGTTTTTTTTGGCTGCCTTTTGGTCTTCAGTGAATGAAAACCTGTTGGCTGTTTCACACAAAATGAACTTCTGGGAACGCGAGGAAACAGCTCAGTGGCATCAGGAACGTTTTGTATTCAGGAGATCAAAGTTCTGTTCCGCGACTCCTGGAAATGAACATTTGAACAGCAGCAAATGCTGCGCCTGGAATGGCTGAGGTTCAGCCCCAGGTCAATGGCTGCATTTTCTCTCCATGAAGTGATCATTAATTTCAAGTTTACGGTTTATTGCCATAAAGGACTTAAAAAGGAAGAAGGGCTGTGCCATCCACTGGTCTGGGCACGTGCTGCTCCCTTGTCTGGGTAAGCAGTGCTCTCCTGGCAGGCTCTAAGCCTCACCAGCCACTTTGGGAGGACTGGAAAAGCTATTCCAGGGCAGCCTAAGAGATTTTTTATGACTCCATGTGTTTATTGCATTCAGAGTCCGACGCTGGAAGTGCCTGGTTTTACAGGTGAGGCGATACAGAGAAAACAGCCCCTATAAAACTGTTTAAAGCACTCTGGAATGTGCTTCAGACACTTCCTTGCTGCTGCACACGGGGTTCAGCTCCCAGCAAAGAGCTGCTCTTACTGGAAAGTTGTTGGTGGGTGTGAGCTGGACCAGGTGGAGCTCCCAGGAGAATGGGAGGGGTGAAAATCCATCTGACTCCCACCTTGATTCCCACTGCTGCCTGCCGGCCTCACCCAGGCGGCCTCGGGAGTGAAGGTGAAACCATCACTTCCAAGTTATTTTGAGCAAGTTCAAAGTGCATCGTATCAAGACAGAGCCAAAGAGGCTCTTGGAAAATTGTCCCAGCCACAATTGCATCTTCTTTCCAAAGAGCTGGAGCCTGTGGATGGGCTGGGAGTGAACCCTGGAGCTGCCTCAGGGTTTGTTGAACCACATTAATTTGGTGGTGGCACCCCAAAGGACCAGATTTGACACTAAGACCTTTCCCATTGCCAAGTTCTGTGATTCTGTGTTTCTCTGACTCCATAATTCCGTAATTCCATGGTTTTCCCATGCCCCTCGCAAGGTCTGCAGAGCCCCTGGGAAATGCCACCAATCAGGAGGCAGCAAGCTGGACATCTTTGGGATGAAAACTCCCTAAAAAGAGAAAAAACACAACAATTTATCCATGGGGGCCTGATGGATGGCCCCGAACCCGGTGACTCCTCTCTTCTTTGGGATGATGAGTGGCAATGATGCTCCTCAGCATCCATCACCTGCCCTGTCCCTTCCCAGTGCCAACCGCTTTGTACCTCACCCGCTGGAAAAGATTTCGGAATTTGGCAGAGCCCTTGGCTGTTATCGGAAAGCTGCTCATAAATTAAATCCTCGTTTTTTTTCCCCTCTCTGGAAAAAAAACCTGGATAATAACAACCCTTGGCAAAGCATCGGTCCCCCCGACATCTCCAGGGAAAAGGAGCTGAGGATGGGTGGTGTCTGATGGGATGCAATGGCCCAAACTCCTCCTGATTCCCCTCAGTCCTTGACCATCACTCAGGAATCTCCTCTGGAGAAGTTGAAAGGGGGGAAAAAGCCATAAAAAAAACGCACAGGCTGGAAAATTTATTCTTTTAGTGAAGACGCAGTGTTGGATGATCCTACAGGCTGCGAGTTGTTACTTGGATATATTGATTTAGAGCATCTGTCGGGCTTGATTTTTAGAAGTGTGCCTGATTGCTGGCAGGTTTATAGGATTATGGGTTTAATTGGATGCCTGTATTTTACTGGATATAAGTGGAATCTATGGCTGCGGTCTCTGCTGGGAGAAAAGCGTCCCTCCTCTGTCACCCTCCCCTCCACCAGCCAGGGGGTGGCAGAGAGGGCTCAGGGCAGGAAAAGAAATGAAAATCTATCCTAAAAAAGGCTCCTGGGGAATTAAAAAATGCCATTATTAAGGTTGCAGAGCCAATCCAGGATGAAGAGTCTCAGGAACTGAACCTACCTGCGAGCTAAAGACAAGGCACTTGCTAATTGCCTGATTGCACATTATTTTCGGAAGGGCTGATCTGCATATGCCAGATTTACATAATGCAAATGTTCTGTGGGAATTGTAGCGGGACCTGAGCCGGGTGAAATGTTGGGGCTGGATGTGGTTGGGCTGTGTCCTTCCAGGGGAGCCTCTGAGTGTCTTCCCCACCGTGCAGCTGGGTGGGAGCAAAGCCAATTAATGCCAGGAATGGATTAATCCCGAGAAAAGACAGAACAGAGCAGGATAGTGATGGAAAGGGCTGGTAACAAATCTCACTGTCCTTGCAGGGCATGTCCTTGCCTTCAAATTCAGCCTCACTCCATCAACTTTGCTCTGCTTTCCTGGCTGGCAACAAATTCTGCAAGGTCTCCTTTGGGATCCTGGGAAAGATCTGCCTTTCCATCCCTGCTGGGCCGTGTCAGCTCCTTGCAGTGCTTTCTGCCATGGCACAGCTTCCCTGGCCCCAAACCCTTCCAGCTGCACCCTTTGTGGGGCACCTGAGGCAGGACTGATCAAAACCAGGGGGTGGGACCCCAGCCATGGACCCAAGTGAGGATATTTCCATTGCAGTCTCCCAAGGTGGTTATTCCCAGGGCAAAGGCAGACCCATGGAGCCGACAGCAACATTTCCCAAGCTTGAAGCGACCAGAAAATCTTCAAAGAGCCTCTGTGCCAGACATCTCTCCTGATTCTGAGCCCGGCCTCGCCTCCGGCACCACTCCCGCGTCCTCTCCTTTCATCCTACATGAGAACATCTCTCTTCCCGAAAGGCTCCAGGGGGCCTCTTTCCTCCCATCTCCCCCCCACCTGTTTCATGTCCTTTTAGAACTCTTAAGTTCTCTTTGCCTTCCTCCAGGCCTTGCCCAGGTCTCCTGCCCCGCTGAGTCCTTCCCAAAATGACTCTGTTGACCTCCGAGGAGAGTTTGCTGCTCTCCTTGCAGGCTTCTTGTTTTTTCCCGGGTGCAATTTTTCTTGCTCACTTTCTGATGGAAAGTCTTTTCCTGATGGATAGAGCTAAGTCAATCCTTCCCCAGTTCCTGCTGTCTTCAGCAGGGGAGAGGAGGGAAAAAAAACCCTTTTCCTTTTGGTCTTCCATCACCTGTGTTTCCAATCACTCATGTCAGGATTTCCCCTCTCACCAGGATCTTTAATGAGTGCAGCCAATAAAGACAAACTCGTCTCTCCCAAGCACTTCCAAACTGCAAATGTTTTTCATTCCTTGCTTTTTTTAATTGGAATCCCAGAATGGTTTTGGTTGGAAGGGAATTTAAAGCTCATCTAATTCCAACTCGGTGCCCTGGGCAGGGACACCTCCCACTGTCCCAGGCTGCTCCCAGCCCCAATGTCCAGCCTGGCCTTGGGCACTGCCAGGGATCCAGGGGCAGCCACAGCTGCTCTGGGCACCCGGTGCCAGGGCCTCCCCACCCTCCCAGGGAGGAATTTCTTCCCAATATCCCATCCAACCCTGTCGTTCTTCAGCTTAAGGCCATTCCCCCTCATCCCATCACTCCAAGTTCTTATGAAAAGTCCCTCTCCAAACTTGTCCACGCTGCAAGAAGTCACCAGAACCCAACAGGAGCTCTTCCTCCATGGGATCACCTCTGTAAATCCCTCTCCATTCCCAGTCTCCTGCATGCCACCCTCTGCCCTCCCCACCTCCTGGTGTTGTCAATCCTTGCTCCAAGAGGTGCAGTTTGGAGGTTGTAAAACCCAAAATGGGCCTTAGGAGGGTGGTGAGAGAATTTCTGGAGCAGCCAAAGCATCGTCTTCTGCCTTTGGCAACTTTATCCTGGTGTATTCCCAAAAGTCTGCAGCACCTACTGCGTGCCATGAGGCAGAGAGGAGCTTTACGTCTCTTTCCACTGGACTCAGGGGTGAAACGAGGAGTAAATGATGGAGAAAACATCTGTGCAAGGGGGGAAAACAACATGAAGGGCTCTAATTAAGCTCAGCTTTTCTCAGAGAGCCCTAACTGGAGGGGAGTTGCTGACAAGGCCCCTCAGCAGATGGATCCTGAGCCCTTTTTCCCCTTTGGAAGCTGTAATTTTTGACAGAAAGCCTGTTTATTTGGACTTTAAACACTTTCCCTTTTCCTCTGGGGATTTAATTGTCTTTTAAAGAAAAAATCTACTAAATACTTATCCAAAAAATCACAAATCAAATTAGTCTCCTTTGTCTGAGATGGGTAACTTTTGGGGGGGTTCTGTTGGTAATAATAATTAATCACAAAATCCATTGGTTATAACATATTGTCAAATCCAACAGAGACCCAAATTCCAGCTGTCAGGAACTGGCAAAGCTGTGCAGGGAGCAAACCCTCAGTCATACCAGGTGTGGTTTGTTGATGGTGTTGGGAAGAAAATACAGCAGGGATGGAGCAGGGACTGAGCTGGGACACAGCAGGGATGGAGCAAGGATGGAGCTGGGATGGAGCAGGGATGGAGCTGGGACACAGCAGGGATGGAGCAAGGATGGAGCTGGGATGGAGCAGGGATGGAGCAGGAATGGAGCTGGGATGGAGCTGGGATGGAGCAGGGATGGAGCTGGGATGGAGCTGGGACACAGCAGGGATGGAGCTGGGATGGAGCTGGGACACAGCAAAGATGGAGCTGGGATGGAGCAGGAATGGAGCTGGGATGGAGCTGGGACACAGCAGGGATGGAGCTGGGATGGAGCTGGGACACAGCAAGGATGGAGCTGGGATGGAGCTGGGACACAGCAGGGATGGAGCTGGGATGGAGCTGGGATGGAGCTGGGACACAGCAGGGATGGAGCTGGGATGGAGCTGGGATGGAGCTGGGGCTCCCCTTCGAGGGAGCTCTCAAGGATGTGGTGCAGAAGTAGCACCATCGTTCTCCATGACTTTCTGCCACCCTTCAGAAGGATTTTCCAGCTCCTCAGCACTAAGTCCCCATCAGTGGCTCCCAGCCCAGTCTCTGGCACCCTGAAAAATGGAAAATGAGGCCTGAATCTTCCACAGGCTTTGGCACCACAGAAGTTGGAGGACAAGCAGGGTGAAGCTTCAGTTTCTTCTCCTGTAAAGGTCAAGTGATAGCAGGTGACACCCACAGGGGATCTCCACGCCTGGCAGGAGGGTGTCCTACACTTTATAAATAGATGTTTATGCTCTAAACCCAACGTGGAACAGCAGCTGGGATCAGGAGGAGGCTGACAGGGAGTTTAAAGCAGGGAGGGACATGGAGACATGTGCAGGTTCTCATCTGTATTTATGAGTGGCCATTCCCTCTGATCTGCCTGAGATAGAACAAATTGATCCCCATGGCTTAGGGAATGCCATACCCAAACTGCAGACACAAATTTAAGTCTTTTCAATCTCCCATCCCCGTCCCTCAGCTTGGGGAGGTGCAGGGAGTCTCGATGGCAGCAATGAGCCTGCAGGACCTCGGATTTATTCCCATTTTTTTTGGCAGGCATTGAAACTTCGTGCATCAAACAAGAGTCAATCCTGCCTCAACACAATGGGGAGCACGGTGCTCTGGGCGTCCTGGGACAGGCTGTTTGGGAGATGAACAGGGAAAGAGCCAATTCTTCACAAATTCACCCAGCTGGGCATCAGCCTTGCATTAAAACCTCCCATCCCTGGCTTAATGCAGTTTAATGACTTGTTTCCCCTCCTAATTGCTGCTTGGCTACCAGCAGCTCCTTCCATCAGGTTATTCTGCAGGATGCCTGGGTGTTTTCCTGCCAGGCTGCAATTAATTCACAAACCACTGGAGTGCAGGAACAGTTTAAGTGGTCTCCCCACATCGTGTTACCTTGCACTTCCCTCTGCTGAATAATGGCACCCAGCCCATCTCCCAGGGATCCTGCCTTCCCAGGCTGGGTTCTCTCCAACACCTTTCCCCTTCAATAATGTAAATATTTAAATTTTACAGGGCAGAAAATGCTGTTGTCACAAAGCTCCTTTTCCTTCTTTCATGGAAGGTGAGCAACCACCATTTCCCTGATTCTTCCAGGTTGTTGAGAGGAATACAAGGATTGGTGACTGGGTCCCAAAGGCTGATGAGCATACAGGATTCTACAGGCTGTGACCCCTGTCTTGCTTGGAAAGACAGGTGTCTGCTAAGGAAGGCAGGAGCCTCCCTTGGAATGGAAAATGTAACCCCCTCCCATCCAAATTATTATAATTTTGAGATTAAGGGGCTTTCAGGCAAAGATATGAAAAATAGGAATAACAGTTCTTTCCTAGTGTATATAACAAGGCAATACTACAGAAACTCTGGCTTAACCCGACAGAGTCAACTGTGACCTGACACCCTGCTGGGCAGGGCACTGCTGGCAATCCCATTGAGGGGTGGCTGCAGTTTTCTTTGAAGTGATGGATGTGGGTCTGTTGAAGCAATGATCCTGTAGAAGGGTCTGGTCTTCCTCTGAAGGTCCAGTGGTGGTTATGTAGCTCTTGTCCTCTGGGAATTCAGTAGATAAAGGCTGACTGTGATGTTCCAAACCTCAGATTATATCCAGGTAGGAATGCTTGGTTCGTCCCTCTGGGCAGAGCAGCTCACAATGGGACAATGTAATTTTGTGAGTCCTGCAGTGAGGCTGGATGGCCCATTAACAGAAGATATCCCTCCAGAGGGAGTTACCAGGGCTGTGTCATGGAAGAGAAAAAGAACACTGCCCCAATTGGTTTCAACAGCTGGTGATACATACATCCTTTTGGTTGCTATTGTACATTGTAACCTATGACAATCCCAAAGGGAATTCAGCTTTGTAAGGGAAGTTTGAGGCCCGAAATGGGGAGTTTGGGGCACTGCTGGACAGCTTCTCTCAAAGCAGCTGAGGCCCAGGCCCATCCCAAGATCATTCCCTCACAGAAGGTTTGGGTGGGAAGGAACCTCAAAGATCACCAAGTCCAGCCCCCGCCATGAGCAGGGACACCTTCCACAGACCAGGGCTTCACCCAGGCTGGCCTGGAACATTTCCAGGGATGCAGGGGCAGCCACAGCTGCTCAGGGCACCCTGTGCCAGGGCCTCCCCACCCTCCCAGGGAACAATTCCTGCCCAATATCCCATCCAGCCCTTCCCTCTAGCACTGGGAAGCCATTCCCTGTGTCCTGTCCCTCCATCCCTTGTCACAAGTCCTTTTCCAGTTCCCAGTGACTCTTCCCTAACAACTGAAGTCCCACAAACCCCAAGCCCTCCTGTGCCACTGTAAGTTTTCCAGGCTGCTCAAATCAAGGGCTTCTTTAGAAATAATTGTTGCTAAAATTTTGGTGTTGCTGCTGTCCTTGATTTGCTGCTCTGTGTGACATTTCAGCCTCGGCTCTGATGTCTCTGTAGCTCTGAGAACTCCCCGTGGAATTAAATACAGCCCTGTGGTCCTCAGGCATCCCTCAGTTATGGAATTGGAGACAATCTGGAGCTGGAAGGGATCCACAGGGATCATCAGGTCCGATGACCCACAGTGGCATCAAGTAATGCATCCATGCTCTGGAGAGGAGGTACACGGACCCACCCCTGGGATGTGGGGGATGCAGCTCCCCCTCATGGGTCAGGCCCCTGCTCAGTAGAGAATCATGGAGCCCCAGAATAGTCGGGGTTGGAAGAGACCTCAAAGCCCATCCAATCCCACCCCCTGCCATGGGCAGGGACACCTCCCATTGTCCCAGGCTGCTCCAAGCCCGGTCCAGCCTGGCCTTGGGCACTGCCAGGGATCCAGGGGCAGCCACAGCTGCTCTGGGCACCCTGTGCCAGGGCCTGCCCCCCCTGCCAGTAACATCTCTTGGGGAGTGGTGATAACAAAGACATGGGGCTGGAAGATCAAACAAACCCAAGGTCTGGCTCCAGTAGAGTCCCCCAGTTGTGTCCCACACGGGGTGAAGTTGGCAGCACTGTCAGTGCTGTGCCAAAGCCCCTTTGGCCCTGCAGAAGCAGAAAGGAGCAAAGCTCTGGGCAAGAGCTGCACCCTGCCTGGATGCCCCACCCCGCTGAGCTCTCTCCGGTCCGATCCCAAAGGCATCCACTGATCAGTGCCGGTTTAGGCTCCTTCCTCTGTGCTCCTAAACGTGTTCAGTGCTGATTTGCCAGCGGGGCAGGAGTGGGACCTGACTCACTCCCAGTCCCTGGGAGCACCGAGCACAAAGGCAACAAAGGCTGCCAGCGTGTCTGCAAGCTCTGACTAATCAAAGCAACATTGATTACACGAGTTTGCAAAGGTTTCTTTGCAGGGATGATGC
Organism: Rhipidura dahli; assembly: GCA_013399225.1. Taxonomy (NCBI): domain Eukaryota; kingdom Metazoa; phylum Chordata; class Aves; order Passeriformes; family Rhipiduridae; genus Rhipidura; species Rhipidura dahli. The sequence goes on along the minus strand of VXAC01004644.1, from coordinate 812,016 downwards.
AGGGAGGCTTTCAAAGGGGCCAGGCTGTCAGGCACTGGATGGGGGATGTGATATTGAGGCCAGAGATTCTGCAATATTTTCCTAGATTAGAGATTAACGCACTTCTAATTAATTTTGATGCTGTGTAATACGATAAAGTTGTGTCTTTTTTGTGATGCTGGGCTAGCTCATAATCCAATCTTTAATTATTATCTCTTGCTTTTAAAATAAAAAAAAAAGGCTATTATGTTATAATGCCGGCCAGGCAGTGGCCGTCAGGAAGCTGAGGGCTTTGTACATTGATGGAGGCTGTAAATTTAAAGTCTTTCTTTCCATCTAATGGGCTGGATTGTCTGAAGGATCTGACTGGCAAGAGGTTTGAAACTATAAAACCTCCCAGACACTGAGCAACAGCCTCCCAACCTGGATGTCTGGGGAGAGGGATGGGGAGAGGTGCTGGCTGTGCCCTCATCGAGCTCTGCCAGTAAAGGCAGGGCTGAGAAAGAGCCCTGGAAAATAATTCAGGGCTGGCAAAAAAAATTTGCTTTATTAAAAAGGAGACAGAGAGGTGACTTGATTACCATGTCTAAGTAGCTTCACAGGGAAAAAATACCAGATACTAAAAGGCTCTTTAAGCCCTCAGAGAAAGGCAGAATGGGAACAAATAGTTTAACGGCAGACACAGAGCAAAGTTAAGTGAGAAACTGCAATTTTTTCCAAAATATCGAGGCTGTGAAAGCAGCAGGGGAGAAGGGTTCTCTGAGGCTCTTGACATCTGTGGAATGGGAAGGGACGTCTCTCCTGAGGGGACACGTGCCAGCACCCAGCTTCCCGAGAGCTGCAGGGTGTAGATCCCCCCGGGACTTGGGGTGCAGGATCTCATCTTTGAAAAATCAGCCCGAGGACCCCGAAAGCATCGCTCAGCCTCTTCCCAAAATGATGCAAGCAGAGCTTTTTCCATGCCGGCAATCTCCACAGTGGAGAGATATTTGTCTTCATTTACCACCAAAGGCATCAGCAATCCTTTCACTTTGTTTTCTCTCTGTGAACAAACAAACAAACCAACCAACAAAAAGCCTTTGCTCCTCAGGAAACTTTTTAGCAGTCATGAGGTGTCCAAGGGCTGTCTCAGATGGTGCCTGAGCCGTCTCTCGCTCCCTTTCAACGCTCAGTCTTCTGGGTATATATTTGTTTGCTTTTGTTTTGCTCTCAAATAAAGTTGTAGCTTTGTTCTTGCCTTTCCGAACGCCCTTAGTATTCCCGGGGAAAAGCTTGGAAATAAAGCTGCCAGCTCCCGCCAGCCTGACGGGAGCGGACACTGATCAGACACGCGATTCCCCAGCAGTTTTATTTACCAACACCAGGCCCTTATCTGCAGCTCTGCCCAGCTCTGGAGAAGCTCCCCTTGGCCCTGCTGCTCCCCCTCCCCGTCGGTGCCGTGATTTGTGTAACCGGCTCTGCCCTAATCTCTCGCCTTGATCAGAGCTTCATCCCACTTAGCTCCCACCTGGCTGAATTTTTGACTTGATAAATTGGATGGGGATTTCGGTGGGATCTCAGGGCCTTCCAGGCTGCTCATTGCTTGGCTGAACTTTGTCAAACACAAACCAATGCGTGATTGTCGAGGGAGATTTGGATCTGGCGAGTCAGAGGGAGCTGGAAAGGCATAACAGGGCTCCAGTCCCAGGTTGTGTGCCGGGGTGTGGGATGGGGAGGCATCAGGCCTCCTTAAACGGGAAAAAGAGACTTCTTTGACCTTCAGTTCTGCACTCACATCTCTGCTGGAGCTGTTTTGGACGCCGGGTGTGATGGAGCATGGGGCTGATCCGATAGCACTGCTCGGATGCGCTGCTGGTGCTGAGTTATGGATGTGCCACTAATGGCGCAGCCTCGCCTCCCGGGAAAAGGGCTCCAGCTAAACTCCAATCTTTATCTCGTCCACATAGCCAGCACATATTATGTGCATCTGTTATATCTAAATATTTATTTGTGGCACACCAGCAGAGGTCCTTTACCTCTCTATTTACTCTGCTTTGAAGTATTGATCTATAATTACCCGTGAGTACCTTGCCTGTAAACATTTCCCTGCAGATGTACTTATAAATACCACTTACCTAAACAGCCCCCTGCATTTTCACCTGTAAATATCCCTTGCCAGGAAAGGGCTGTGGCAAACTTCTTAAATCAGCAGGAGGAGACTCTCCAGAACATTTTGTGTGGGTGGAGCAGAGTCTGGCTGGGCACAGGGTGCTGGGGCTGCTGGGGAAGGTCTGAGACCATTTTGTGGTTTCCATCTGTCCCCTCAAGAGGCAAAAGCTGCTGTTCATTTTTTTTCTGTGGCTGACCTTAAGCTTCACTCCCATCATTTGGGAGGTCATCAGGAGTAATTAGGACTATTCCAGTAATCAGCAATATCTCAGACTTATTGATAAAGGTATTAATATAGAGCAGCTTTCAGCCTCCAAAACATCAGGGGTTTTGGGGACCAGATGTTTGTGAATGTCTGTTAAAGTCATCTGCTCCAAACCAAGCACAAGCACCAGGAAGCTGAGCATGCTCGAGAGCTCCAGATGTTCCAGATGCTGGGACAGATGTTGTCAGAATTTCTCCTATGGAATCACAAAGGTCACAATCTCTACCAGTGAATCCTCCTCAGACATGGGGATAATTTAAAGGATAATGCCTCAAAAACATGTTCCTGATAGGACGAAGCATCTTGGATGTGTCATGGATAGAAATTTCCAGCTGACAGCACCAGATAGAGCCCCAAAAGTTGCCAGGCACTAGATCAGCCTTAATAATGAAGCCTTGGAGGACAGAAGCCGTGACTCCAGGTTTCACCTGAAGAAGTGCAGCCCCACAAGCAAAGTTACCACTAAAAAAATGTTACTTTCCATCACCAGATGAAAATCTGGGAGTCTTTTCCCAAGTGCTGAATGCTTGAAGGGAGATGTGAGATGTTGGATGACATGGATGACCTTGAGGAAAGGCACTGGAGGGTTCTGAATGAGACCAGCCACAACTCATCTGTCACCTCCTTGCTCCAGTATCTGATATGCTTTGGAAGTAAAATTTGGATTTTTTCCTTTGGAAAGATATCTGGCCCTGGAAACTAAAAATAATTGGAAAGGGGGAATATTGTCTTCATCCCTGTTGGCTTCATTCCTCATGTTTTCAGCTCTGCCCAAGTCCAGGGGAGATTTGCCTTAAGAACAGCTCTGAGGGCACAAAGAAACCTTCACCAGGGTCCTGATGTCCCCCTTCAGGAGAGAATTGGGCCTCTCCCTGAGGGAACTGGAGTGAAAATCCTGAATGGAGTCAGTCTGAAGGCCCAGAACTGTAATCCAGATTTACCCCTTGCTAACACGGGGTAAATCACAGCTGTGATTCCTTTTCTCTGGGAGCCCACACCCAATATATTATGGAAAAACAAATTTTACTTTAACCAAACCTTCTGCTTGGAAGGAGCTTGGAGATGAATCTGACGGGAAGAGGTCTTCTCCAGAAAAATGAGGTGCATTCCTCCTGCAATGTTGGGATTAAACCAGACAGTTTCACCTCAGCCCTTGGATTGCTCCATGCCTTGATGCTCTCTTTCCCTGAGCTAAAAAAA